>JAGDYQ010000022.1:8916347-9290250 GCA_021962125.1 Bulinus truncatus
CAGGTTATTCTTAGCCAAAGCTGGATGTTCATCCATTCACTTATTGTAACAAGTACCTCACTTAATGTTACCGGAACCTTACAGTGACAATCACTATTACCTGACCACATTTTAATTATTCTCAGTACTTATTAAATCCAAAATATTGATGAAACATTTGTTTGAGAACGATTTTCAATTTTCTACACAATCTAGAAATTGTCGTCTACTGAGCGAAGAAAGGGTTTTAAAGGGGTAAAAATAAAACTAGTCATGCCACGAGTTAGGGGAGGTAATTTCTCATTGATGTTTGCTATATAAAGTCAATAGGATTTTGTTGTCGCTGGGTTATCTTCTCTTCAATTCCTTAAAGAACAAGTAGAAATATTTGTGTAGACGGGAAAAAAATAAATTTAGGCGTATTGATTAAGATTTCGGGAGATAAATATTGACGATATTGTAAGGCGATCGCAGCTTAGTGCAGTGGTAGGGTTGGGTTTGTCTTACTGCAGTGGTAGGTTTGGGTTTGTCTTAGTGCAGTGGTAGGGTTGGGTTTTTCTTAGTGCTGTGGTAGGGTTGGGTTTGTCTTAGTGCTGTGGTAGGGTTGGGTTTTTCTTAGTGCTGTGTTAGGGTTGGATTTGTCTTAGTGCTGTGGTAGGGTTGGATTTGTCTTAGTGCTGTGGTAGGGTTGGGTTTGTCATAGTGCAGTGGTAGGGTTGGGTTTGTCTTAGTGCTGTGGTAGGGTTGGGTTTGTCTTAGTGCAGTGGTAGGGTTGGGTTTGTCTTAGTGCTGTGGTAGGGTTGGGTTTATTTCATAGTATATATTTTTTAAACGCGTGAATTCAAAGTTGATCGAACCTTGCATAAGAACTGAATGTTAAGTATATCATTAATTGATTTAAGAACATTAAAATGTACAAGAAGTGGTAAGGTGGACAAAGACAGAGTAAAGGTGGACAAACACAGAGTAAAGGTAGACAAAGACAGAGTAAATGTGGACAAAGTCAGAGTAAAGGTAGACAAAGACAGAGTAAAGGTGGACAAAGTCAGAGTCAAAGTGAACAAAGTCAGAGTAAAGGTGAACAAAGACAGAGTAAAGGTAGACAAAGACAGAGTAAAGGTGGACAAAGACAGAGTCAAAGTGGACAAAGTCAGAGTAAAGGTGGACAAAGACAGAGGAAAGGTGGACAAAGTCTGAGTAAAGGTGGACAAAGTCAGAGTAAAGGTGGACAAAGACAGAGTCAAAGTGGACAAAGTCAGAGTCAAAGTGGACAAAGTCAGAGTAAAGGTGGACAAAGTCAGAGGAAAGGTGGACAAAGTCAGAGTAAAGGTGGACAAAGACAGAGTAAAGGTGGACAAAGACAGAGTAAAGGTGGACAAAGACAGAGAAAAGGTGGACAAAGTCAGAGTAAAGGTGGACAAAGTCAGAGTAAAGGTAGACAAAGACAGAGTAAAGGTGGACAAAGACAGAGTCAAAGTGGACAAAGTCAGAGTAAAGGTGGACAAAGTCAGAGTCAAAGTGGACAAAGACAGAGTAAAGGTGGACAAAGTCAGAGTAAAGGTGGACAAAGACAGAGTAAAGGTGGACAAAGACAGAGTCAAAGTGGACAAAGTCAGAGTAAAGGTGGACAAAGACAGAGTCAAAGTGGACAAAGACAGAGTAAAGGTGGACAAAGTCAGAGTAAAGGTGGACAAAGACAGAGTAAAGGTAGACAAAGACAGAGTAAAGGTGGACAAAGACAGAGTCAAAGTGGACAAAGTCAGAGTAAAGGTGGACAAAGTCAGAGTAAAGGTGGACAAAGTCAGAGTAAAGGTAGACAAAGTCAGAGTAAAGGTGGACAAAGTCAGAGTAAAGGTGGACAAAGACAGAGTCAAAGTGAACAAAGTCAGAGTAAAGGTGGACAAAGTCAGAGTAAAGGTAGACAAAGACAGAGTAAAGGTGGACAAAGACAGAGTCAAAGTGGACAAAGTCAGAGTAAAGGTGGACAAAGTCAGAGTCAAAGTGGACAAAGACAGAGGAAAGGTGGACAAAGTCAGAGTAAAGGTGGACAAAGTCAGAGTAAAGGTGGACAAAGTCAGAGTAAAGGTGGACAAAGACAGAGGAAAGGTGGACAAAGACAGAGGAAAGGTGGACAAAGTCAGAGTAAAGGTGGATAAAGTCAGAGTAAAGGTGGACAAAGACAGAGGAAAGGTGGACAAAGTCAGACTAAAGGTGGACAAAGTCAGAGTAAAGGTGGACAAAGACAGAGTCAAAGTGGACAAAGTCAGAGTAAAGGTGGACAAAGACAGAGTAAAGGTGGACAAAGACAGAGTTAAGGTGGACAAAGTCAGAGTAAAGGTGGACAAAGTCAGAGTAAAGGTGGACAAAGACAGAGTCAAAGTGGACAAAGTCAGAGAAAAGGTGGACAAAGTCAGAGTAAAGGTGGACAAAGACAGAGTTAAGGTGGACAAAGTCAGAGTAAAGGTGGACAAAGTCAGAGTAAAGGTGGACAAAGAAACTTGAAAGCCTTAATCATAGTAGGAACCGGCGATGAGGTTAATTTTGACTTGTTACATCGAAAACAGTCGCCATATTGGACTACTGGACATGAGAATTTACAGTGCAGAGGCTTATAATCTTGGTCTCCCCCCCCCCACCCCGGACGACAATCTCACCCAAATAATTATGCTTATAACACACAGCACCCAACTATTGCAAAGTTATTTTTGTATCAGATTACTGTACCTAACGGGAGGTGGTGTGGGAGAGTGGTGCATTGAAAATGGGCCCCCCCCTTTACACATGCTTGGGTGGCACCCTTTTGCAGTGGCCCTGATATGCATGTTCAAATATAAAACTAAATGAAAGGACATTTTGTTAACGTCAACTACCCTCACCCAGATCAAACAGATACGCCCTTTGACCTTTAAACTCTGGGCACTGAGGTCATGACATAGGTCATCCCAGTATTGTACTCGCATTGAAGCCGTGCAACCACACATCTTAGGTACGGGCTAACAGTCCGCGCTTTTGATAGATGTGGCTGTGTGGACCCGTCAAAGCACCACACTGTACAGGGTAAGTCCGTGCATGATGGTTGTGGCTGTGTGGACCCGTCTGTGTACCACACTGTACAGGGTAAGGAGACTACAGTCCGTGCATGATGGTTGTGGCTGTGTGGACCCGTCTGTGTACCACACTGTACAGGGTAAGGAGACTACAGTCCGTGCATGATGGTTGTGGCTGTGTGGACCCGTCAATGCATCACACTGTACAGAGTAAGGGGGCTACAGTCCGTACATGACGGTTGTGGCTGTGTGGACCCGTCTGTGTACCACACTGTACAGGGTAAGGAGACTACAGTCCGTGCATGATGGTTGTGGCTGTGTGGACCCGTCTGTGTACCACACTGTACAGGGTAAGGAGACTACAGTCCGTGCATGATGGTTGTGGCTGTGTGGACCCGTCAATGCATCACACTGTACAGAGTAAGGGGGCTACAGTCCGTACATGACGGTTGTGGCTGTGTGGACCCGCCTGTGTACCACACTGTACAGGGTAAGGAGGCTACAGTCCGTGCATGACGGTTGTGGCTGTGTGGACCCATCTGCGGTAATGTGGACACTTTTCAATTAGTCCGTCGGATAAAGGGCCTGGATGTAGTACTATAAGGCCAACCCCCACTGATGTAAACACCGCACGCACAAAAGTACTCCTGCCCTTAACCCCACCACCCTCCCCCCACCCACCTTCACTCCTCCATTTTAAGAGTTCCATTAAATTTGTGTCATTTTACAAGAAAATACTTTCAACCAGACTAACGCGACAGACCGTCGTGCGCGTGCCGCCGACAAGGCGTAATGATTGAATATTCCAGAGCGCGTGCGTGAGTTGGTGTGTGTGTGTGCTTGTTTGCGAGTTGGCTGTTGTGTAATTAACGACAATGAAATGCAGGAGCGAAAGCTGAGTGGAGGTTATAATGTGGATGTTGGTGACAGCGCTGTCACGCCATACAGCGTACAGGCGTAAACTGCTGTCACGCCATACAGCGTACAGGCGTAAACTGCTGTCACGCCATACAGCGTACAGGCGTAAACTGTTTTAAACCTTTGTAAAAACCATAATGACGTTATAATGACAAACTTTTTAAAGTAATTCCGACAAACCGTACTAAGATAGTATGGCAAGCTTAATCACGCTATAATGACAAACCTATAGCTATGTCATATTACAGCAGATTACTGTACCCGTCCATGGAGGCACCACGGGAGATATATCGGGAACTTGAGCCAAGACCTGAAAAATTTTCTTGGTCCTCACCGGAGATCGAACCAGGTACCAGTCGAACCACCCATCCCCTGTACAGGCAGGCACACCAAGAGGGGGGGCAGGGGAGTCATTGCCAGGGGGGCCCGCATCTGTAAGGGGGCCCGACGGCCCCGACCATGTCAATTTTTTCAAGACTCATTGTTTATTAGGGGCCCGCAATGATGTCCTGCCCTGGGGCCCTTATAGGCTCTCGGCGCCCCTGTGTACAGGAACCCATCGCTTGTGTTTTGGGTTAAACGTAGCCTTGCCACGGCCCTGGTAATCTCATTTATAAAATGGTGTTACGAAGAGAGACTGTAACATTTAATTTATTTGTAAATATTTATAGCCCTTTTTTTACGGTTTACGTTTGAAATTTGTGATTCAACCAATTTCCTTTCACAAATTTGCGTTTTTCCTTTCTATAGTTAGAATAATAATTTAAAAAAAAAAAGTTTCAACCGGAAGTTACGTGACGACATCCAATCAACAGACGTGAACAAGTGGAACTGATTGCAGAGTTCATGCGAATCAAGTTCATGGACGGATCAAAGGTTACTTTTCATCTTTTACATTTCTGATGTTTGGAATTCGTTCTAAACGTAAAGAGGTATTTATTGAAATTGGATTTAATTTAAAAAAAAATAAATATTAAAACATGAAATAAAATAACGGTCTGCTACAGAATTTCAGCATTCAGGGACAAAACTGTGAACTACAAAAATATGAGCTACGATTTTAACTTCCGGTGCACGAAATGAAAATTGAATGAAAGTTCTACGGAATTACCAGCTAAAATGAACCAAAATATTCATGAGAAGAAAATGGATTGGGGGGGGGGGGGGAATTCGTTTTAAAAACAAAACTTTTCAAAAAGTTCCAAAATTTATTAATGCATTACGAGAGGCAATTCAAACGTACAATTAAAATTAACGACAATTAAAAATGAAAAAAAGAATATCATTGTGCTTTTAAATTTGTGAGATACTTGAAGAAAGGTTGTTTTTTTTTACTTTATTGACATTAAACACGGACTGGGGTGGGGGTTGGGGGGGGGGGGGCGAGGAGATCGAATTCCAAAAAAAAAAAAAAATAGCTAACAATCGATGGTGAATGTTAACGTTAAATAAGAAATATATTTTTACGGGCAGAAAATATTTTCACACAGGCGAGCACTGTGTTGTGTTGTTAACGTTTATCTGTATGTTTGTCTGTGTATGTGTTTGTCTGTGAATGTGTTTGTCCGTGAATGTGTTTGTCCGTGAATGTGTTTGTCCGTGAATGTGTTTGTCCGTGAATGTGTTTGTCAGTGAATGTGTTTGTCAGTGAATGTGTTTGTCCGTGAATGTGTTTGTCCTTGAATGTGTTTGTCCGTGAATGTGTTTGTCCTTGAATGTGTTTGTCCGTGAATGTGTTTGTCCGTGAATGTGTTTGTCCGTGAATGTGTTTGTCCGTGAATGTGTTTGTCAGTGAATGTGTTTGTCCGTGAATGTGTTTGTCCTTGAATGTGTTTGTCCGTGAATGTGTTTGTCCGTGAATGTGTTTGTCCGTGAATGTGTTTGTCCTTGAATGTGTTTGTCCTTGAATGTGTTTGTCCGTGAATGTGTTTGTCCGTGAATGTGTTTGTCCTTGAATGTGTTTGTCCTTGAATGTGTTTGTCCGTGAATGTGTTTGTCCGTGAATGTGTTTGTCTGTGAATGTGTTTGTCTGTGTATGTGTTTGTACGTTTTTTTCTTTATGGGTGGTAAACAATGACGTAACTAGATAAAGGGTGTTTAAATAAAAAAGGTTTGATCGTGCGTGCCGCCAGCTGTGTAGACAGACAAACAAACCAACAAACAGCTCTGGGAATGTTTTCGTTTTGAGAGACAGGGCTGTTGGACAAGAGATCAAAAAGACAATGATTTTTTCTAACATTTATTTTTGTGTGCGTGGACATTGTCTTGACACATTGTCTTGGAAGTGAATCGAATCGGTCATGTGTTTCACCTGCACAAACATCAACTATACGTGTGTGTGTGTGTGTGTGTGTGTGAGTCCGTGATGAACACAATGACCCATTTGGTGCTGATACCTTTAACAGGAGGCGGAGTGTATGTGTGTGTCAGATCGATACAATTTAATATGACGTCATCGAAGTGACACTGGACAGCGCAGCGGTCGGTGTGAGCTGTCAGATGCACAGATCTTGTTTGAATCCCGGCGAAAACATTTTTTTTTACATTTTTTTTTAAACCGACCCTGCGCAAGTCACGTGTCTGGACAATCGGTTGGACATAACCGATGAGAGTGGTGTTCCAGACCATCAGTTGTACTTTTACATATTCGTCGTAGTCTTCAAAAACATGAACACACACACACACACTAGATAGCATACCACACAAACACAAACACACACACAAAAACATATACACTCAAACATACACACACACAAACAAGCACACAACACACACACACACAATTACACAAACACACACACACATCAGAGTTGTAATTTGTATTATTACTTTTTTTGTTGGTTCTAAGTTGTTCAGTAACGGTATACACAGTACTGTGCACTTACACACACACACACACACACACACACAGACGCAAACACACAGAATGTAAAAAATTCACCAAGGCACATTTTCCGAACATCCATTCTCTTCCCAACCCACACACACACACACATACACACATACACACCGTTAACAAATGTGTCCTCCTACAAGCGGGATGCATCAAGACTCACCCAAAGAATAGAATCCGTTAGGAAGGCACAAAGATAAACGCAAAAATGTAAATAAATAACAAAATAACAAAACCTGAGAGCCAAAATGCACACGTGCAAACAAATATGTAGGCACACCAAAGCACAAACTGTCATTCGTTATTCACAAACACACTCAGACATTGACTTCTTCCCAAACAAAAAAAACAAGAATGTAATAATTACTCAAGGGGGATAAATTTTACATGATTTATGTTTAAATAATCTATTCAATTTTTTCAGAATTTTGTAATCAGCTTTGACTTGTTAATTGAAAGTATGTATTTTTTTATTTTATTAATTTATTATATAACAAATATATGTTTACAGGTGAATATATGTTAAACATTATTGAAAATTGATTTAAAGTTTCATTATTTGCTGAGCTTAAAAGCATTTGAATAAACATTTCCAATATGCAAATAAATCATTCAGCCATCTATATGTTACTTTGACAGGTGCATTATCTATATAATTCTTGCCTAAGGCTAGAGTTCACGAAATTGATTATAAAAACGCTGCGGCTCCGGCACCAGCCAAAACCATTAAATTAGGGTATAAGGAACATGGCATATATAATTTTTTTTTCAGAATATTTTTTTTCAGGATTAGGGTTAGGGATAGGGTTACTGTTACGTTAAGAATTCACCCCCCCCCCTTTTTGCACACGCACCTCCCGCCAGTAGCGAGTGTTACGTTAAGAATTCACCCCCCCCTTTTTGCACACGCACCTCCCACCAGTAGCGAGTAACTCATCAGTTGACCATGGAACATAACCCAGGGTCATGGTCAGAAATGTTACATCTAGAATTTACCCTCCCCTCCCCGTTTCCACCTCCACTGCCAATTTGAATTTACCCCGCCAATACGGACCCTCTCGCTCCTCATCAGTTGACCATGGAGATGTTACGTCAAGAATTCACCGCACCTTCCCCCCCCCCCCCCCCCCCCATATTACGTGTCAAACTTAACCCCTTCCATACTATTTGAAAGTTGTTTCTATCAGCTCTCGCTACCTTTGCACACGGATTATCTACTGTCCCACTCGCACCCCGCGAGCCTTTATAAAGTGGACGCAGAAGGTATCTCGACAGAGGGCGGCCCACAGAGACAGAGGGCGGCCCAGTAGACTTAGGGAAGTTTATAGAATATATTATACTTAGAGTAGACTTGGATTGTTAGACTTGTAAAATATTATCATAGTACATTAAATCAGTGTTATAAAGTACACTCCTAAGAGTTGTGTTGTTATATACTAGTACCTATACCAGTGAGTTAGAGTTAAAGATTTGGTAATTAAGTTAAATTACCTGGCGAGCCTGCTATACATAGATATATATTAAATACTTAACGCCACATTTGGCGAGCCTGCCCTACATATAATATCAGCCTTCACATTTGGCGGTCTTATATACGAAGAACTTCCACCGTAACAGTTACGAATAGGGTTAAGGATAGGAATAGGGTTAGGGATAGGGTGTGGAGCAATATTATCTATGGCTGTTACCCGAAGTAAAAAAAAATACGGGTTCGGTCGGACCGAACCGTAGCCACTGCGTTATTCAAATTCTAGTGAATAATCCGGCTGAATGAAATCGGGCTAAACTGTTCAAAGGCTATGAAAGAAATAAACGAAATACATCAATTGAAAAGAACATGTGAACTTCATTGCTATGAGAAGAAATAACAAAGAAAAGTATGAAGTACCGTAATAGAAAATAACAGTTGGCTTTTATTGCCATGAACACAATACGATATGAAAAGAAATAACAAAGAAATTTACGAAATACTGCAATAGAAAAGAACATGTATCTTTTATTGCCATGAACACAATACATATCATACTTTCCTCTTGTACACCACATTTTCTAGTGAACGGACCATTAGCCTGAGCAGGCACGCCGAGAGGAGGGGGGGCAGGGGGGTCGTTGACAGGGGGCCCGCATCTGTAAGGGGGCCCGGCCGCCCCGACCATGTCAATTTTTTCACGACTTATTGTTTATTAAGGGGCCCGAAATGATGTCCTGCCCTGGGGCCGTGTTAGCTCTCGGCGCCCCTGAGCCTGAGGGAAAGAGAGAGAGACGCACGCATACGAACGGCGATAATAATATTATTATTATTATTTTTATTATTATTATTATTATTATTATTATTATAGAAGATGTGAGTGCTGTTTATTTTAAGTAGTTAACAAATATATTCTAACAAAAAAAAAAACAATCAATTTCAGCAGCACGTTGTAGGTTGTGGTACGTTATCCAAGCAATGACGATTAACTTGAGCACATCTCCCAAAAAGAATCAAATCACCATCGGATAGATTGCTGCTAATGCCACCTTCACTTACAATGCCGCCCAGTTACCGCGGTCCCCGCCCCCCCCCCCTCCCCTTTTTTTCATATCAGCACGGCACGCCTAGCACATGTAATCTCTCATCAAAACACAAAAACAAACAAACCAAACGATGTATCAAGGTCATCATTCAATTAAGAGGGAAGAAAAAAGTCAAATTCAAGAGTATAGAACTGTTTTCTTTGTTTTGAAAAAGCCTTAAAAATGGTACGTATTTAAATCGGGATCAAGTCGCAGGCGTATACTTTGGTAAACATTGTTGGGGTTCAGTGAAGTTATCAAGGAGACTAAACAAAAAACTTGTAGTTGGTGAAATAAAAATAAATAAATGAGATAACTTTCTATTTGAAAAAAAATCTGTCCAAATAAAATAACGAAAAAGATCTTCATTTATGTATAAAATGTTGAAAATTATGGAATTCATGGTTCTTATGCCCACTTTTTGTAGCCTGTATCTGTCTAGATTTTTGTTTTCATTTCAGATTTTAGATTTTATTTAAAGACTGGTAGAAATTATGGAAATAAGTGGATTACGGTTAGAAGCATGTATGACGATTGGACAGAAATCACGCAAAATGTAATTAAGGGATGTAACTGTGTTCCAATCTATGGGTTAAATCTCTTTCCAAACTGTAGGATGTATTCATTGTCACAACAAGATCTTTACAAGTATATTCTGCTGACAAAAAAAAACATTTTACTGAACAACTTAAAATATATGCAGATTTGTCAAACAAACAATAATATCGCTTCCAATTTATACGAATAAGTTATTGATCTCTAACTCATTATCCGCTCCATTTAATGTCCATGTTTCGTAGTAATAATAAATTACTAATGGATAAAACAAAACACTAAAGAGGACGAGATAATATATCTGTTTCTCAACTCGGCAAAACACTAAAGAGGACGAGATGATATAACTGTTTCTCAACTCGGCAAAACACTAAAGAGGACGAGATGATATAACTGTTTCTCAACTCGGCAAAACACTTCCGGTATCTGGGTTATTGATATTTGGAAAAATGATAAAGTACTAAATTTTAAAATTCTAGAGATTGCCCCACCCTTATTCTAACATAACATTACACCCATGTTTCCATCAGAAATGTCTTATATATCTTATGTTCCCCTCACAGATGTCTTATATATATATGTTCCCCTCACAGATGTCTTATACATATATGTTCCCCTCACAGATGTCTTATATATCTATGTTCCCATAACAGATGTCTTATATATCTATGATATATATCAATGATGTCTTATATATATATATATTCTCCTCAGTGATGTATTGTACATATCTATGTTCCCATTATTTTCAATTCGAAGGTTTTGTGCGGCAAAAGATTTCAGTTGTTGCGCAACTTCGGAATGAAACCATTTTTAAATGTGTGCGCAACCATGATGGCCGATAAAAAGAAACACTTCTGCGCTCTATCGTAATGTGTGTGCGCGTCCTCCGAAAGTTGTGTGCATGCGCACAGAGTATAAGGGAACAGAACATCAGTACCTACATGGCTGCTGCTACTAGGGGGGGGGGAACAGAACATCAGTACTGACATGGCTGCTGCTACTAGGGGGTGGGGGGAGGAGGGAACAGAACATCAGTACTGACATGGCTGCTGCTAATATCACACAATAATACTGCGACACTACTACCAACACCTGGTACACAAAGACTCGACCAAAAAAATTACGCGACAAATTATTTTACAAACATCATACGTTCACATTACGTGTTTGACATAATCCTTCAATTGTCCGGCTTATTGGAACATCCGCCACAACTCAGGCTCCCCCAGGTCGCCGGTTGTGTGTGTGTGTGTGTGTGCGCGCACGCGCGTGTGTATGTGTGTGTGTGTGAATGTAGTAGTAAATTTTTTTTTTTTTTTAAATCCATAAAAATGTATCGCGGCGGATAAAATAACGTCTTGTTCAATCACAATCCCAAAGTCTTTCAAATGTACTCTGAAATTAAAATTTCTCTTCAATGGCATCATGTTGCTGTTTCAATAACTCTGCACACAAAGGCGATGGAGTTATATTTCTTTACATTCTGAAATGAATACCGTTGATGGGAAGATGACATCTTTAATGAAAAACATTACTTTTGTACATCACACCCCCCCACCCCACCAATCCACTTCTCTCCGCCTTTTCATATTATGTGGGAGGGGGGGGAGTCTCTTGGTATCAGAGATGATAAAGTCTCTACTGAAAGTGATTAGTATTGAAGGTGTGTGTGTGTGTGTGTGTGGGTGTGTGTGTGATCATTTGTGAGAGGTGATAGCTTGGTCATTACCTCAGAGTCACAAGTAGATCAAGTGGTCAGTTCATAGACTGTCCATCCTCTATGACGATAACTGGGGAACACTGTAGCACCGTCATCGCAATAGTATCGATAAACGATCGATCGCTTGTTGATCTCTCTCTCCCCCCTCTCTCTCCCTCTCTGTCTCTCTCTCCCTCTCTCTGTCTCTGTCTCTCTCTCCCTCTCTGTCTCTGTCTCTCTCTCCCTCTCTCTGTCTCTGCCTCTCTCTCTCCCTCTCTGTCTCTGTCTCTCTCTCCCTCTCTGTCTCTGTCTCTCTCGCCCTCTCTCTGTCTCTGTCTCTCTCTCCCTCTCTGTCTCTCTCTCCATCTCTCTCTCCCTGTCTCTGTCTCTCACTCTCTCTGTCTCTGTCTCTGTCTCCCTCTCTCTCTCTCCCTGTCTCTGTCTCTCTCCCTCTCCCTTTCTCTCTCTCCCTCTGTCTCTCTCTCTCCCTCTCTGTCTGTCTCTCTCTCCCTCTCTCTGTCTCTGTCTCTCTCCCCCTCTCTGTCTCTGTCTCTCCCTCTCTCTCTCCCTGTCTCTGTCTCTCTCCCTCTCCCTTTCTCTCTCTCTCCCCCTGTCTCTCTCTCCCTCTCTGTCGGTCTCTCTCTCCCTATCTCTGTCTCTGTCTCTGTCTCTCTCTCCCCCTCTCTGTCTCTGTCTCTCTCTCTCCCTCTCTGTCTCTGTGTCTCTCTCTCCCTCTTTCTGTCTCTGTCTCTCTCTGTCTCTGTCTCTCTCTCTGTCTCTGTCTCTCTCTCCCTCTCTGTCTCTGTCTCTCTCCCTCTCTCTGTCTCTGTCTCTCTCTCCCTCTCTGTCTCTGTCTCTCTCTCCCTCTCTCTCTCCCTGTCTCTGTCTCTCTCCCTCTCCCTTTCTCTCTCTCTCCCTCTCTGTCTCTCTCTCCCTCTCTGTCTCTGTCTCTCTCTCCCTCTCTGTCTCTGTCTCTCTCTCCCTCTCTCTGTCTCTGTCTCTCTCTCCCTCTCTCTGTCTCTGTCTCTGTCTCTCTCTCCCTCTCTCTCTCTCCCTGTCTCTGTCTCTCTCCCTCTCCCTTTCTCTCTCTTTCAATCTGTCTCTCTCTCTCCCTCTCTGTCTGTCTCTCTCTCCCTCTCTCTGTCTCTCTCCCTCTCTCTGTCTCTGTCTCTCCCTCTCCCTCTCTGTCTCTGTCTCTCTCTCTCCCTCTCTGTCTCTGTCTCTCTCTCTCCCTCTCTCTGTCTCTGTCTCTCTCTCCCTCTCTGTCTCTCTCTCTCCCTCTCTGTCTCTGTCTCTCTCTCCCTCTCTGTTTCTGTCTCTCTCTCCCTCTCTCTGTCTGTCTCTCTCTCCCTCTCTCTGTCTCTGTCTCTCTCTCCCTCTCTGTCTCTGTCTCTCTCTCTCCCTCTCTGTCTCTCTCTCCCTCTCTGTCTCTGTCTCTCTCTCCCTCTCTGTCTCTGTCTCTCTCTCCCTCTCTCTGTCTCTGTCTCTCTCTCCCTCTCTCTGTCTCTGTCTCTCTCCCTCTCCCTTTCTCTCTCTCTCTCGCTCTCTGTCTCTCTCTCTCCCCCTCTCTGTCTCTGTCTCTCTCTCCCTCTCTCTGTCTCTGTCTCTCTCTCTCTCTCTCTCTCTATTTTCATTTAAATCCATCATTCTGTTATTGTTTTGTTTTTTTTTGAGAACCCTGTCACCCAGCTCACGTATGACAATGTATGTGGTAGTTGTTGACGGCGCACTAACGTCGCACGTTACTTTATGGGCCAGAATGTTTCTGTACAGGGCCGTCTGTAATATTGCTAGAGAGACTTTGCCCTCTATTGGTCAACGCACTGAAGAGGAGGACCCTCTACACCGATATATGAAGGAGGGGGGAGACCCCGAAAGGCAGACGGCCCCCGGCCCCGAGGTGGTAAAGTCTTCTCTCGGCCTGGTCGGATAGTCCTGGTCACGACAACACATTAAAGGGCAATACAGTACATCCCTTCTTTAAATAAATGATTGGGTGGGGCCCATGCGATAATGTCTCTCTGTGTGTCCCCCCCTTCCCCACCCCCACCCCTTTCCTCCTTGAGATTATCACATCGGCGCTGGGAACAGAATTATTATTATAACATCTGAAAGACGTGCAGCAATTCTTAATACATTCGAGCGCACACACACGCACACACACAAACACACTAAACAGAGGCACACCCAGTCCGTAGTGGCCCATATACCAGTTAAAATATCGCTTCATCTGATACATGATCTGGAGGCGTTGCCCTCAATGTAAATTCACTTTTATTTTTTTTTTTAAACTTTTTGATTCAATTGCTGGATGTCTGGAATTTTTCTCTCCGAAAAAATTTCTAACAATAAATGAATAAATGGGCGTTTAATTTGTGGGGGAAAACCCCGAGATGAAATGAGCAAATGTCCTGATATATATAGAATGTGTGCGTTGGGATTCACTCACACACACACAATGTGGTCATATCACACTGACAGACACGCGCCCACAAAAGGCCCCGTTCTCTCACACACAAACACACACACACACACACACACACAAACACACACACACAGACTTGGCCGTAAGTTTGGGACCGAACATGTTTTAACGATTCATGCATTTTTCATTCTCTGTGAGGTGGGTTACAGTCGCTGGGGAAACTATCAGAGAGAGATGGGGGAGGAGAGAGATGGAGAGGGAGGGAGAGAGGGAGGGAGAGAGAGAGTAATGTTCATACTCGCAATAGATAAAATAGACACACATCCATGCTATTGACGGGAAGAAAAAAAACAATTGAACGAAGTTGAAAGATTAAAAGACACATGGACACAAAACTGGCAAACCACACTAGCAAACGCACTCACACACACACATGTATCTCAGAAAACAATACTTTGAGGTATAAAATCAAAGATAACACGAATCACACAATTGCATTAAAACTTTTTTTAAAAAAAAGTAAAATGTTGTACAGGTAGAAAATTTTAAAAGACACAAGAAAACAGCGCGTATCCAACATATATAATTATCAACACGGGATAGAATTTCTTAATACCTCAAAAAAAAAAAAACAGATGAGTAAATTACAGCCGCGAGCCAAATACGGCCTGCTAACCTGTTTTATGCGGTCCGAGGCCCGCTACCTACACTCCATCATATAGTTGACGTTTACGTTTAGTGTAGATTGTTCATATGAACAATGAACAATGTTTCCTTCTTCTTTTGACCGGGGACTTTGTTTAATTTAGCGACCCCCATGTCCACCCTTTGCCTAGATTTTAGAGGGAAACTTCCGTCAAATTTAAGGGACCTCCGTGTGGCCAACGGGTTAAATAGTTGACCCACCCCTGGATCTAAATTCTAGAGGGTCACTTTCAAACGGTGACATTCAATTGAAACACATACACAACTGCAAAGCTAGAAGAAGGAGACAGCTATTAGACGAATAAATACAGACACACAAGACAGAACAAACACAACATGGCAGACACACAATAGGGTCTCCTCTAACACATAGACGTCACAACACACTGACACAACATGCCAGACACACAATAGGGTCACCTCTAACACATAGACGTCACAACACACTGACACAACATGCCAGACACACAATAGGGTCACCTCTAACACATAGACGTCACAACACACTGACACAACATGCCAGACACACAATAGGGTCACCTCTAACACATAGACGTCACAACACACTGACACAACATGCCAGACACACAATAGGGTAACACAACACAATGACACAATTTATGCAAAAGACACGAGAATTATCCATTGAGACTGTCAGAGTTACATTGACCGAGAAGTAGACAAGACACCGGTCAGACACAGGACGATGACACACATAAAACATAAGACGCACAACATATATAATATAATAATAGCGATTTGGGCGCTGCGTAAAAATCGAAAGTAAAGAATTAATACAACAGTATACCAGTTTAAAATACAAATCATGAAAAAAAAAAATCGGATCTTCCCGAAACAAAAAAAAAAATAACCTCGCCTGCCGATCAAGCCTAAGGGGATGTAACTCTATGCAAAGGTTTTGCAGGGTACAGCTAGTATTGCCTATTGACAGACAAGGAAAAAAAAGGTCAACCATTTAGTTACTCACCTATTGGAATGTTTTGAGTGTACGCCAGGGCGACGGTGAAACAGATCAGCACGTTGACAAGGGCATTGGTCATTTCCTTGACCAAGTGGTGCCCCAACAGCAGCATGGATGGGCAGGGAGGGTGGTGCCCTCTGTCGGAAATGTCCACTGAAATATCACAAAGTCTACAACTTTTATCTACTCAGACGCATCAGAAACCAATCGAAAAAAAAATATCTTGCAGCTAGCTGTGCAGAAGCTTCGGTTGTATTCATACAGCTCAATGTAAAGACGCATTTCATTGGTCGAAAATATTGATAAGTAAATGTAAGATAATCTTAGAAAATATCTTGGTCATTGTTGATGTTGTTGTCTTGTGAATATATTTGACCAATTCATAAATACACATTTGTTTAAATCCGTTATTTTTTTTTTTTTTGCAAATAAAGAACTTTTTGTTTTTTTTAGACTTGAATTCTTTATTTATATCTGCGTATTATTTTAAAAGTATTCCACACAATGCTAGAGACTATTTTATCAAATCTTCGTCTGTGGATTCAATATATATATATATATATATATATATATATATATATATATATATATATATATATATTATGCGTTGTTGTTTAACAGCCTATGTTTTTTTTTATTATTTCATATTAATATTGAATATTTGACGTTTCATCAATATGTCACAGTTCAAATTTACTTAACTATTAGCGTCAATTATTTGATCAATATGTCACAATCCAGGAATATTTAATTGCACTCCTTGATTGATCCAATAGTCACAATTTAGATTCATATCTCAGTGATAATGATTTGATGCCAACGCGACACATGTTAAAGTCACAACTATAATCTTTGAATCATACTTAAATGCATTAGTATGTACTCGTCCAATATTGTTTGGTATAATTTTATAAATAAATCTCCACAAGCGATGTTTTGCCCTTTTGACCTTTGGTCTAGTTTATCAGCAACAAATACCCGTCTCCCTGTAAGATGTGTATCTTCAGTTATCCTTCATGACATAGCCATGAGCAGTGAAACGAAATGAACGCCTTCCGTCACTTATATTATCTGCCCTGTTTGTTTCTTATTGTAGCTGTGTTTGTGTAAAACACACACGCACGCACGCGCGCACATCTCCTAAACCTATCACGAAAACAGGAAAAAAAAAGATATGAATTATTCCATGTTTTGTTGTTTTTTTTTTCCTCCGAAAAAGAACTTACACTATATATAGACACGACAAATGGCCGCCGTGATGGATCAGAGTTACTTTCTCCTGTTGCACCACACGTCACACGCACACACACACACGAGAAAGAGCGAGATCAGTTGCTCTGGTTATCTCCCCTTATCTCAGTTCATCATTGCTTGGCTTTACAAGACAGTCACTGTGCGCTGTGCCGGATCTACTGAAATCAAAAAGAAAAAGTAGCACAATTTATTGCAACATCTACACAAGAGAATAAAAGACTCTGCCAGATTTTTTTTTATAATTTTGCTCATAATTAGTTCGTTTTTTTTTAAACTAAAATTATTTCATTTTTTTATTTTTTAAATACAAATTATTTTTGGCTATTGATATATGGCAGACGGTGATAATTAAAAAAAGTCGAGTTGTTGATTTCATAAATTATTTGGCATTTGAAATTATCTCACAATGGGACAAAACAAGAGCTAAAAGAACACAAATAATACGTCATATTCTAATTATCAGGAATTCCCTGATCGGGGACTTTGGAAAAACAAATGATAATAATGTGCCCCATAATGTGCCCCATAATGTGCCCCATAATGTGCCCCATAATGTGCCCCATAATGTGCCCATGACTGAAGGAAAATGAAGAAGCTTTAAAATGCAATTTTCCTAATGAGACCACTAAAGTATACATTCAGAAAATTTAGTAAACACGAGTCGATATCATTTTGTTGAGTAACTTTTTGAATGATTTGAGTTTGATCCATTAAATTGTATGTATGAAATTGTTTTTTTTTTCATGTTAAACCGTATATGATAAGTAACTTTTTAAACATGTTATGACGTCATTTTAAGATAAACGGGTTAAAGGTAAATAACAGCTAACAGTTGCTCTCTCTCACTCTCTCTCATTCTCTCTCTCTCTCTTTCTCTCTCTCACACACACACACTGTCTCTCTCTCTCTCTCACACAATCTCTCTCTCTCTCTCTCTACCTCTCTCTCACTCTCTCTCTCTCACTCTCTCTCATTCTCTCTCTCTCTCTTTCTCTCTCTCACACACACACTCTCTCTCACTCTCTCTCTCACAATCTCTCTCACAATCTCTCTCTCTCTCTCAACACCTGGAGACTGCCATAAAGCCCAATGGCCAGAAAACTACCCGACTGGTCCACCCTGTGTTCCGCCAGCCCGGGGCATTCAAAAAAGCACGTGATCCACAGTTAACTCCACTTCTATGCAGTGTCGGCAACAGGGAATCGACATTGGGCCTCAACCTCCCAAAGTGCGCACCTATAGGACAACGCCCAGATCGAAACTAACTGATCGATTAGTGCCTGCTCGATCCTCCTGTGCCCCCACCAAGGGTCAGTTTTGGACGGCTTCGGACATTTCTGCCCGTCACCCCGTTGTCCCAACACGAGAACCTACCGAGTTCGCTCACTGCTGTTTAGCCCACCTCTCTTAATCCCACCTCTGTTAAGCCCACCCCTGTTAAGCCCACCTCTGTTAAGCCCACCCCTGTTAATCCCACCTCTGTTAAGCCCACCTATGTTAAGCCCACCTCTGTTAAGCCCACCTCTGTTAAGCCCACCTCTGTTTAGCCCACCTCTGTTAAGCCCACCCCTGTTTCGCCCACCCCTGTTTATCTTAATAGATTTCAGTGACTCCATTTATTGTTGCCGGATAGAAAGACTGCCACATATAGTTGATATGTGAAATAAATGTGTGCGCCCCCCGACCCCCCAGTTTCCCCACTCCCCTTCAATACAATCTAATTAGGTCAAATTGTAGGGTCCCATTACAAAAATCTCTAAATCAAAAAGATATTCCTTCTACCACCATGCTCAGGTGCAGAGGTAGGGGGGAGGGAGGGGTGCTACTTGGAGATACAGACTACAGTGAGACTGATACGATTGGCAGCACTGTAGACGGGGGAAGGAGGTACAGGGGCAGCTACAGGGGGGAGGGGCGCCTTTAGTTAATCCGGCTCCCATCATGACCATCTCCATCATACGCCTCTGACCACAGCAAACCACCAAAATGTAAATCATTTTATAGCTCGTCTTTTTCCTCGGTGGGGGCCCCACAATGGCAAGGGGCCTCGACATATTTTTGGGTCCCCGCCACCCCACAAGAATTCTTGTGACCTAGATAACTTAGTTAATCAGGCATGTGGACCCTGTTCCATCGAATTGATATGTTAAGCTGTAGCGGGCAATGCAGGCTAATATGAATTTGGCTTTGTGTAATCTTCTGTTAATGACTCAAAAGGATTCTTATAAATGACTCAAACGGGTTCTTATAAATGACTCAAACGGGTTCTATAAATGACTCCAACGGGTTCTATAAATGACTCAAACGGGTTCTTATAAATGACTCAAACGGGTTCTATAAATGACTCAAACGGGTTCTTATAAATGACTCAAACGGGTTCTTATAAATGACTCAAACGGGTTCTATAAATGACTCAAACGGGTTCTTATAAATGACTCCAACGGGTTCTTATAAATGACTCAAACGGACTCTTATAAATGACTCAAAGGCATTCTTATAAATGACTCAAACGGACTCTTATAAATGACTCAAAGGCATTCTTATAAATGACTCAAACGGGCTCTTATAAATGACTCAAAGGCATTCTTATAAATGACTCAAACGGGCTCTTATAAATGACTCAAACGGGTTATTGTAAAACTTGTTTATATTTTGAAAAAAATGATTTTTTTTATTTTTATAACAATTGCTAAATTAAAATTTAGACATTAAACAGAGTTTTTGTTCATTTATTTTAAATTTTACTATTGTTTGTTATATCAATTTTCTAAACTAATATACAAAATGTTAGCGGACTATTTTCATCTATTATGTTGGACTATCAGTGGTATCAAGTTACTCAGCAAAATAATATTTCATTGTTTTATTTTTTTTTTCATGTTTTAATGTTAAAAATGTTCTTAAAAAATGCTAAATATGATTTTTTGTAATCTTCGAATACCATTTAACTGTAGTAACGTTAGATACCGTAACCCAAGTATGTCTATTGTGTTCATTTTAAATAATAATAAAGCAAAAATATCTACATCTTTGTCATTTGAACTTACATTGACAATTTTGTTTTTAAATATCACTTCTTGCGCAATAGAATTAATATCTAAATGACGTCATCACATACTGCGTAGATCGCATAAAACCCAATCAATTTATAGAGAATAAGTGAACATTCTAATCTTGTTGTTTGTTTTCCGTGCAACCTTTAAAATTGTTTCGTATTAACAGATGGTGTCTATAGCAACAAGGATTTTTATGTTACATCTAATAGCTAGACTTGAATAGTTCATGTTGGGGAATTAATACCATGATGTAGACAAGATAAGAATAAACCATTGCCAACTATACATTTATGTAAGAGGAGAAAAAAATAGGAATTCAGCAATCTATCAAACAAAGTATATTTTTATTCAAAACATTTCTTAGATTATATGCATACACATTTCGTATACTTACATTATATTTGGACAGATGGTACGTTTTTTATTCAACATATTTCTTAGATTACATAAATGTACATTTCGTATACTTACATTGTATTAGTACAGTCGCTATGTAAGTTATAATCCAACATGTCCTTTACAGTGTTACTGTTACCATGTCCTTTACAGTGTTACTGTTACCATGTCCTTTACAGTGTTACTGTTACCATATCCTTTAGAGTGTTACTGTTACCATGTCCTTTACAGTGTTACTGTTACCATGTCCTTTACAGTGTTACTGTTACCAGCACTAAACATGGTTGACAAGGACTGTCATGTATCTCGTTCCTGTTCCTCGGGTTAGCTGTAGAAATAGCTGTAGAAATAGCTGTGGAAATAATCATCCAATGCAGTTGTGGCCTGAATCTAATGTCAGCGCACACATCAATAGAACCCGAATACAGAAGGACGGCGGAAGAGTCACAGAGAGAAAAAAAAAGAGAGGGAAAGAGAGAGAGAGAGAGAGAGAGAGAGAGAGAGAGAGAGAGAGAGAGAGAGACAGACAGACAAACAGAGAAAGTGGAGATAGAAAAAGGGGCGAAAACTCTCTTGCATTTTTTTTGTTTTAAATGGGGAAAGTTTTGTCAGAGTTATTGCCCCATTTTCGCTGTACACAAAAAATAAACATGAAAAAAATTCTAATCACCACTAGCCCTCTGTGCCTGGACCGGTCAGCTGAACGCGCGCGGTCGGTTGTGAGTGCACATGGCGATATCCGGTCATTTACTGACCATCTTCCTCCCCCCTCCTCCCTATAACCTCTTTGTATACCCCAATACTCACTCCTGTAATCTACCACCCCCCCACCCCACCCCCAACCCCCACCCTCTTCCACTTGTTGCTTTGTCCCATTCTACGACGTTCTATATTTAGCTCAGCACATCTTATGGGGGAGTTACGTCATCATCCACCATTAATTAGAAGGTGAAATAAAACATTAAAAAAAATGGTGATGTAAGAGAAGTATTGTGTTTCTATCGCGATCAACTTTTTTTCGTTATGTGTGTGTGTCCGTGTGTGTGTGTCTGTGTGTGTCCGTGTGTGTCTGTGTGTGTTGTTTTATTTTTGAGACACGGTTGCTGGTGCCCATGCTTGCGTTGAGACATTTTATGACATGAGACACATTGACTTGTAATCATTTCGTTTGTTATCGACACACTAAACATCGGTAGACACTTTGAACTTGTAGAGGCACACTAAACATTGGGATGATTGTAGTTCCGGTGTAACAGTACATTAATCATGAACAAAAGATATGCTCTAATGTTAATGCATTATTTTTAAATATTAATTATCTTGAACTTCATTTCTGTTTTATTATTATTTTATTAACATAATTGATTGCATGCAGCCTTGAGAAGGATCAAACGATCAAAGACTCCAAGTGCACAAAGGGCGGTTCTTTCATATATTATTCTTTGCTGCGGAGGACGTGTTTTGTGAAGTTTTCTCAAGGGAAGTTTATCTTCTGGCACTACACTATACTATACTATACTATACTATACTATACTATACTATACTATACTATACTATACTATACTATACTATACTATACTATACTATACTATACTATACTATACTATACTATTCTATTCTATACTATACTATACTATACTATACTATACATTACTATACTATACATTTATTTCACAAGCACTGACCTACATTAGTTTAGTCCTATAGAACTAAATGTGCAATCACTGTTGGCGTTGGATGTGGGAGACTGCAGGGGACGTAATCGGGTTAATGCCGCCCCCCCCCCCGAATATCTTTGACATCTGAGTCTCTCTATCTCTCTCTTATCTTCTCTCCCCCTCTCTCTCTATTATCTTCTCTCTTTTTCACTCTCTCTCTTCTCTCTCTCTCTCTCTCTCTCTCTTTCTGTCTCCCTCATTTTTGTCTCTATTATCTTCTCTCTCTTTCTCTATGTTTTCAGTTTTATCTCTCTCTCTCTCTCTCTCTCTCTCTCTCTCTATATATATATATATATATATATATATATATATATATATATATATATATATACAGTGGATTCCGCTTAATTGGGACACCGCTTAATTGGGACAGCCGCTTATTTGGGACAAATCTGAAAGAAACCAAACCAAGAAGCCAATAGTAAATTTGTATGTTTAATTGGGACAGCCGCTTAATTGGGACAAAACAAAAAGCCTCGGTCCCTATGTGTCCCAATTAAGCGGAATCGACTGTATATGGATATATATATTATCTTCTCTCTCTCTCTCTCTCTCTCTCTCTCTCACCTTGATATCATTTTACTCTCTCTCATCCTTTATCCCTTATCTTCTCTCTCTCTCTCTCTCTCTCTCTCTCTCTCTCTCTCTCTCTATGATCTCTCTCTCTCTCTCATCCCTCCCCCCTCCATTTATGTTATTTTGACGAGCAGATAACGTTTTCCCATCCCCACCCTTTCGGTACCCGGCAAATTGCTACGACTATGAAACTGATGATGTCAGCATGCATGACGCATTTTCAAGCGAGTTCTAATGTCACGTGACCTGTTTCTGACGTCCATTGTTCACTTGAAAAAATACATACTCCTGTCGTGCCTCATATGCTATTGTACCCGCAGCTTTTATAAAAATGGACGTTAAAAAGGCAAAAAAAAAAATCTTTCCCAAAGTATATTTCTGGTCCGAAGTTAAATCATGAACTATCGCCATCAGAAATCGATCTATAAAATCAATCAATCAGTTTCACATTTTCTTCCATCCTTTGATCATGACGTCATGTTTATTCAGTCTTCCGGTCAGAGAGTTTCAACCTCCATATCCAGATATTTCCCCAGTGTCAGTTTTCCCATCGACAGAAAACAAAATATCATCTAACTATCATTTCAACTCCGCCATCTTGACATTCAAATATGAAAGGCCACAATTGGCTGGCGGGCAAAGTACGGCAAAGTGTCAAACGGCTTTTGTCACCTCAGGACTGACCAATCAGCGATTAAATAATTTTTTTTTATTCTTACATTTTTTTTCCAATTGTTTTTTTTTTTATTTCTTAATGAAAGAAAAAAATTTTTCAAATGATACGCATGAAAATTACAATATGTCCGCCAGCTACCAGTGTCCTATGTGTTTTTCTTTCTAAATCATGATAATAAAGGTATCAGTTCACTTAAACTGGGAGGCAAATCAATGCTGCCAATATTTACCTGCATGATCTGTTTCAAAACGGGGTCACTCCCACAGCGGGGTGAATTTTGCATGCCAAACATAAAAACCAACGGGTTAGATTGTTAAACACACATTTAACTTGGCAAATCAAAATGCAAACCATAATTTTAATGTACAATCAGTGTCCAGGCAGCGTAGCTTTAAAAAAAAATTGTTTAATGTACTTAATTGGTGTTAGTGTCGGTGTTGAATCTTGGTGGAGAATGAGGTTCTCGGGTCGGCTACAGTGAATGGGTTCGAAACCTTACAGTTTTAACTGCACAAATATCTTTTTTAGGGTCATCGGAGCTTTGTGATGGTTTACGGAGAAATGGCTCTTCAAAACTGCCACAATAGTGGCTCTTCTAGAATAGCGAAAAAAAGTGGCCCTTCTTAACTAACCGAATAATGGCTCTTTTAGACTAACCAATTGGTGGCTCTTCTAGACTAACCCAATGGTGGCTCTTCTAAGCCTAACCCAATGGTGGCTCTTCTAAGGCTAACCCAATGGTGGCTCTTCTAAGCCTAACCCATGGGTGGCTCTTCTAAGCCTAACCCAATGGTGGCTCTTCTAAGCCTAACCCAATGGTGTCTCTTCTACACTTTTTCAATAGTGGCTATTCTAGACAAACCCAATAGTGTCAGTCTGGTTCAACATTAGATGATCAAATATGTCGACAGTATATCTTTGAAAATACCTCGTGTGTCCTGATACCATCATGCATTTTGAACGCATGTACTATAGAAATATATCTTCTAAAAATAGAAATCTATCTCTCCAACCGTCTGGCTGTCATAAATTAACGTTGCTCTGGTGTGCCCTTTACTAATGTCCAAGTTATCCCAGCATAGTTGGCTACTCAACAGTAACATTGAACTCTGGAAATTAGCCCAATCCGCCGACAATCTAGCATCAGCAGGCAAAGCACTGGGGGTAGAGCGTGCATTAGCCCAATCAGCCAAAAAAATAATTCAAACAGCAGTTAAGGAAGGACTCGTTGTAGTGGCGGTGAGGGGAGGGGGGGGGAAGCACTGGATCATTAGCCAAATCAGCCAGTAAATTCTCATTCGCTGTTCCGGTTCAAAGGGCGAACACAATAGAAGGAATTAACAATGCCAACTATTTGACGTCATGCGCCGGTCTGTATGTACTTAAAGCAGTGAACAGTGACGTCAAGACTTACAAAATATCGAAGGCTCTCAAGCGGCTGTTCCGTCCGTCGGACGCTGCCATAAAATTGTATTCTTTAAAATAAAAAAATAAAAAAAAAATAACGTACTTTTTTCAAATATTCTTCTACATGTTTTTTTTTTATCCATTCAAATTTGATCATTTCCGATAACTCCATACAATACGAAGACAAATGTGAAATGTGGATGTTAATTTATTCATTCCTTTTTTTTTTTATTATTTGTTTTCAAAGTTCAAAGTTCACAGCAACTTAGAAGAAAGATTTTGTAGAGGGCGGATGAAATTTATGCGATGTATTTCCCCTAACAAACAAAAGTTCCTTTATTTCCCCAGCATAATCGAGATGGCAAATCAGCGAGGGGAGGTGTGTGTGGGAGAGAGTGAGAGGGTGGAAGGGGCTTGTACCCAGAAAGTAAACTGCTGTCGATGTTATTTACAGCTCTAACCGCCACTGAATGACACCCCCACCCCCTAAACTAGTTCGAAACTAAACAAGAAACAGTGAATGAAACAAAAAAGACCAAGATTGATATCAGTGGTCTCATTACGTCATAACGGGCTGGCATATATAATTGTGGTCCTCATTACGTCATAACGGGCTGGCATATATAACTGTAGACATCAGTGGTCCTCATAACGTTTTAAACGGGCTGGCATATATAACTGTGGTCCTCATTACGTTATAACGGGCTGGCATATATAACTGTAGACATCAGTGGTCCTCATAACGTTTTAAACGGGCTGGCATATATAACTGTGGTCCTCATTACGTTATAACGGGCTGGCATATATAACTGTAGACATCAGTGGTCCTCATAACGTTTTAAACGGGCTGGCATATATAACTGTAGACATCAGTGGTCCTCATAACGTTTTAAACGGGCTGGCATATATAACTGTAGACAGCAGTGGTTCACACGCGATTGGTCGCGAATTATTTCATCGCAAATGTGTACAATTAGCTTGTCCTTTCTTTTATCATGTATACCTGTTTCAAAAAAAAAAAGCCATAAAATATTTCTTGGTTGGTGGCGGATCGCAAAAGTTTGAGAATAGCAAGGATAGATCACGGGGTGTTGTAATTGCGTCATTATGTCAAACTGGACGCTCAAGTTAATCCAAGTTAAGAGCAACCCGTGCGAGATTTGGGCCCATCTCAGAAATTGTTTATACATCCCCCATCAGTCTCGGGCCCATCCAGGCGGAGAAGTTCTTAGTAAACTAGGGGAGACCATCCTATCGCCCCAAACATGGCCCTTTCAAGTTATAGGCCCTTCCTATTAAATCTAACCTCTGCCCTCCCCCCCCCCCCGAACTCAAACATCTCTGGGAGTCATTTCTGAAAGAGCCCCCCCCCCCTTTCCGAGTACCCAAGACTTGAGACTCACCGTTAATGATCTTACAGTCCAGAGGAGTAAACCATAATTTCAAATACTTTGAAAATATTCAATTTAAAATTCACTTATCAGAACCTGTAGTTTTAAAAAAAATTATATAGCAGATCATAACAAAATAACAACTTCCAGTTATATATATATATATATATATATATATATATATATATATATATATATATATATATATATAACGTAAATATCGTGCAGATCCTAATTAAAGTAAAGTTGTTAAAATTCAACAGAAACATGTGGATGATCCGAACACATGGTTAACGCATAGCTGATCCAATGATTCGATTCTTTAAAATGAATTGAACTACTTTATCGATGTAATATTTGGATGATGTCGCCACTTCCTGTATTATTTATCTTCGCTGTTAAAATAGTTTTAAAATATTTCGAAGAGAAACCAAATTAATTTTTTCATAACGAATTTTTTTTTTTTTTCAAATATTTTTTTTTTCCAAAATCTGTTCAAGTCTCGTTGTGCGTGACGAGATGACACGAGATCTGGCGTCAGATGTCACGTGATCGTCTCGCTCTGCTCCATCAACGTCAAGCTTTTGTTTTTTTCTGGCTCTAAGCCCGTTTATTACATTGCCTATACAATTAGAGTTTTATTAAAGGAATTTCTGTTTTCTTCCATCTCTCATGCAGATCTTCTGTCTATTATTCTTTAATCTGGCCATGCTTTGTGTGCGTGTGCGTGTGTGTGTTGACTGCTTTTTTTTTTTTTTTTTTTAAGTTTTTAAATAGAAATAGGTATCCATAATACGAAGAACCATTTAAAAATCTCAACCTTCAAAGTATTTCGAAAAATTGTCAATCTTTTTACAAGAGCTTGCAGAATATTTCAAGTGCATTTGTTCAAATATTGAAAGTGAACAACCACTGGTCATAAATACCGAAGCTTAACAGTGTCGAGAGAACCAGCTGTCTCAGCGATTTGAGGACCTTTCCTTCAGACACTGTAAGATACCTGTGGGTAATCTCACTTCCCCCACCCCCTCACACTGGGGGGGGGGGGGGGCACACACTGTGAATGTGGAAAAGGGGGGGGGGGAGTAACTCTTTCGCTTATCTAAAATAGTCCAATCTGTTCCAAGGGAGATAACTAGGAACGGCATAAAAAACGATCAGGAGGAGTAATCGAAGACGCTCGTTTTTTGGTTTGAGTTTTACGGTTTGTTTTAACGGAGTTAACTATCTTGAAGTTTTCCTGTCTTGTATACTACATGTGACCTCTTTTCTTTTTTTTTTTGGTTTTTAGATGCAGTTTCGAGCAGTGAAGATTACCTTATATCTCGAAGCGCTAGTTTTTGGGCGGATGGACCATCAATTTGTAAAAAAAAAAAAAAATTTAAAGTATAGCCATGTTTTCTCAAAAAACAGAGAAACAGAATTGTATCAAAGTGTGTCGTAATTTAGGAAGTACTGTAATTTAATTTTCTTATGTAGACACATTATTAAATATATTCTATGGTGTGCCCGGCGACGCTCGGGAAGGCAAAGGGCACACAGATTAACGTTTAAATAGGGCACAAATCTTTCTTTTCTCTATCTATCTATCTATCTATCTATCTATCTATCTATCTATCTGTCTATCTATCTATCTATCTATCTATCTATCTATCTATCTATCTATCTATCTATCTATCTATCTATCTATTTATCTATCTATCTATCTATCTATCTATCTATCTATCTATCTATCTATCTATCTATCTATCTATCTATCTATCTATCTATCTATCTGTCTGTCTGTCTATATATATATATATCTGTCTATCTGTATATCTATCTATCTATCTATCTATCTATCTATCTATCTATCTATCTATCTATCTATCTATCTATCTATCTATCTATCTGTCTATCTATCTATCTATCTGTATATCTATCTATCTATCTATATATATATCTGTCTATCTGTATATCTATCTATCTATCTATCTATCTATCTATCTATCTATCTATCTATCTATCTATCTATCTATCTATCTATCTGTCTGTCTGTCTATATATATATATATCTGTCTATCTGTATATCTATCTATCTATCTATATATATATATATATCTGTCTATCTGTATATCTATCTATCTATCTATATATATATCTGTCTATCTGTATATCTATCTATCTATCTATATATATATATATATCTGTCTATCTGTATATCTTGTTATTGTTATTGAGAAGAGAAACCGCCCCCTTCCTCCTCCTCCTCCTCCACCCCCCCCCCCCCCCAACGGATCTCCATTCTTTTCCAAAACACGTTTCAACTTCTCAAGCATTGTTTCTTTTTTTTTTTTAATCTTCTAAATCTAGAACTCTTCTCTTACATCACGTGACAGCGATTGTCCAATCATTTGCTTCCATCGATTCCCCGCCTTTAAACCTGTTAGTAAAACCTATCCATTTACCGACTGAAGGAGAGAGAAAAAAAAAAGAGTTTGGGGGGCGAGTGCATCAGGAAATCCCCAACGAGCCTGGGCCGATCCAGTTTTTGTTCTTGTTGTGTTTTTGTGTTTTGTTTTTCGACGAACCAACCTCCAAACGCTTTGTACATTTTCTCAATTTCCTTGTTATTTACTTTTTTATTATTTTTTTATAAGTCTCCACTAGCCCCCCCCCCCCCATCACCACCTCACCACAGCTCCATCGTCACCTTATATACTCACACACTGACCCCCCCCCCACACACACACTCACACCCCGTCTCTCTTTACACACACACACACACACGCGCGCGCACAAACACCGCGGTTTCCGTTGTTTTATTTTTTGTCCGCTGGTTTGTCTCATCGCACGGCGCGATGCACTCACACTTGTCCCTTCCCCCCCCACCCCAACCACCCTCCCTTCCCCCCATCCCACAAATGGCACAGGCCATTAAAAGGCACGCGTCACGCTCACCCAGTAGAATCGCGTTACCCCCTGTGGTTTGGTTGGGTGGGAGAGATAGTGTGAGTGGAGAAAGAGAGAGAGAGAGAGAGAGAGAAAAGGGTTAAACAGGAAAGACAAATAACAAAAAAATCAGTAGGAAGATGTCCCTTTGATTGGAAATACAGATCCCCAGGCACGCACGGCTGCTCCCCCCCCCCTTTTTTTTACCGAGCTCACTATACGGTCCTGTCCAGAACGGAAAGACATGATAGAGAAAGAACAAAATCCTGGTCACTTTTTGTAAAGCCACCGAATGGAAATTGACGCAATTTCAATTCGGGCCGGTGTGGAATTTCAGCAGCCATTTTATTTATTAAAAAGTACTTCATAGTTTTTAGATTTGGCCTGAGGCTGAAAGTGTTCAATGAAGGTGTTCAATGAAGGTGGTTTTTAGCGTGCATTAGCTTTAGTAGCTAATCTAAACGATGGGTGCATATGTTTAAAAAATGTAAAGTTCCCTTAGCCCTAGCGGGACATAGGGGCAGATGAGATGTAGAATTCATCGTTTTCAATAACCTCGACATATGAAGGAATTGTGTGGTCAGCCGCCTTTACTTCCCCAACTTAAAGTCAGGTGACCCATTTGAAGCTGGGTGGACTTGTGGGACGACTTTAAAAAAAAAAAATTCACCGAGAAAAATTCCCATGGTTCTTCCATGAGAATTGAACCCACGACGACAGGCAGGTATCTATACCATTAGGCCGTCCATCCCACTTCATATGTCTACAGTATCAAAAATATTGGTAACATAAGAGAGAGAAAGAGAGAGAGAGAGAGAGAGAGGGAGAGAGAGAGAGAGAGAGAGAGAGAGAGAGAGACTAGGAAGCAGATTTCATTGGTAGTAATGTTCTCTGCTCACCATACCTGATCATGCATGAAATATTCCAGGTAAAGAAGGGTTGGGTTTTTTAATGTTTTTCCTTGGAGTTTCCTGGCCATATCTCTAAGAGAGCTAAAAGCAGAGAAGTAGCTACTAGCTCTTGTGGCGCCCCGTGTGTGTTACATTTTTGGGCGCCTTCCTTCCAATCTGATACGTGCTTAAAACATTAAACAGTGCACTTTCGCCGCCCCATTCCTAATTTGGCGCCCGTACCAACTGCAGTACCCTTCCAACGCTGATGGTACTTTCTCAAATATATAGATGTAGTGCGCATTGTTCATATTTTATAATTAATTGATAGTTCACCATCAGCGTTTTCATAACAACACATTGAATTCCTATTTCAGTTGACTGATATAGTAGGATATATAAATACTAATTGCAAGGTACGAGGCGTGTCCAAAGTACTTTGTGCTATTGTCTAAGCTCAATAGCAGGGAACAAAGATATGTCCAAAGTACTTTTCACTAAAGTCTAACTCAGCAGCAGGGGACAAAAAATATCCAAAGTACTTTGTACTAATGACTTTCTTAATTACAAAGAACAAAGTCATGTCCAAAGTACTTTGTACTAAAGTCTAGCGTGACACAGACAATGAATCATGATTATGTCCGCCCTGTAAAAGAAAGTAATTCTAAGTCACCTGACTACCAGTCATACGAAACGGTTTCCTCAACTGAGTCACTGCCAATGAAAAGTGTTTTAACATAGTTGAGCACATGTGATGAGTAGGATTGACGTCATGCAACGTGTAACATCCACCAGACGTGACGTCACCTACTATATATATACCTACTGCACACATGTACTACACACACATACGACACACAACATTCTACATGCACCTACTACACACCTACTACACACACCTACTACACACACCATTCTACATGCACCTACTACACACCTACTACACACACCTACTACACACACCTACTACCTACACCATTCTACATGCACCTACTACACACCTACTACACACACCTACTACACACACCATTCTACATGCACCTACTACACACCTACTACACACACCTACTACACACACCTACTACACACACCATTCTACATGCACCTACTACACACACCATTCTACATGCACCTACTACACACACCATTCTACATGCACCTACTACACACCTACTACACACCTACTACACACACTTACTACACACACCTACTACACACACCATTCTACATGTACCTACTACACACCTACTACACACACCATTCTACATGCACCTACTACACACCTACTACACACACCTACTACACACACCTACTACACACACCATTCTACATGCTCCTACTACCTGCACATACTACACACACCTAATACACAACTCTTGAGCACTAGTAAAACGAGAACAATATTTCAACATTTGTTTACATTCATTCTAACAATTTGTTTTAAATTATTTATTTATCATTTGCACGACACAATGTAAACAACTCCTGTTCAGGATAACTTGAATTATGTGAAGTGTGTGTGTGTGGGGGGGGGTGGGATATCTTACCAACATGGGGCTATCATCAATAGTAATGACAAATTTAGGTTACACCGTGTTTATACAACTTCTAATTAAAATCAAATATTATTACTGGAATAAGAATTAAAGATGTTTATGATTAATGAAGAGAAATAGGAATAAAACAAACCCTCGAATGAAAAATACATTTGTATTTGCGCTCAGTTCAACGAACACAATTTTAATTCCAGCCTGAGAATATTTAATTGTGTTTATAATCAGAACTGGGAATCTAGCACAGCAAAAAGAAAAAAAACAAAATGTAAATAACGTTTTTTCTTCCAAATTTTTATAGCAATGTGGTAAGTATATGCTACCCATGAATATTTATGGCTGTTGCTTTTGTGAACAAAAAAAAACATAATAATTATATTCCAAAAAAATTAGACTAAATTTACAACTTGTGTGTCAGGGGAAGCTACCGTGTTTTTTCGTTTACATCAAGTATTTCATGGGCTATTTCCCTTTAATCGTATAATTACCTTTTCTTACGAAACCGATTTTCTTTTAAAAATCAACACTTTCTAGTGTCTTAAAAAACAACTTAAGTGACAAAGTCTGTATCTTCATTGTTACTCCCCTGTATGGTCCTTGTTAAGGGTTCTGTATTCACCCTCACCTATCACATGTGGAGGAGGTAAATGTTGCTGGGCAGCGAGTGGTACCGTTTGAATCGAGTTAGAAATATCAAATACCTGAACCGATTTACTTTGTTCCGTCTATTAATAACCCGCGCTATGAGGACCCATTGTGACAGACTGTGATACATTGTGACAGACTGTGATAAATTGTGACAGACTGTGATACATTGTGACAGACTGTGATACATTGTGACAGACTGTAATACACTGTGACATACTGTGATACACTGTGACATACTGTGATACATGGTCACAGACTATGATACATTGTGACAGACTGTGATACATTGTGACAGACTGTGATACATTGTGACAGACTGTGATACATTGTGACAGACTGTGATACACTGTGACAGAATGTGATACATTGTGACAGACCATGATACACAGTGACAGACTGTGATACACTGTGACAGACTGTGATACATTGTGACAGACCATGATACACTGTGACAGACTGTGATACACTGTGACAGACTGTGATACATTGTGACAGACTGTGATACATTGTGACAGACTGTGATACACTGTGACAGACCGTGATACATTATGACAGACCGTGATACTGTGACAGACCATGATACACTGTGACAGACTGTGATACACTGTGACAGACCGTGATACTGTGACAGACCATGATACACTGTGACATACTGTGATACATTGTGACAGACTGTGATACACTGACAGACTGCGATACACTGTGACAGAATGTGATACATTGTGACAGACTGTGATACACTGTGACAGAATGTGATACACTGTGACTGACCGTGATACTGTGACAGACCATGATACACTGTGACAGACTGTGATACATTGTGACAGACCGTGATAAATTATGACAGACCATGATAAAAGCAGAGAAGTAGCTACTAGCTCTTGTGGCGCCCCGTGTGTGTTACATTTTTGGGCGCCCTCCTTCCAATCTGATACGTGCTTAAAACATTAAACAGTGCACTTTCGCCGCCCCATTCCTAATTTGGCGCCCGTACCAACTGCAGTACCCTTCCAACGCTGATGGTACTTTCTCAAATATATAGATGTAGTGCGCATTGTTCATATTTTATAATTAATTGATAGTTCACCATCAGCGTTTTCATAACAACACATTGAATTCCTATTTCAGTTGACTGATATAGTAGGATATATAAATACTAATTGCAAGGTACGAGGCGTGTCCAAAGTACTTTGTGCTATTGTCTAAGCTCAATAGCAGGGAACAAAGATATGTCCAAAGTACTTTTCACTAAAGTCTAACTCAGCAGCAGGGGACAAAAAATATCCAAAGTACTTTGTACTAATGACTTTCTTAATTACAAAGAACAAAGTCATGTCCAAAGTACTTTGTACTAAAGTCTAGCGTGACACAGACAATGAATCATGATTATGTCCGCCCTGTAAAAGAAAGTAATTCTAAGTCACCTGACTACCAGTCATACGAAACGGTTTCCTCAACTGAGTCACTGCCAATGAAAAGTGTTTTAACATAGTTGAGCACATGTGATGAGTAGGATTGACGTCATGCAACGTGTAACATCCACCAGACGTGACGTCACCTACTATATATATACCTACTGCACACATGTACTACACACACATACGACACACAACATTCTACATGCACCTACTACACACCTACTACACACACCTACTACACACACCATTCTACATGCACCTACTACACACCTACTACACACACCTACTACACACACCTACTACCTACACCATTCTACATGCACCTACTACACACCTACTACACACACCTACTACACACACCATTCTACATGCACCTACTACACACCTACTACACACACCTACTACACACACCTACTACACACACCATTCTACATGCACCTACTACACACACCATTCTACATGCACCTACTACACACACCATTCTACATGCACCTACTACACACCTACTACACACCTACTACACACACTTACTACACACACCTACTACACACACCATTCTACATGTACCTACTACACACCTACTACACACACCATTCTACATGCACCTACTACACACACCATTCTACATGCACCTACTACACACCTACTACACACCTACTACACACACTTACTACACACACCTACTACACACACCATTCTACATGCACCTACTACACACCTACTACACACACCTACTACACACACCTACTACACACACCATTCTACATGCACCTACTACACACACCATTCTACATGCACCTACTACACACACCATTCTACATGCACCTACTACACACCTACTACACACCTACTACACACACTTACTACACACACCTACTACACACACCATTCTACATGTACCTACTACACACCTACTACACACACCATTCTACATGCACCTACTACACACCTACTACACACACCTACTACACACACCTACTACACACACCATTCTACATGCTCCTACTACCTGCACATACTACACACACCTAATACACAACTCTTGAGCACTAGTAAAACGAGAACAATATTTCAACATTTGTTTACATTCATTCTAACAATTTGTTTTAAATTATTTATTTATCATTTGCACGACACAATGTAAACAACTCCTGTTCAGGATAACTTGAATTATGTGAAGTGTGTGTGTGGGGGGGGGTGGGATATCTTACCAACATGGGGCTATCATCAATAGTAATGACAAATTTAGGTTACACCGTGTTTATACAACTTCTAATTAAAATCAAATATTATTACTGGAATAAGAAATAAAGATGTTTATGATTAATGAAGAGAAATAGGAATAAAACAAACCCTCGAATGAAAAATACATTTGTATTTGCGCTCAGTTCAACGAACACAATTTTAATTCCAGCCTGAGAATATTTAATTGTGTTTATAATCAGAACTGGGAATCTAGCACAGCAAAAAGAAAAAAAACAAAATGTAAATAACGTTTTTTCTTCCAAATTTTTATAGCAATGTGGTAAGTATATGCTACCCATGAATATTTATGGCTGTTGCTTTTGTGAACAAAAAAAAACATAATAATTATATTCCAAAAAAATTAGACTAAATTTACAACTTGTGTGTCAGGGGAAGCTACCGTGTTTTTTCGTTTACATCAAGTATTTCATGGGCTATTTCCCTTTAATCGTATAATTACCTTTTCTTACGAAACCGATTTTCTTTTAAAAATCAACACTTTCTAGTGTCTTAAAAAAACAACTTAAGTGACAAAGTCTGTATCTTCATTGTTACTCCCCTGTATGGTCCTTGTTAAGGGTTCTGTATTCACCCTCACCTATCACATGTGGAGGAGGTAAATGTTGCTGGGCAGCGAGTGGTACCGTTTGAATCGAGTTAGAAATATCAAATACCTGAACCGATTTACTTTGTTCCGTCTATTAATAACCCGCGCTATGAGGACCCATTGTGACAGACTGTGATACATTGTGACAGATTGTGATAAATTGTGACAGACTGTGATACATTGTGACAGACTGTGATACATTGTGACAGACTGTAATACACTGTGACATACTGTGATACACTGTGACATACTGTGATACATGGTCACAGACTATGATACATTGTGACAGACTGTGATACATTGTGACAGACTGTGATACATTGTGACAGACTGTGATACATTGTGACAGACTGTGATACACTGTGACAGAATGTGATACATTGTGACAGACCATGATACACAGTGACAGACTGTGATACACTGTGACAGACTGTGATACATTGTGACAGACCATGATACACTGTGACAGACTGTGATACACTGTGACAGACTGTGATACATTGTGACAGACTGTGATACATTGTGACAGACTGTGATACACTGTGACAGACCGTGATACATTATGACAGACCGTGATACTGTGACAGACCATGATACACTGTGACAGACTGTGATACACTGTGACAGACCGTGATACTGTGACAGACCATGATACACTGTGACATACTGTGATACATTGTGACAGACTGTGATACACTGACAGACTGCGATACACTGTGACAGAATGTGATACATTGTGACAGACTGTGATACACTGTGACAGAATGTGATACACTGTGACAGACTGTGATACATTGTGACAGACCATGATACACTGTGACAGACTGTGATACACTGTGACAGACTGTGATACATTGTGACAGACTGTGATACATTGTGACAGACTGTGATACATTGTGACAGACTGTGATACACTGTGACAGAATGTGATACATTGTGACAGACCATGATACACAGTGACAGACTGTGATACACTGTGACAGACTGTGATACATTGTGACAGACCATGATACACTGTGACAGACTGTGATACACTGTGACAGACTGTGATACATTGTGACAGACTGTGATACATTGTGACAGACTGTGATACACTGTGACAGACCGTGATACATTATGACAGACCGTGATACTGTGACAGACCATGATACACTGTGACAGACTGTGATACACTGTGACAGACCGTGATACTGTGACAGACCATGATACACTGTGACATACTGTGATACATTGTGACAGACTGTGATACACTGACAGACTGCGATACACTGTGACAGAATGTGATACATTGTGACAGACTGTGATACACTGTGACAGAATGTGATACACTGTGACTGACCGTGATACTGTGACAGACCATGATACACTGTGACAGACTGTGATACATTGTGACAGACCGTGATAAATTATGACAGACCATGATGCACTGTGACAGACCGTGATACTGTGACAGACCATGATACACTGTGACAGACTGTGATACATTGTGACAGACCATGATACACTGTGACAGACTGTGATACACTGTGACAGACTGTGATACACTGTGATACACTGTGACAGACTGTGATACACTGTGACATACTGTGATACATTGTGACAGACTGTGATACAACTGAAACTATATCGTGCATGATATTTTTGAACTACCGTGACTCTATTCGTGAATAATCAGGGTTCAAGCTCACGCCGCTGGCAGCAGTTGCTGTCATTTATAAAACTTTGAAGCTAACACGTCTACTCAAATAAATGAATATTTAGTGAAAACTTAAGTTCAAAGTCATACATCATGGTGTCTTTTTTCTCCAAGGAAATTTTAATGTTTCAGCTATTTCAGGCCTGATGTTAGGTATTACATTTTATCTTACAAGAACTTAAACAAATTTTTGTGAAAGGGTCATTTTATTTTTTCGGTTCAAAGAACTGTTTTGAAGCGAATATTTTTAAAACGGGTTTTCATTAAAGGGGGGCTGGGAGCGGTGGTGGTGGTGGGGGGAGGGTGGGACACTTTAACACCTTCGCGTCTCCAACTATAATGTGGGAACACTTCAGTAGAACACTTTCAAAACAAAAAAAAAAACAGATTGATGCATTGTAAGCAAATGTTTACAAGCAAAACTTCAGCTCCACTTAAAACACATTAGCGCCGTGCGCCCCACGGCACCCCCAGGAACAACTTTGAAAGAAAAAAAAAATGAATGATTACGAGAAATACCGGCAATTTTCGTTGTACAATTTTTTTTTTACAGGGTTGAAAAATTTTAAACTTCTCTCCCTTTGAAAGTTGTGTGTCCACTTTTATCTCCCCTTGTAATAATCAACTTTGAAATGTTACAACTCGGCTGCTTACTAGTAGAGGACAGCGCTCCTTCATTTAAACCTGTTGCAGGAAGGAACGGCAATGGGGAGGGGGGGGGATTGGGAGGGAGGGGGGCGGGTTGTGGAAAAAAAAGGGGGGGGTGCAAGATGGAGGGGGGGGGAAAGGGAGGGGGAATTCAAAAGAAAAAACCGATTTTTGGAAAAGGGTTTCTGCTTAAATCTGTTTAAAAGTTGTTTCACTTCTTAACTTGCAGCAAGTCTTATGGATCGCCAAAGGGGGGGGGGGAAGCTGTTAAGTGTGTGTGTGTGTGTGTGTGTGTGTGTTAATGAACTAATAAACTCAATAGATTGACTCGCTCTGCTTTGTCGTTAAGGCGTTAACTGTGTAATTTAGAGAGCCAGTTGCACGGGAAAGAGAGAGAGAGGAAGGAGGGGAGATACGATGATGTGATTACACGTGATGTATGTATGTGTGTGTGTGTGTGTGTGTGTGTGTGTGTCTATTTCAGTCACACGTGAAGTTATTCCTCAGAGAGACAGGGACCTATAATCTTCAGAGTTTTTTTAAAGCTGGCGGGGGGGGGTTGGGGGGGGAGAGAGAATTTCTATCTGCAGCCCTTGTAGTGGATCATTTCAACTCTAGAATGTAAAGGTTATGATAAAGTGTGAAGTATTTTAATGAGCGAGTCCATCAATACGACAGGTGGGTCTATATTTCTTTGAAGAATGTATATAATAAAGGCAGTGGCTACGGTTCGCTCCGACCGAACCCGTATTTTTTTTACTTCGGGTACCAGCCATAGATAATATTGCTCCACACCCTATCCCTAACCCTAATCCTGAAAAAAAAAATTTCTGAAAAAAAAATAAATTATGTTGTTATATAGCTCAGTGCAGCGACTCGGCCGCTATGCAATAATAAGTAAGGCTGGTACCCGAAAAAAAAAAAATACGCGTTCGGTCAGATCGAACCGTATCCACTGCGTATAATAAATTCAATCTTTTTTTAATTTTTTTTTCGACGTACGGGTCACCAGTGTTGATGCTTTGTGAATATTCACAATACGTACGGTGTCCAAGCGATGAGGTCACATGAGGTCAAAGATGGCCGTAGTAGTCCAGTTTGCTGTTTTCTATGATGCGATAGAGAATACTTATAAAGCCGAGTCATATTTAGATATAGTAAAGGAGGCCGGGGGGGGGGTAATTTAAAAATAGAAAACAAAAAAAATCTATGAAAGCCCCCCCCCCCCACCGGGGCCGTAGATTGCCGTAGATTGCTAATACAGCTAATGACGTATGTCAACTCATGCTTACCCCTTCCCTGTCATATTTCTTTGGGGGGGAGGGCTCTCTCTTTCCAATCTGGAAAAAAAAATAATTTAATGGTGCTCTTTCTAGTTCTGTGTCCTATGTGCCACACCTCCCCACCCCCACACCCACGTACACTTCCTACGCCACTGAGAGCCTCGCGCGGTAGTCAACCACAACGCTGAATGCGGCTCTGGCTTCCGCAATGTCCACTTCTGGTCAATATGGCAGTGCCCGTTGATTGTGAGGGAGGGTGGGGGGTGATGGTCAACACGATATGTGGTCATAATGGGTCACTTAAGTCCCGACGTACTGTGGAGGTTGCGATTTAGAAATCCACTGACACTGGCGATGGCCGTAAGTACCAGGCAGTGATATTTACATAACGATAACGATAACGAAAACGAAAATGATTGCTTCCCGTTTTACGAAACCGAAAACTAAAACGAATAATGAAAGAAAAACGAATATAATATAAAAATAAAAATGTTGGGTGTAGAAACTTATAAAAACGAAAACTTTGTGCAAGAAACGAAAATAATACAAAATTGTGCAGAACAGGGTTCTCACACATTGGTTAGAGAGAGTCAATTAACATTCGGAAAAACAGATAAATCACCGGACTGCCACGGACAGCATCAACCCCACCACTTCTCCTAATACAATGTATGGCACGGTTCAAACCAATAGCCCGTGACGAGGGACATAGTGAAAACCATGGACATAGTGAAAACGCACGTACCTGTCCCCCGCCCCGCACTCCATCTTTTTTCCCTTTCTGATTTAATTGCACTGGTATCGTGTCCGGATACCAGAGTGCCTTACCATTTAATCTGATACCTTGTCTGTTCGAGGAATGGAATGTAACTTATAGCACACCCCCCCCCCAACTGAGTTTGTCTGATTTATGTGGGGAAGTAGGGAACAGATTAAGAGGGCCCAATGATATAAAAGTAGATTTGGAGATAGAGTAGGCAATTGGGCTGAGGCAAGCGTAGAGAGTGGACGTGAGATATACTATTATTCTTTTCCGCCAGCCATTGCTTATGTGAAATAATAATTATTGTGCAAGTCTTATTAAATGGCAAGTCTTATTAAACAATTTTCTGGAAGGAAACGCGAAAGTGTATTTTCTGTCTGTGGACTGTTTACTGCTGGAAGACGCAACAGTATGAGTAAATCGCTCGAAATGCGTTTAGTCTTAAAACTGAACTTAAAGTTCTTATGGACAATGGATTTTGAATGACAGTAATAATAATATAACAGTAAATTTTAGTGAGTTTTCGAAATAACATTGTGACTTTTAATGTACATGTATAATGTATCGCTCATAAGTGATAAAACTGAAACTGAAATGATAGTTAGCAAAAAATAAACTGAAACTAAAATAATTGCTGTGAAAAACTGTAATAATTTAAAAATAAAAATGATTGAAGCCAAAACTTATACAAACTAAAACTAAAATGAATTTCAAAACTAAAATATCACTGGTACCAGGTACCTACCGGATATCACTGTCTATGACGTCAATACTTCGCCCTTTGTTTCTCTCTGCACCCCAGGGAGGGGGGAAGGGCTAGCTTTCCCTCAAGTGGGCGCCGTGTACGTACAAATCTGATGGCGCTCGAATGCCCAGTGCCGAACCTAGGGATTTGGGGGCCCGGGGAGCTTGGCCTCTTTAGAGGCCCCTTTGACATTTGACACTATGATATGAGATTATGTACTTAATATTTCATGTAAAAAAATTTGGGGGGGGGGCTCCCTCAAGCTGGGGCCCGGTGGAACTTTTGATTTTGGACCCCACCCTCTTCTCCCCCCCCCCCCGCCCCCCCCCCCCCCAAGTACGACTCTGCAAATGCAATTAGTAATAGTTCAAATATAAATTGAGTGTACCGTAATTATTTTCTAGCGAGGTGGCCCACTTTAAACATTGAAATGAAAGAGTGCAAAGGGCCCTCGAAGGTCACAAGACAGCCCCCCCCCCCCCGCTTTTAACTATCTTCACCATTATCTGTTCTTGTGTGCGTCTGTTTATGATTGTATGCCATCTATTACGTCACACTGATAAACACAAGACTCGACGTCAAATTAGCGTGTGGAGACAGACAGCAGTTCAGCAGTTCAGTATTATTGTTGTTGTTGCTGTTTATCCATGACGTGTCGGTACACTGACAGATGACGTATGTCCGCTTATAACAAAAACAAAACAAAGTAGCTACACTATATGTGTTGTAGTGTTTGTTTGTTTACAGAATGTATACTGGTTTCTTTTTTTTTTAGTTCTTCTCCTTCATGTTTGCTCCTGTTCTAAATGAAAGTCTTTGTATAAACTTGACCTCATTTCTAATGACGTGGGTCTTAGATGTAACAGCCTGAGAGTCGCAAAGAGGTTAAACTAGTGAGAGAAAGGTAAGAGAGAGAGAGAAAAAAAAAAGAAAGAGAGAGAGAAAGAGAGAGAGAGAGAAAGAGAGAGCGAGAGACAGAGAGAGAGAGAAAGAGTGAGAGAGATAGGAGAGAAAGAGAGGGAAAGAGAGAAAGAGTGAGAGAGAGAAATAGATAGAGAGAGATAGAAAGAGAGAAAGAGAGAGAGATAGACAGAAAGAGAGAGAAAAAGAGAGAGGGAGAAAAAGAGAGAGAGAGAAAGAGAGAGAAAGAGAAAGAGAGAGATAAAAAGAGAGATATAGAAGGAGAGAGAGAGAGAGATAGAAAGAGAGAGAGAGAGACAAAAGATAAATTGATAAGGCGAAGATGAGAGGTTAAGGGATAGAGAACTAGAGAACTAGAGAGAGTGACTGGTGAATATATCTGAGAGTGTATAAGAGAGACAGAGAGTTCGAAGGGTAAGTAAATAGCAAGAGAGGGAAGAGAGGGAAGGAGGAACAAGCGGAAAAACAAATGACAAAACGAGAGAGATTATTCTTTTTGAACATATGAATGTGGATTCACATTTGCATTATGTAGCACAAATTGAATCATGTAGCGCAATCTCAGATCTGTCGCCCGATATGTGTTCTGTAGCACATGTTGAAGTATCGTTGTAGCACGATAATTACGCTATGAAACGATCTGCATTCTGTGGATTAATGGTCCAGTTTCAGTCGCGTCAAGTGCAGATACTCGATTGTCGACCTGAGAGTCTCGGGTTCGATCCTCGGTTAGAAACATGGAATATTTTTATTCCAGGTGAAATTCGATGGAAAGTCGTCCCACAAGTCCACCCAGCTTTAAACGGGTACCTGACTGAAGTGGGGGGGGGGTAAAGGCGGCTGGGCGTTGTGCTAACCACATAACCCTTTCATATGCCGTGGTTACAGAATCAGATTAAAGCTACACTTCACCTGTTCCAATTGCTCCTTTAGGGTTTAGGAACTTTTATTTTGTTTCAGGCGTGTCTAGTCACCTATCTATGTCACGTAGTGCCTCCATTGCCGCCTGCACAAAAAACAAAAAAAAAAACAAAAACACCCCATTAGTGGTTTATAGAATCTAAGAGATAACTGAATGTAGAAAAGGTGGTCGTTTGTGTGTGAGAGGAGAGAGAGAGAGAGAGAGAGAGAGAGAGAGAGAGAGAGAGAGAGAGAGAGAGAGCGAGAAAGAGGAAGATAGAGGTAGACAGAATGACAGAAACAAATAAACACAAGAAGGAGAATTAGATAGATACTGGAGGAGAGGTTAAAAAATAAACTATGAATGTTGAGAAAGGATTCATTTACTTTACAATTGGAAAACGCATTTTCACGAACTAAACCAACAAAAAGGATGGACAGAAAGAGAGAGTGAGGGAAGAGATAGGAGGATGTGCAGACAGGAGGAGGTGTAGGTGAAACACCAGTCTGGAGGAGACACTTTGCTATCCCACCCCTTTCGCCCCAAAGCAGCCTTCCAAATCTACATCCCTCTTCCCCCCCCCCCCACCTTTTCCTAACAATGATATGATAATACGTGACGACTATGTTGAACCGCTCTGACCCCGTGACGTCACTTGTGACCTATGAACTTGGACGCTCACAAGTCGCAATAGCTTGTATACACAAAACGGAAAAATAAGGGGGGGGGGGGGAGGGACGGGTTATGAACAGAGCAACATTTCAAAGTAATTTAAGCCAATGGATGATGATAGAAAGCAGCGGCGTAGCGTGGGTATCGGCCGCCCAGGGCGGAAGACGATTTTGCCGCCCTCTCATTTAGGTATTTCAATTTAGTCTATACATTTTTGCCGCCCTCTCATTTAGGTATTTCAATTTAGTCTATACATTTTTGCCGCCCCCCCCCTAAAAAGTAATAAAAAGTGCAGCCCGGTGCGGACCGCACCCACCGCTCCCCCCCCCCTAGGTACGCCACTGATAGAAAGGGCTGGAGAGGGGGGGGGTAGAATTGCCACTTGTGATTTTCACTTTAGTCATAAAATATATTTTTTTTTCTGAATTTGGGGGTAAAATAATCTCTTAAAAATTAAAACAAAATCTTATTTGTATCGTAGATTTTCAAAGACATATTTTTATAATGTAGAAAATAATAAAGTCATAAGTCATGCACTAAACATTGAAATTATAAAATCAAATGTATTCGCTGACATAGTATTAATTGCTACACTGATCAAAGTATATTGGAAAATGTCATTAATTGTCATTCACTGATAAATTGTAAAAATGATTAAATAAATAAATAAATATATAATGACACTGAGTTAAGATTGTCGTTCACGCTTTTGTATGATCTGTTTTTTTTTTCCTCTTTCAGAATAATGACGCGAGTTGATTTCTTGATAAATCCAATAGACGAAACCAACCATACCACAGCACGCTGCACAGTATCTGCTGTTGAAAACAAAACTGTGTGATAAAAAATTAAAGCGGACAAAAAAATTGGCCATTTGAGGTGATGAACGACGGGACATCACCAGAAAACGGTCAAGATTCACTGCAGCGATATCGTTTGTGCGTTAAGGACTTTATTTGGACACATGTTATTGGGGGTGGTGGTAAATGGGGGGGGGGGGTAGGGTAGGGTAGGGCAGGTAAACATTGTATATAAGAGGTGATAGTGACGGGGGGTACTCTATGGCACAGTCTGAACTAAATGTGTCTGTCATCTGATTGTTTCTATGTATAGCTGTACAAAAGACTCAACCCCCCCCCCCCACCAATCATCTGTCTGCTTATTTTACAGATGGAGTGAAGGCGGGGGGGGGGGGGAGCCCACAGAGATTTTGGCATCAGTTCCACCAAATAAAAATTGTGGTGCTACATTTGTCATTAGAGACCTGAAAATCGATACGTGCCTCACATTTGAGTTGCCCTAGAGTAAATTTAGAAAATGAGAGAGGCATATTGCGCGGGGTAGCCCCTGTGACTTTAAGATGGTAATTGTTATTTTAGAGGGCTCTTTCATACATGTATCTGAGGGGCCCCCATAATGTTAGCTGATTAACTACCACCGATTACGGATGAACGTGCCTTTTCCATTCCATCGCAGTTCGCTCTTTATGTTACCATCCATTAAAGAAAGAATCTATCTTTCATTTAATCTTTCTTTGGCACCCTTACTCTCTCTCTCTCTCTCTCTCTCTCTCTCTCTCTATCTCTCTCTCTCCATCTCTCTCACTCTCAATTGACTGTACTGATCATAGAGTGAGTCAATTTTATGAACTGGCCAACGAAGTGACAGCCTCTGGCGATCACAACCCATTTCCACAACCAATCCATTCTAAATCGCCAAAAATTAATCCCAAAATGTATCTAAAAATGACCCTCCCACTATATAAAAAAAACCAACACATGTAGGAAAAAAATCTGATGGGTGTTTGGGTGGGACATTTATCTGCTGACGATGTCTTCCTACTGAAACGTGGAATATTTTTCTGTAAAGGAAAAACAAAAATAGCACCGAGAGACGTGTAACTGTTATCTACATCTGCCATATCATTGTGAAACAATTTATTTCCCTTTAGTGCTGTTGCTATTAGTTGTTTGCTTGTTTTATATGTCCAAGCTAGTAAGTTAAATTAGGCATGTGTTGGGATGATGGGCGAGAAATTATCACTGCTCGCGGTTGTGTCAGACGTCACCACCCTTTAATTTCGCCTTGACATATGAACGTGCCTGGATCTTTGAACGTGTCTGGACATATGAACGTGTCTGGATATATAAACGTGTCTGGATATATGAACGTGTCTGGATATATGAGCGTGTCTGGATATATGAACGTGTCTGGATATATAAACGTGTCTGGACATATGAACGTGTCTGGATATATGAACGTGTCTGGATCTTTGAACGTGTCTGGATATATGTACGCGCCTGGGCATATGAACGTGTCTGGACATATGAACGTGCCTGGACATATCAACGTGCCTGGACATATCAACGTGCCTGGACATATGAACGTGCCTGGACATATGAACGTGTCTGGACATATGAACGTGTCTGGATATATGAACGTGTCTGGATATATGAATGTGTCTGGATATATGAACGAGTCTGGATATATAAACGTGTCTGGATCTTTGAACGTGTCTGGATATATGAACGTGTCTGGATATATGAACGTGTCTGGACATATGAACGTGTCTGGATATATGAACGTGTCTGGATATATGAACGTGTCTGGATATATGAATGTGTCTGGATATATGAACGAGTCTGGATATATAAACGTGTCTGGATCTTTGAACGTGTCTGGATATATGAACGTGTCTGGATATATGAACGTGTCTGGACATATGAACGTGTCTGGATATATGAACGTGTCTGGATCTTTGAACGTGTCTGGATATATGAACGTGTCTGGATATATGAACGTGTCTGGACATATGAACGTGTCTGGATATATGAACGTGTCTGGATATATGAATGTGTCTGGATATATGAACGTGTCTGGATATATGAATGTGTCTGGATATATGAACGTGTCTGGATACATGAACGTGTCTGGACATATGGACGCACCTAGGCATATGAACGTGTCTGTGCATATGAACGTGTCTGGATATATGAACGTGTCTGGACATATGAACGTGTTTCGACATATGAACGTGTTTCGACATATGAACGTGTCTGGACATATGAACGTGCCTGGACATATGAACGTGTCTGGACATATGAACGTGTTTCGACATATGAACGTGTTTCGACATGTGAACGTGTCTGGACATGTGAACGTGTCTGGATATATGTACGCGCCTGGGCATATGAACGTGTCTGGACATATGAACGTGCCTGGACATATCAATGTGCCTGGACATATCAACTTGCCTGGACATATCAACGTGTGTGGACATATGAACGTGTTTCGACATATGAACGTGTTTCGACATGTGAACGTGTCTGGACATGTGAACGTGTCTGGACATATGAACGTGTCTGGACATACGAACGTGTCTGGACATATGAAGGTCCACATTGCTTCAAATCGCTTCAAAGGAAATTCTGCACAAAGTGAGATATTGCATTTTTTGTCAGCCTATTACCTAGATATGAATTTGTTGGAAAATAACAGGGCGTTTGTGACTGGCTTCTAAAAACCAAGTGGTCAACCGAATAGTCTATACAAATGATGGATCTGTATCGCCCAATATTTTTCGTGTGTGTTTGATCTCTACTTTCAGTGGGTCTGTGTTTGTTAAAAGATTTCATACAAACTCACAGTGTTTGTATGTCTGTATCTATATCTCTGAGTAATCAAACTCTCAGTAATCAATCTTCAGTAATAAATCTCTCAGTGAACAATTTCTCAGTAATCAATCTATCAGTAAATAGTCTCTCAGTAATCAAACTCTCAGTAATCAATTTCTGAGTAAACAATGGCTTAGAAAACTATCTCTCAGTAATCAAACTCTCAGTAAACAATGGGTTAGAAAACAATCTCTCAGTAATCAATTTCTCAGTAATCAATCTCTCAGTAAACAATGGCTTAGAAAACAATCTCTCAGTAGTTAATCTCTCAGTAATCAATCTCTCAGTAAATAATCTCACGGTAAACAATCTCTCAGTAATCAAACTCCTAGTAATCAATCTCACAGTAATCAAAATCCCTCCCAGTTATCAATCTCTCAGTAATCAATCTCTTAGTAAACAATCTCCCAGTAATCAATCTCTCAGTAATCAAACTCCCAGTAATCAATTTCTGAGTAAACAATCGCTCATTAAATAATCGCTCAGTAATCAATCTCTCAGTAATCAAACTCTCAGTAAACAATGGATTAGAGAACAATCTCTCAGTAATCAATTTCTAAGTAATCAATCTCTCAGTAAACAATCGCTCAGCAATCAATCTCTCAGTAATCAATCTCTCAGTAATAAAACTCTCAGTAAACAATCGCTCAGTAAACAATCGCTCAGCAATCAATCTCTCAGTAATCAAACTCTCATTAATCAATCTCTCAGTAAACAATGGATTAGAAAACAATCTCTCAGTAATCAATTTCTAAGTAATCAATCTCTCAGTAAACAATCGCTCAGTAATCTATCTCTCTGTAATCAAACTCTCTGTAATCAAACTCTCAGTAATAAATCTCTCAGTAATCAATCTCTCAGTAATCAATCTCTCTGTAATCAAACTCTCAGTAATCAATCTCTCAGTAATCAATCTCTCAGTAATCAATCTCTCTGTAATCAATCTCTAAGTAATCAATCTCTCAGTAATCAATCTCTCAGTAATCAATCTCTCTGTAATCAATCTCTCTATAATCAATCTCTCAGTAATCAATCTCTCAGTAATTAAACTCAGTAATCAATCTCTCAGTAATTAAACTCAGTCATCAATCTCTCAGTAATTAAACTCAGTCATCAATCTCTCAGTAATTAAACTCAGTAATCAATCTCTCAGTAATTAAACTCAGTAATCAATCTCTCAGTAATCAATCTCTCAGTAATAAATCTCTCAGTAATTAAACTCAGTAATCAATCTCTCAGTAATTAATCTCAGTAATCAATCTCTCAGTAATTAAACTCAGTAATCAATCTCTCAGTAATCAATCTCTCAGTAATCAATCTCTCAGTAATTAAACTCAGTAATCAATCTCTCTGTAATCAAACTCTCTGTAATCAATCTCTCTGTAATCAATCTCTCTGTAATCAATCTCTCTGTAATCAAACTCTCTGTAATCAATCTCTCTGTAATCAATCTCTCTGTAATCAATCTCTCAGTAATCAATCTCTCTGTAATCAATCTCTCTGTAATCAAACTCTCTGTAATCAATCTCTCTGTAATCAATCTCTCTGTAATCAATCTCTCAGTAATCAATCTCTCTGTAATCAATCTCTCAGTAATCAATCTCTCAGTAATCAATCTCTCCGGAAAAAAGGGATTTAAGAGGGTGGCAGACAAGGGCAAGATAAAAATATACTGTGCTCAGATCAGTAACAATTGTTACAGGTGATTGTTATGTTTTTTACAGGTGGTTGTTATGTTTTTACAGGTGGTTGTTAATTTTTTTACAGGTGGTTGTTATGTTTTTTACGGGTGGTTGTTATGTTTTTACAGGTGGTTGTTATGTTTTTACAGGTGGTTGTTATGTTTTTACAGGTGGTTGTTATGTTTTTACAGGTGGTTGCTATGTTTTTACAGGTGGTTGTTATGTTTTTACAGGTGGTTGTTATGTTTTCGCTAAGAACATTTAAACAAAAACAACGATCACAGAAATATAGATATATTTTCATTCGTAGTCCACTAGTGAGTCGAGACATACAATTTGAAAAACACTCAGCCGGAATTTTTTTTGTAATTCCTTTTAAAGTTTATAGAATGATGTGAGTCTAGGTCCAGCTGATGATTGCCCAGGGCCCTAGGCCCATTTGAAGTAAATTTGAACGTGTAAGGGGGCTATATGTTAAAAGGTAATTATTTACATTCTAATAAAATAAATTCCAATTTTACTTCCTTCATCGTCTTTGAGTTTATATTTGTGTGCCTTGGGGCACATCTACTGTGCCTATATCTACTGTACCTTTATCTACTGAGCCTATTTCTACTGTGCCTATATCTACTATGCCTATATCTACTGTGCCTATATTTACCGTGCCTATATTTACTATGCCTATATCTACTATACCTATATCTACTATGCCTATATCTACTGTGCATATATCTACTGTGCCTATATCTACCGTGCCTATATCTACCGTGCCTATATCTACCGTGCCTATATCTACTGTGCCTATATTTACCGTGCCTATATATACTATGCCTATATCTACCGTGCCTATATCTACCGTGCCTATATCTACTGTTCCTATATTTACCCTGCCTATATCTACTATGCCTATATCTACTGCGCCTATATCTACTGTAACTTTATCTACTGTGCATATATCTACTGTGCCTATATCTACTGTACCCTTATCTACTGTGCCTATATCTAATGTATCTATATCTACTGTACCTTTATCTACTGTGCCTAAATCTACTGTGCCTATATCTAATGTACATATATCTAATGTACCTATATTTACCGTGCCTATATCTACTGTGCCTATATCTACTGTGGCCATATCTACTGTGCCTATATCCGCTGTGCCTATATATAATGTTCCTATATCTACTGTGCCTATATCTACTGTGCCTATATCTACTGTACCTTTATCTACTGTGCCTATATCTACTGTGCCTATATCTACTGTGGCCATATCTACTGTGCCTATATCCGCTGTGCCTATATATAATGTTCCTATATCTACTGTGCCTATATCTACCGTACCTACCCATCTATCTATAGATATTGTTGGCCGCATTTGCGAGGTAAATTTTCTCGTAATTTAGACTCGGATTTGAAGTTTTTTTCGTTTAATGGATCGTTTGTATGTAAGTCCATCAATGTATGAAACCGTACCCCCCCCCCCTAACGTTATTCCTGTCTCGTTGTTCAAACCTGCAATTAATTTTTTATTTGTTGTTTTAAAACCATTAATATGTATTATCTCCTCTTATGTTGACACTTTTCTTTTTAAACATCACACCCAGGGCTCGATTTACCGCCGGGGATACTGAGGACTTTCATCCCCGGCTCTGCTTTAGTTAATGTCATCCCTGCCGGGGATTTTTTTTTTTAAGTCGAGCGAGTACTGGTAAATTTTAAAGTTTAACTTAGTAATTTTGTACTGCGTTTCTATCTACCGAATCAACAGAAATAAACGTACAGTAAGAGTTCGAAGTATTTTCTTGTAATCTTTGGTTCTAATTTTATGTTCACTTTTAATTCGTCGCTCGTAAGGCGCAAGTTATCAATCGAAAAAATTGTATTTTTATATAAAAATTCAGACAAAGATTTAAAGCAATATTTTTATTTTATAATTTTAAATTAAGTTGCTAAAGAGCCGTCTTGCAAAAACGTTAAATCAAAGTTTTCTTTTATAAACAAACAACTGTATTTCAAGGAGTCAAATCTCAAAAAGATGATCTTCATACTACGTCTGCTGCGTGTACGTCATGTAATTTGTTATTACAAGTTTAGATTATCCGACTTTCATAAGTTTAATTTGAAGTTGAAATCAAAATACCTAAGTAGCTGGATGTATTAATAAAATAATGTTTTATTCTTCACGCACTAGATTTATGATTAATGATAACACTGGAGTAAATCCGTTTGTTTTCAAGACTGATTCACAGCTACAAGATACGTCACATGTTATAAAATTAAACCAAACAGTGTAATCTAAATATATTTTTTCTCTTGATGATGCTGATATTAATACGTTGACACAAGGTGGATCTAGGAATTGGTCCCGGGGGCAGAGCAAGTAATGGGTCGCTGAGCTTGACCCATATGACCCATCAAGTTCTTGACCCTGACCCATCATGACCCATTGAATGTTGTTATTTTCAAGATGGCTGCCGTCGCCATAGAAACCATTTTGAAATTTTTAAAAATCGCGCGACGATGGTTTTTTTTAGGGTCGGGCGGAGACTAAGGATGGGTCGTGGGTCAGGGAACATTGACCTATGACCCATGTGACCCATCCAATTTTGCGACCCATTTGACCCGTTGACCCATTACTTGCTCTGCCCCGGGAAGGCCAGTATGTAGGCCAGGGAATATTAGGGTGTGGGGGGGGGCGTATATCGCATACCCCAGGAACCGCGCCTGGTAGGACAGTCATTCATTGCAATTCATACTACATCGTTTTCATTTTTAGGCCCGGGGACTCCTATATTGTTTCAACAAGTTTATACAAAAATCTGACAAAAATAAGTGAAGAGCGATGCTGCATTATTGTCGATGTACCAAGTGATGGTAACGGTTTGTTTACGTCATAATTCATTAGATGTCATGGTGTCCACCCGCTCAAGGCCATAGCTTAACAACTATAGAGAGGTGTCCGCCTGCTGCAAGTCAAAGTTAAACAACTATAGAGAGGCATCCACCCGCTCAAGGCCATAGTTAAACAACTATAGAGAGGTGTCCACCCGCTCAAGGCCATAGTTAAACAACTATAGAGAGGTGTCCACCCGCTGCAAGTCAAAGTTTAACAACTATAAATAGGTGTCCACCCGCTCAAGGCCATAGTTAAACAACTATAGAGAGGTGTCCACCCGCTCAAGGCCATAGTTAAACAACTATAGAGAGGTGTCCACCCGCTGCAAGTCAAAGTTTAACAACTATAGAGAGGTGTCCACCCGCTCAAGGCCATAGTTAAACAACTATAGAGAGGTGTCCATCCGCTCAAGGCCATAGTTAAACAACTATAGAGAGGTGTCCACCCGCTCAAGGCCATAGTTAAACAACTATAGAGAGGTATCCACCAGCTCAAGGCCATAGTTAAACAACTATAGAGAGGTGTCCACCCGCTCAAGGCCATAGTTAAACAACTATAGAGAGGTGTCCACCCGCTCAAGGCCATAGGTAAACAACTATAGAGAGGTGTCCACCCGCTCAAGGCCATAGTTAAACAACTATAGAGAGGTGTCCGCCTGCTGCAAGTCAAAGTTTAACAACTATAGAGAGGTGTCCACCCGCTCAAGGCCATAGTTTAACAACTATAGAGAGGTGTCCACCCGCTCAAGGCCATAGTTAAACAACTATAGAGAGGTGTCCGCCTGCTGCAAGTCAAAGTTAAACAACTATTCCCCTGATTGGGGCACTTTTAGGTAACCAAGGGTTAACGATTGGTAGGTTCTAAGCGAGCCTTATGGCATAGCCAATGATTCAGACTATCAGTCAAACTGATCAAAAGCATTTAAAGAGAAAGTGTATTCATTCATTCATTCATACATTCATTCATACAATTGTTTCATAAAAAAAAAACCTTTGCCACAGTTGTCAAATTCAGCATCGATTGACGCAGAAGTATTTTCCCTTTTAATGTACTTCTTATTCTACTTTGGAGCATTCATTAACATTACTAGTGAGGCAATGCAAAATGTTGTTCGACCTTCAATATCCAAGTATTATTATACTATAATGATATAATAAAAGTATTAATAATTAATAATGTGCATATGTTATGATGACAAAAGCAAGATCTTTCTTCTTCTGTTTTTATTTATTCAAATAAGCTGTGAAGAGCTAATTTAACACTTAACCATTGTCACATTAATAACTATTTAGATTAGATAGATAGATAGATAGATAGAGAGATAGATAGATAGATAGATAGATAGATAGATAGATAGATAGATAGATAGATAGATAGATAGATAGATAGATAGATAGATAGATAGATAGATAGATAGATAGATAGATAGATAGATAGATAGATAGATAGATAGATAGATAGATAGATAGATAGATAGATAGATAGATAGATAGATAGATAGATAGATAGATAGATAGATAGATAGATAGATAGATAGATAGATAGATAGATAGATAGATAGATAGATAGATAGATAGATAGATAGATAGATTAACTGGTCAATTTTTGTGATCTAACTTTGAATGTCTTCATTTCTCGTACACTGGTTTAGTATTCATTATCCAAAATTTCATCGGTGGATGCATTCAAATTATTCCTGTCCGTTATACGAAAGTTTGTGCAGTCTGCCATTGCAACCAAGACAATAATGACTGGTGTCGCTGGGACACGAACTCGTAACAAATACATCAATGTTAATAGGGCTAGCAACTTCAGAGTAATAGTCATTCATGACCACCCTGTGTTTGTGAATTGGCTGACCACACATACGTCAGTTTGCTATTTTAAAAAATTTTTTTTTTTTTTTGCTTTTTACTTAAATTTTTGTTTCTCAATTTAGTAAAACTCGTTTTTCGATCATCCCCTGGGACAGGTGAGAGGGGTGGGGGTGGTGTTGGATGAGGACATTAATATTAGTCAACTTGTGACAGTCGCGGCATATTAAAATATGTCCTAACACAAACAAACGATTTCATGTTATACGCAAAAAAAAAAAAAATGGTCAAACATAGCATAAGCTGTCATCAACTATAAAACATTCATGGCAGTTCATTCAGATATCTTAAAAATAGTACCGCCCGTCCTTAAATCCGCCATTGTGAGGGGGATACAGTATCGAACCTAGGGATTTGGGGGCCCGGGTGGGGCTTCGCCTCTTTGGGGGCTCCTGCATTTTGACGTTAGACACCATGACATAAGATAATGTATTTAATATTAAATGTAAAAATTTTTGGGAGCTCCCCTCACGCCCGGGGGTAATTTCAAATTTGGAACCCCCCTCCCCCACCCTAGGTACGCCTCTGTAGAGTAACATAAAAACCTATTGAACTGCAATGTATACTATTACACAATCTGTGTGTGTGTGTTTGTATGTGTGTGTACTTTCACAGATCACAGATCACAGATCGCAGATCGCAGATCACAGATCACAGATCACAGATCACGCGGCTCTAAGTGGCGTCCAATCTCAACCATCCCCCGAACAATTTGAACCAACCCCCACCCGCTCCCTTCAAGACTGTCCCATCCCCACCCGTACAGACCAGAGATGAGCGGACAGCGGACGCGTCCGCTTGCGGACGTAGATCCGCAGACTTTTCCGAATCCGCGGATTGACAGCGAACGCTTCGTATGGTTAAGTTGCGAACTCGCTAAATTTTAGCAATGCGGACGCGCGGACTGACTGCGGGCCAATATTGTAAGATTCTGCGGACGCGGATCATTGATAGAAATCCGCGGACGGACGCGGACGCTAAATTTCAAGATCCGCACACCTCTGGTACAGACCCATACCAGCTGAAATAAACATAACCTCATGACATCATGTTTAAACCAGCTACAGTGGCTGACTATAATTTAAAATTGTAAACAAAAATTATCAATCATTTTATATTAAGACAAGTGAAAAGAAAAATTTATTTCAGTACAAAAGAATCAGCAAACTAATTTTTAGACTATAAAACCCGCACCCCAATAGTGACGCCACTGAACTAACTAATATAACAACATGAATAACAATATTACATGGCGGTGGCTTTACCTATATAAATAAAAATGTAAATAGGATTCATGATTAGCTAATAGCTTTGAAAGTTGTTCACCAATTGCCTTGAAATTTACAGTAAATTAATCAACTGAATTAGAAACGAAATTCTCTCAATACTTACTCTTACATTAAAGTAGGTGTCATAACTACGTGTATTGTTAGTTATGTATTGTGAGATCTTGTGATGATCAGTCTCTTCTCTGGTACCGATTGGCACTTTATCTAAGCGTGTACTCACTCATAGACACAACAAATAAATGATTTAAACTGCCAAGTTCGATTCATATACTTTATTTGACGATTACACAAAATATAATTTCAAAATATAAGTAGAATGAGACTATACACTGCAAGATACATATTCACCGAAACATCACTACTCTATCCTGTGTGCTGCCTATTTTTGTCGAACTGCATGTCTGTAACTTTCTGTTCTCCTCCTTTCTCCCCTTAATTAATTAACTCATCCCTGACCCAATGATCATTATTCTTAAAAATAGAAGTTTTAACTAGGGAGCGACCGATAATCGGATCGGTTTCGGTATCGGACCGATATTGGCACTATCGGTTAATATCGGATCGGCCGATATTTGTAGGGAGCGACCGATAGTCGAACCGATATTGGCACTATGGGTTTTATATCTTATATGTGCTTTTCCTTCCTAAAATAATAATATAGCAAGAAAGTAATCGCTCCCTTGTCATTAACGCGGTTTTTTATTACCCCCCCCCCCACCCAACCCAGTTTCATTTTAGACACAGCAGCACAAAGATGACGTCATTTACCAACAGGGTCGGCGAGTTGAAGGACAAATTTACTTTTAATCTTCTTTAAAAGATTTTGCTTTGCGAGTCTATGCCTATAAATGTTACTCTTATATTCTTTCATTCATTTACTTTCTTACTATAAACTATTCGTTAAATGTTTTAGTGAACAACAGAAAAGAAAATTGTATTGTAAAATGACACTCTTTGATGTTACCGCATGTCAATTCAAAGCAAAATTTTGATCGGTCGGCTTTCATTTTTCATCTTCTTTCGTGTGTCAACATTAAAAATTATTTCTTTCGTTTCATTTTGATTATAGCAACAGTTGTATCAGGGACGAGGCAGGCGTGAGTGTTTGCCGGTTTAACGCTTAGAGAAAAATCTTTTGATGTTTTTATTGTTATGTACAAAGCACAAACGAGAATATGCCTTTCCATCATATTGACATCGCTAGTTTCAGAACGTTAATTAATTAATAGACTTGCTAGGCAATAAATGATGCCTAGCTGTCGACAAACATTGACAAAACAATTGAAACATAGATTTTAACTTCGTAGGCAGCAGTTGAAATATAAGTTGGCTTCAATTAATACTATATTTACAACTGCCGATTGCTGAACGTCCATACGAAGTTTTATTGGTGTTACATTACATTGGTTAGAACCTGGGTTATTCTCTCATGATAGCTGAATTCCAGGATAGGTCCCGGGAAATTTTCTTCTACGGGGATATTGCTGGGTAAATAAAAGGAGGCTGGGAAAGGTACCACCCATACAATAGCCGTGGCTACAGAATTATAATTATAAACGGGTTCATTTAACGTTCAACAATACGCTATAGTACCTTCACCAATACACTGCAGTATATAATGTTAACTAGTGAATGAAAGTTTTCTCTTTTTACACTGACAGGGAAGGGAGCAGGAGGTTTATTTGTCGAAGGGCTAAATAAACAAAACATCTTCATTATATATTACAAGTGGGGCTTCAGTCGACATACGTGGGGGTGAGGGTGTGTGCGAATTGCGGCAGGGTGGGGGTGGTAGATCTACTTAATAAGTGGACGGAACTTAAACTTCAAATGTTTGAGTGAAATTCTGTTATTTATCGATTTGGTGAACTTTCCACATTTGGTCAAATTAACGCATTTAAGTTTTGCGTTAAAAATTTTAATCGCAAATTTTTTTGGCGCGTTAATCGTAAATTAACGCAGTTTAATCAGCAGCTCTAATTAATACATTTTTACTTAATTAGTTTGACATGAATTATTTACAACTTTATCTTACTTTTCTGTTTGTGAACAAGTAAAAAGTAAAAACAACAAATTGTTTGTTATAAGTTTAATTTTAAACAATAAATATGCAGATTTCTGACATTATGCAGGCATGGTTTGTGTTTTTGACTTCGGTTTTTCGGTCTGTCTTTTCAAATCTTTTGTTTTTCTAATCTTCTAATCATCTGCAAGACACCCTTTCATTAATAGCAAAATATCGGTATCGGTATTGGCGAAACTGCTGGGGAAAAATATCGGTATCGGACTATCGGTAAAAAGGCATATCGGTCGCTCCCTAGTTTTAACCTATATTCTTGTAAATACAATGCTCAACCTAGAAACTTTGGGACACTGATTCTTTGTAACATTAATCAAGCCCGTGTGGAAGTTTGGCGCCATCTTTACGAAACCAGACGGTAGATAATTAGATGATCACAACATTTGTCTCTCGAAAATAGCCTTTGTGTTGTTTTTAATTCCAGCCAAACTAGGTCATCTAACTTTTGTAACCCTAAAAATACATACTCTCTCTAAAGATGACAGACATTGTAAACCAATGGCGCATTTCCGGCCATTCCAAAGTGTGTTATAAAATATTACTCACTGTGGTCGTTACAGTAGGCTTAGTCACTGCAGCGCGTGGCGGGTACAGCTAGTAATTAATATTTAGTGTTAAAATAAAAATTTTGGAAACTCAAGCGGGGGCCCGAGAGCACGTTCGAATTTGGACCCCCCCCCATCCCCACCCTAGTTACGCCACTGACATTGACATAAGATCGCCGTTTATTACAAAACAACGACTTAATGTTGACAAAAGCAGCCACCGTACTAGCTCCCTTTTGATCACATTTCAAAGTTGAGTTCAAGCCTCTTGATAAAGTCACAGCTTTGAGTAAGACCATACTTTTTAAGGTCAGTGGTCCCAAAAAAAATGGTCAGTGGTACAGTAACTTGTACTTTGTTATTTACATTTTAGGTATCGTATATCAGATAATTTTTTCACGATACTTCAGATCAGATTTCAAAGTTTCGACACAATGGGTAAAACCTGTGATACAACAGTTGATTTGCTTCATCTGACGGACACCTTTGACCTGTTGGCTTCAACCCAAGGTGACATTTCGGAAACAATTTGTTTTGTTTTAAGACATTTCGTGCGAGGTTGCCAACTCTCTATGGATCTTTTTACTGAATGTCATTTGTTTTGGATCGTATTGTTCCAAGTACGTCAATACTTTTATCTATCACAGTTTTCACCATCTTGTTTATTTGTTTAGCCTGATTCCGCGAAACTCTCTCTCTATCTAAAGGTTTAGTTTGCCACGCTTGGATTTTACACTGGCATGGAAACATGCTTATAAGAAAATAATGCTTTTGTGTTTAGTGCAAATAATGCTTGTGTGTTTAGTGTAAATAACGCTTGTGTGTTTAGTGTAAATAATGATTGTGTGTTTAGTGTAAATATTGGTTGTGTGTTTAGTGTAAATATTGGTTGTGTGTTTAGTGTAAATAATGGCCGTGTATTTAGTGTAATTAATGGTTGTGTGTTTAGTGTAAATAATGGTTGTGTGTTTAGTGTAAAAAATGCTTGTGTGTTAAGTGTAAATAATGCTTGTGTGTTTAGTGTAAATTATGGTTGTATGATTTGAGAAAAAAAATGGTTTTATGTTTAGTGTTAATAATGGTTGTGTGTGTTTAGTGTTAATAATGGTTGTGTTTTTAGTATAATAAATGATTTCTTCTATGCGGTGTAGGAGGCCACAATTGTAAATTTACACCTCAGATACACAAAATCAAGAAAATTGTAAAGATCCCTTAGCCCTAACGGCCCATCGTAGCAGAGGAAGTGTAAAATTTATCTGTTCATATAACTTCAACGTATTTCGAGATTGTGTTGTTAGTACACAACGCCCTGCCACCTTTATTTACCCAACTTTAGTTGCTTTGATTTGTTGGACTTAACACAAAATTTCATCTGGAGAAGTTTCCATGGTTCATACCGAGAATCGAACCATCGACTCTAATGATGGCACTTGGCCATCAATTCCACTCACACACAATCAACAGCTGTTATAAACCTATAGCAAAGAGAATCTATTTCACAGAATTACTTGAGGTCTTAGGGTTAAAAAGCTTAAGAAATTTTACATATTTAAAACACATTGGGTTCTGTCTAGATGACTTTGATAAACAACACATTCATTGTTCAAGGTATATTAAGTGTAATGTTCACTTTATAATAAGTGTAATGGTCACTTTAAAATAAGTGTAATGTTCACTTTATAATAAGTGTAATGTTCACTTTATAATAAGTGTAATGTTCACTTTATAATAGGTGTAATGTTCACTTTATAATAAGTGTAATGTTCACTTTATAATAGGTGTAATGTTCACTTTATAATAAGTGTAATGTTCACTTTATAATAGGTGTAATGTTCACTTTATAATAAGTGTAATGTTCACTTTATAATAAGTGTAATGTTCACTTTATAATAAGTGTATTGTTTACTTTATAATAAGTGTAATGGTCACTTTATAATAAGTGTAATGTTCACTTTATAATAAGTGTAATGGTCACTTTATAATAAGTGTAATGGTCACTTTATAATAAGTGTAATGTTCACTTTATAATAAGTGTAATGTTCACTTGTTTAACCAAGAAAATGATTAGCATGGACGTCACAGTTGGTTTAATCCTTTTTGTTCTAGACGATCAGACTAACGAGTTAATCTTCTCGAGCGTTGGACCGGCCATGGGCAAGTTACGGCCCGCGAGCTACATTCGGCACGCTGGACTTGTTTTATCCAACCCGCTAGAATGTTTTACCCGGCCCCGTGACCTAACACTCATTTCAGGGTTAAAGCCCAGCATTAGCTTATTTGTGGCACAAGTTTTACATTAGTTATACAGTGTAGAATCTACACCCTGTCCATCTGCAAAAAAAAAAAAAATTTCTGTTAGACAACCCCCCCACACCACACACAGGTGTTAGACACACACCCCACAGGTGTTAGACACACCCCAAGCTACGGACAAACAGTAGGCCTAATAGATGGTGGGAATTATGTACCCATCCTTCGCCCTTGTCTTGGTTGGGCCACTGTCTGCTAACATCTGCTATTCATCAAGAAGTGTGACATTTTTTCTTTAGTGTTTTTTTATTTACTAGTGGGACAGATGGCCGAGTGGTGTAGATACTCGACTGTTGACATGAGAGTCTTTGATTCAATCCTCTGTCTGCTAATACCTACTATTCATCAAGAAGTGTGACATTTTTGAGTGTTGAATCTACGATATTTTTTATTTATCATGAGTATTTTTCCTGGTGAAATCCGTTTCAAAGTCCACCCAGCTTTAAATGGGTACCTGACTTTAAGTTGGGGAAGTAAAGGTGGCTGGGCTTTGAGCTAACCACACAATCCCTTCATATGCCGAGGTTATAGAAACAGATGAATTCTACACATCATCTGCCCCGATGGCCCTTTAGGGCTAAGGGAACTTTTTTTTAATACTGTTGAGACGCAAATAATTTTTTCTCTTATCTAACCAATGGCTTTAAGGACTTTACATTCTTGACCTTTTAAATGTAATATTCACAGGCACGAAGTATATTATTTTTGTCTATAATAATTAAGGATAAATATTTGCTAATAGATGTGGATATCAAATTTTGTAAAGACGAGACGGCAACATGCAGTGTGTTTATGCATTTGACATGACTGTTTTTGCTTTTCCCCTAAAACCAAAGATTAGGCTAATAAAAAAATGAAAAAAATTTAAAGGAATTGCCCAAGAGGATACAATCCAATATTGCATCGAAATCAATCGCTCTAAATATCGAGCAATTTCGTAATAGTGCACAGTGACCTATTTTCAATTTTTCTACTTCTACCTTAAAATCGAGAAACTAAACAACATAAGATTGAAAACCTTGATGTAAAAGCTGTGGCAGATTAGGCTGGGTTTTATTTGTTGGCTGAAATGGGTTTATTTTCTAGCCTTTGTTTACCTTCTTGGTTGAAAACTTCAATGGGCGGAGATAACCTAAATTGTTGACCAGTAGACCAACCCCAATCCCCGCAGATATAGATCCTAAAATATTGGTCAGTTAGTTGAAACATGGAGAGAGTCAGAAGAAGGAAACTTTGTAGGAATATGAAAAATGTCATGAAATATTTAGCTTTTCTTAAAACTAAGAAAATTGAAGATGATTTCATTGAAGAGGTTAGTTTTATTGATTTATTCAACAAAATCTTTAATTTAAATGCATAAAATTGCGTGGTTTCTGCGTCATGACTAAAAATAATACAACAACCAACTAATCATTAGCTTTACTTACATATTTACAATGTCTCTCATTTACATATGTTTTAATTTAAACAGAATCTAAAATTAGAATAAGCAGGTTAATACAATTTCTTTGTCGGGATCATATGTTTTAATTAAACAGAATCTAAAATTAGAATAAGCAGGTTAATACAATTTCTTTGTCGGGATCATATGTTTTAATTAAACAGAATCTAAAATTAGAATAAGCAGGTTAATACAATTTCAGTAATTATATTCTAAATTAATAATAACATAAAGTTTTGTAAACAATGTGTAATATATATAACATGTACATTTTCATTTGACAATGTTGCCGGATTGGCGGATTTAGTTGAGGAATGGTGAAATTTTGGCTGATTGTGCTGCTTTCTTTTTTTAAAACAATAAACACAATTCTTAAAACAATGAAGAACTACTCTAACACAAGGACTATATGTAGTGGTGACATCATATAATCAACAAATGTCTCACAATATATAAGTTCTAGCTATTAAGCCCGGCGTTGTCCAGGAAATTTAGGTGTCATGTGACATCCCTTCACAATCAATTTAACTGCTGCATTTTAACATTTGATTAATTCGTGTCATGGGTATGTTATTATTGTAGTATTTATAATGTATAATTGTATATATATATATATATATATATATATTATTTATGATATCTTCTGTACTGTGGAACGTCTGCTTCTGGGAAGATGTGTATAAATTTGTAGTATCTGTCTCTTTGGAGTTTCTTGTATAATTGAATGTTCACATGATATGTGTGAGACGTAAAACATATATCAACAGTTATGAATCACTGAATAAGACAGTTTGTTGAAATATATATATATACATCTTTGAATAATATTCTTACTTTTATGATACATATTATGAATCTCTGTCGTCGTCTGTCCTTTTATCACCTGCTCAAAAACTACTTCCTAAAGTAGCCAGTTAATTATGCTAATCTAAATATCGAGGCCAAATCTAATTATTACAATGAGGTTGTATTCACTTAGGTAAAGATATGTGTGCTAATTTATGCACCTAATGTGAAGAAATGACCTTAATTTAAAACGTCACAAATTACGTTTTACCTGTCAACGGGAACTAATCAAACAAAACAACACATCTAACAAGTTAACCAAACCAACCAACAAATATACCGAACCAACCAAGCCAAACCAAAACACCATAGGTTAAAGATATGGGTGCAAATTTATATGAAGGAATGACCAACATTTCATGGCTCACAAATTACGTTTTACCTGTCGAAGCTAACAACTTAGGATTATTTTTGTATATACAGTAATTAATGCTCTCATTGTTACAATCAAAACGAAGCATTGAAAACATAAGCTTTTATAAAAAAAAGCGCTTAACAAGAAAAATAAACAATTAGGCCTGCTTAATATCTTACTAACACGCTGTCGTTTTATATAGTGATATATTCCTTTATTTTAGTTTATATACCTAGCACTAATACTAGTAATAGTTCCCTTAAGCCTCTAAGGCAGGTGAAGTGTAGAACTCGTCTATTTCAGTGGTCACTGCATATTGAAGGACTGTGTGACTAGCACGCCTATTACCCGTCTTTACCCCACCAAGTTACAGACATGCGAACCCTTTAAAACTCGCTGGACATGCGGACTTTCACCAGGACCTTAAAAGACCCATGGTTCGAGCAAGGGACCACTCCGGTTGATAGTCGAGCGCTCTCATTGCACAACCATCCGTCCCCTTAGTAATATTGGGCGTTGCCCGACAAGATATTGTGTACAGTGTACACGTCATTTTTATGAATTCATGTAATGTATTATGTCATACTATAATGTTGCTGTCTGTGTCCATATCCTTTGTACAGTATTATTATCATACACAAGCACAAAGTTACATAAATACACAAGTTCACCTTTATAGACACAAAGATATTTAAATTTTACTTTAAGTTGTTTTTGACAAAGTAAAGGAATGGACAGGGTACAAGTGAATGAATTAAGGACATCCGATCAGAAAAGGCAGCAATGAAGAAATATGTCTGTTGATGTGTCCATTAGTTCTTCCAACCACCACATCTGTTAATTTGTCTATTAGTTCCCCCAACCACCACATCTGTTGATTTGTCCATTAGTTCCTCCAACCACCACATCTGTTGACGTGTCCATTAGTTCCTCCAACCACCACATCTGTTGATTTGTCCATTAGTTCCTCCAACCACCACATCTGATGCGTCCATTAGTTCCCCCAGCCACCACATCTGATGCGTCCATTAGTTCCTCCAACAAGCACATCTGATGCGTCCATTAGTTCCTCCAACAAGCACATCTGATGCGTCCATTAGTTCCTCCAACAAGCACATCTGATGCGTCCATTAGTTCCTCCAACAAGCACATCTGATGCGTCCATTAGTTCCTCCAACAAGCACATCTGATGCGTCTATTAGTTCCTCCAACAAGCACATCGGATGTGTATACTGAAAATGAAACGTAACGTGGTAATATTTCTTAACTTCGACATGACAATAAAAATGAATGGCTTTCTATTTCAGCTGTCTATAATAGTTTAATTATTTCCTAGTGTTGCTTAGTTCATAAAACATTGTGAATTAGTTCTATGAATGTTCATTTCCCAGGTAGACGACAAAGTCAGATGTTTAGGAGATGATGGTCGCTGTCACCCATACGAGGACAAAATAAATTTCCTTCACGCTCTGAGTGACATTTTGACGTCTGCTTACCACTGGATGGGAACAATATTTTGGATGTTTGACCCTGCACACTTCCCGTCATTCAGTGCTCTAATTAGGAAATCCTATCAATATTATTTTATCTTTTGGCGCATGGCCGAAGAAACTTATTATGCAGACAAAAAGAAAAGATTCTGCCAAGATAGAAACAATTATAAACCTATAGTTACAAAATTAGTTGAAAATCGGGTAGTCCCTGATTGTGGGAATTACGTCAAGTTTGCAGACATTCTCGTCCAAACAGCGAAACAGTCAGTCATCTGCAGTAGAAACAAACAAGACAGAAAGGAGCAAATCAAGAAATTAAAATTTTTCCAGGCCATGTATAGAATGAAATCTATTCGCCATGAATAGAATGAAATCTATTTGCCATGTATAAATGAAATCTATTCGCCATGAATATTGTAATTGGGAATGTGATGATTCAATGTATTCCCATGGGTACATGTATGATAATAAAACGTGGATGATAAGTTGTTTGTCTAAATCTACTAATGCATCGCTTGTTTTGTTGTTTTGTATACATAGTTAAACAACATGGTTCCTATACTTTACGGTAGCTGAAGGGTATGGTACTATCCTCTGATCGCTTTTAGTCAAAATGTAATTCTGGTTAAGTAGGCCAGGCTAAACGTGCTGACTGTACAGGGTACAGTTTGACTTAGTGTCTGTGAATCCTTTTAAAAATTCGGCCAAATTTAAGCTACATCAACAATTCGCCTTGAAACAAGTATTTGTTGTTATTTCTAAATATCCAATAAATGTTGATTTTGTGTCCTTAAAATTTTCAACCAACTCACGATCATTCAAGATTCCCACACAAACACACGCACAAGGATATGTAAATCACTTGCTTTGTTATCTATTAAACATTTATACGAATGGCTTTTACGTTGAAAGAAGCTTAAATCGCTAGTTTGCCTGAGGGTGGTAAGTGGTTTTGATGACCACCTGGTTAGACTGACCACCTAGTTCGACTGACCATCTTGTCGCAAATCCAAAAGGTTTAATGAAAGTTTAATTCACACGTACTGTCACACAAATTTTACAACCCGAGGTATTTTGAATCTGGACACAATTGTTCCAGGTGTTGCTTCCCTTATTTTCATGATGTACGTAGTTTGACTATACAAAGCCAACACCTTTAACTCCATTGAATCGCTTAGTATCAGTTGATATGACACAAATTCATGGAATCAGTATCAAAACAGCCTGGAGACTATTGGTATACTGGGTCAAATGTTGACATAATTCAAAGAGAAAGTCAAAGGAAACATGAATTGACTTTTTTTTTAAATTCCTTTTTCAAATGTAAGAATATTTCTGAAGTTAAACAGTGTTTAGAAAATGTATTTCTAATATACATACAGACATTATGACAGACAGGATGGCGTAAAGGACAGACATGTAAAGACACACAGGTACATTGCTGTAACGTTATGATGTAATTGTCTCACAATCTTGTGACGTCACTTGACCTGCAGCTTTACTGTGTTGTTTCATTTTTTTGGTTTCATTTCATTATATATTATTGTACTTGTTTGGTGAGACATTTAGCTAAAAGTTGGTCAAATGAGAATCGTAAAGGTGTCTACACTATTCTCAAGAATTCGTCACCTACCACCTCCCCCCCCCCCACACACGCAATCACTGACCTACTGACAGAACACCTTGAGGGGTACAAAGACATTTGTCATTAGATACCAGTACATCGATGCATTTATAACTTTATATAGATGGATTGATAGGGATAGATAGATAGATAGATAGATAGATAGATAGATAGATAGATAGATAGACATACAGACAGACAGATAGATAGATAGATAGATTGATAGATAGATAGATAGATAGATAGATAGATAGATAGATAGATAGATAGATAGATAGATAGATAGATAGATAGATAGATAGATAGATAGATAGATAGATAGATAGATAGATAGATAGATAGATAGATAGATAGATAGATAGATAGATAGATATTAGATAGATAGATAGATAGATAGATAGATAGATAGATAGATAGATAGATAGATAGATAGATAGATAGATAGATAGATAGATAGATAGATAGATAGATAGATAGATAGATAGATAGATAGATAGATAGATAGATAGATAGATAGATAGATAGATAGATAGATAGATAGATAGATAGATAGATAGATAGATAGATAGATGTATTTAGCCTTCATTTCTCCTACACTTGTTAAGTATTCATTATCCCAAATTCATCGGAGGATGCATGCTAGTAATTCATGTCCGTTATGCTTGATATGGGCAATAGCTTGATACAATCACTAGCTTGATACGGGCAATACCTTGATACGGGCAATAGCTTGATACGATCACTAGCTTGATACGATCACTAGCTTGATACGGGCACTACCTTGATATGGGCACTAGCTTGATATGGGCACTAGCTTGATACGGGCACTAGCTTGATATGGGCACTAGCTTGATATGGGCACTAGCTTGATACGGGCACTAGCTTGATACGGGCACTAGCTTGATACGGGCACTAGCTTGATACGGGCACTAGCTTGATAGGGGGATAGGACGGGGAATGGGGGGGGGGGGTTCATGCTAGATTTACAGCTGGTACTTTTTTTTAGTACAATCATTGTCCCCCCCCCCCCAGCTGATATCACTTACCATGGATACTGTGCTGGTCAGTCAGACTGGTTAGAATGCGATGACTGCAATAAACAGGTGTGAGTCACTGCGAGGTAAATGTAGACCGACGTGGTAATTCAACAAAAAACAAATGGGGTAGGAAAGTTGGTCGTGTGGTGTAGAGCACTCGACTGTCGAATAGAAAGTCCCGAGTTCGAACCTCAGTGTTTTTTTTTCAGGTCCTGGTAAAATTCCTCAAGTCCACCCAGCTTTAAATGGGTCACCGGACTTTAAGTTGGGGGGGAGTAAAGGTAGTAGGGTGTTTTGCTGACCACACAATCCCTTCATATGCCGAGTTTATAGAAACTGATGAATTCTGCACTTCATCTGCCCCCGATGAGCACTTTGGGGCTTAAGGGAACTGACCTATACTTTTATGCATGCATGTATAAATGCCATAAATAAAGTATATTTTATATCTATCTCATAGTGGGACGTTTGGCCGAGTGGTGTAGATACTCGACTGTCGATCTGAGAGTCATGAGTACGATCCTCGGTGAGAACCATGTGAATTTTGCCAATGTCGTCCCACAAGTCCACCCTGCCGAGGTTATAAAAAACAGATTAATTCTAACAGTTCATCTGCCCCACTGGGCCCACTAAGGGAAGTTTAATTTTATATATATACAGTCAATTCCTCTTAATTGGGACACATCGGGACAGAGGCTTTTTGCCCCAATTAAGCGGCTGTCCCAATTTAACATACAGATTTACTATTGGCTTTTTGGTTTGGTTTCTTTGAGATTTGTCCCAAATAAGCGGCTGTCCCAATTAAGCGGTGTCCCAATTAAGCGGATTTCACTGTATATATATATATATATTTGATATATATATATTTTGATATATATATATATATATATATATATATATATATATATCTGGTAAAATTATGGTTGATAATGAAATTTGAAAATACGTTTGTAAAAACGTTTATGTGCTTCCCTACCTGGCACTAAAACTAAAAAAGATTTGAAAACATTAAAAAAAAAATTATTTATTAAAGGAAAATAATTTCTTTGTATCTCAACTTTTCGACCAATCCCACATACACGTCAGTCTAGCACATTAACAATGGTTGATAATTAGCAACATATAAATACAGTATATATCTATTCATATTTGTATCACTTATGACAATAACAAACATATATTTGTTGTGTACAGGATCTTGTTGGGCCTCTAATTTATATCCTTCGTTAATACTTCATAATATGTCCGCATTCTTTAAGATCAACATCCCAACTGCCTCTTGAACACCATGCACCAAATGGCACTTGGGGAAAACACACGCTAATACACAACAGCGAACACTTCAAATATCCAATCAGTAATAGGAACAAGTTATTCATATAAACGAAATAATATAAGTTTAATCCATCAAATCTATAAAAAAAAAGAATGATTACAAAATAATAATAAAGTCCAGACAAATAGTATATCACCAACGGCCCAACTTTTACACTCGTCAACTAGCACCTGTCCCATACGATAAACTCTTTACTGTCGGTTAACTCCCTTCTCCACGTTCACCTACAACCACCTTCCCTCCTAACCACCCTGATCTCCTCAACCAAATACAGCCATGCTCCACTGGTCACACTGGTCACTCCGGTCACTCTCCATTCACGACTTTGATCTTCCAACCTTTCACATCAAGCCCACGCCATGCCATTCCAACGCGCTAACTGACCCAACACAGTTCTCACACCCATATACAATATTCTGACAGCAGATATTCTGCTGCGCAACTCACAAACTAATACACAACATATTCAAATATCATGGTATAATAAAAGAATAACAAACATTTAAACATGATATAAGGCATACTACTAAATCCGAATATATACATGTATAAATATCAAACAGTGGTCCAATATAGGTGGTGGCCATTATACAAACAAATTCAGGGTATGATGAAACATGATGTAAATAGTAAATAAAGACCACAGCCCAAACTTTGAGGAGGGCGCCAGCGAGTGGCAGCAGTCCGCCCTTATTTCTATGATCAGCCCTCCGCCTCTCCGTGTGTCCCTCTCACAGAATCGGCCCTCGAATCCTCCCGGGCAGACGCACTTGAAGTTCTCGTGCGGAAGATCGACGCACGCCCCGCCGTGCATACAACGCACCCTACCGCACTGTTTCTCGGGGCGTGCGTGCTGGCAGAGAGCCCCTGAGTACCCCGAAGGGCAATCGCAGCCTGGCGCCCCGTTGCTGGCGTTCACAGCGCAGCGCCCTCCGTTTAAACACCGGTGCGCTGAGCAAGGGTCCACCGTCTTTTCCCCCTCGCAAAATTCTCCTGTGAAATTTCCAGGACAGTTGCAGTAAAATTTCCCCTCGCGTCTTGATTTCTCGCACTTACCGCCGTTGTGGCATGAAATTACTCCGCCGTGTTTACTACCGTCTTCACCCACGCCACATAAAGTAATCCGCGTTTTAACACCAGCCAACTTCTGGCACAGCTTTCCGGAGTAATCGGGATCGCACGTGCACTGAAAAGCAGAGGTTCTCGTGTTTATTGAGCACCGGCCCCCGTTGAGACAAGGGTTGATTGTGCAGGAAGAGTTCACCACGAGAAGGCAGTGCTCGCCCTTGAAAGGCGGGGGGCACCTGCAGGTGGGGGCGTTCAACTTTTTATCGACCTGACACCTGCCGTTGTTGTAACAGATGTGCCTGACGCAAGGGTTCACAGGCTGTTCCGTTCTCCGGTCGCAGTGGGGCTCAAGGCAGGGCTTGAGTTCGGGGGCGACTTCAACTTCACAGTCCTGTCCGGCGCACGTCGTACGTACTGTTGGAGGGGCGCACTGCGGGTCAGTGCACACTGAAAGGGATGAAATGATGTTATTCAGTTTGTGTTGACACCTGGGACCGGTGTACGGCGGCTGACATGCGCAGTATCTTGTTCCCTCTGCGATCTGTCAAAGAAGTAAAAAGGAAATAATCATGAAAAAAATCGGATCTACCCGAAACCAAAAATAACCTAGCCTACCGATCAAGCCTAAGGGGATATAACTCTATGCAAAGGTTTTTGCAAGGTACAGCTAGTCTTATATATCTATAGTTTATATATAGGGTTGCCATATTTTTTCACGGACCAACCGGGACAGTTCTGTCTTTTTTACTTTAGGTTTAGGGATGTCGGTTCCGGGGGGGGGGGGGTATAAAAACAGTAATGTAAAAAAACACTTCAAATATAGAATAGATAATCTTTGTTATTTTATTCATAATGGTACACAAACATGATATTTTTTACAAAACAAAACAGTTTTCTACTTGTTGTACCACTTGTATTTTTCACTTCTGTAAATTTGTATTACTGTGTTACTAACCAAAATGTTACTGATCACACAAGAGCAGATTAATCATTCTCTGATCTAATAATTTTGCTCAATTATTTCCAAGAAACTCTGCCCTGAATCTAAACCGCGACAATTTCAACAACCGGGCGGGACACCGGGACAACCCAGTATATCCGGGACTGTCCCAGCGAAACCGGGACGCATGGCAAGTCTTTATATATATATATATATATATATATATTTTTCTTAGATTACATGACTAGAAGCTAATAAATTACTGCCACTGTTTCTGGTAACTGTAGATTTAAAGGTGTTTATTACTCGGTTATATTATAAACTAAAGACTAGAACTCTTTCAGCTATAAAACGCCCATCACGATATCAGGGCCGAGTGGGTGGGGGGGGGCGGGGGCTAAGGTGTGAACGGGACGGGGATCTGCTGGGAAATAAAAACTTCTAGATCCTGACACTCACCTGACAGGTGCCCGAATTCAGACAAAAGTTGTTGTGACACTCGCTGACCTCACAGTGGGCCCCCTGGTAGCCCCTAGGGCACGAGCACGTGTAGTTGTGAGCACTGTCGTGGTGGCAGGTGCCCCCGTTCATGCACGGGTTGTGCTCCAGACAAAATCGGGTCTCTGGTGAGTGAAGAGGGAAGGAATTGAAAAAAAGACACACAAAAAATATTGCTAGAAATACTTGAGTATGACTTTTCAAATGACATGGAGTAATTTTTTTGGTACTGCCAGTCCGGTAGCCCATTCAAAACTATTAGTCTTGGGGCCCCCAGGCCCTCAGGGCCGTTATTAACCATATGAAAGCTGGACGAATGCCACGTCATTCCTCCACCACCACCCTATTGACAAATGGTTCCTTTACAATACAAGCTTCCATCAAATCTGATAGTTTATGGGGGGGGGGGCCTAAACTGATTTAATAAAATCTGAAGCCCCACTACTACCTTACAGTCTCTTTCAATGGGCCCCGACCCCCCCCCCCAAGCATATGCACGGTTCTGCTGCCCCGCTTATGATTTTCAAATTTAATAAAATTATCGTCTGTGGTAGTTGGTTTTCCGCAGGGGGGCCCCAACTCAGAGGTTTTCCCTGGGGCTCATAATGACGTAAAGACAGCCCTGAAATCACCCTCTTTACAGCCATTCACCACGGAGTAGTACATATTTACGTTGCTTGGACTTTACTTGAATGAAACATATTTATTTCAATAAAAACAACATTAAACCTAAACCTCGTTCTGACTACAGTCAGTGTATTTATGACTAACGACCAACAGCTGCCGTCGTCTGCTTGGCCGTTAGTTTGTAAACTCACTTATTACGACAGATGGTATGGGTTCCCACCGCTTAAGGAACTGGCTACTGAGGCTTGAAAAGTGTAAATTTTAAAATTAATTCTATAAAGAGGTCTTTAATGACTTAATTCACTTTTGGTCTTTTCAAAATTATATGTTGCATTATGTTACATTTTATGTTACATTATATGTTACATTATATGCTACATTGTATGTTACATTATATTTTACGAATCGATTCATGAAACAGTTCAGTGAACTCTTTATTTGTTTATGATTAGAAGCTTACGTCATAAAACATGTAATGCTCGACACACATAACAAATCCATACCGGATCAATGCTAGGTCATTTTCAAACCAGGTCAGCTCAAGATTTTATTTAATCCTATTCTACATTGGTATTTTGATTTGACCGTTGTGTGCCTGTAAGGGCAAACTGCACTGTGTGAAAGTGATGTTGGTTGGTACAATTAATTATATTTCTGATAATTTATCTTTATTTTCATAATGACCTAAAAAGTGTTTAGTACCCTCACAATTAGCTACAATGTTTGATTCTCTCCCACTAACTATCCTACTTTTACCCCCCCCCCCCTCTACTTTTTTGTTCATTTTCTCCCCTAAAAGACCAAGATAACCCAGGTTAAGTCTTCAACCAAACACCACGTGTTCAAACGCCGGTGTTTATACCTCCTTTAAACCACTCTAAAAGAAGTAAGGAACCCGGAGAGGGAGGGGAGGGGTAGTGAAGGATAGATGGAAAGATTCGGGAATATCCGGAAAAGCAATCAGCTTTTATAGCCGTGGAAGCTGAAGTATGGTGATCGAAACGTGTTAAAGTTTCGGTTTGCTCTGGCTATGGAATATTTAATCTGCAATTTGTAAAATATGAGTCTTAACTTTCGCTGCGTATTATATTTTATCGCCACTTATGTGGACTATAATTCTGGGGTTTTGTAAAAACATTTCCATGTTGTCATATTGTAAGACTTAAAACTCTTCAAAAACTTGTAGATTATTTTTACAGACGGGCTAATAAAACAGCAAAAAAAAAAGAGCAATGGACTTGTAAAAGGTAAGTTTATGGTAGTTGAAGGTTTTAACTTGGGAGGTTTCAAGACATACTTATATTTTATTTTTAGTAGGCGTAGACTACAGCTGGCCTTATTGACAGCACTGGAGGGGGGTATGGGGGAGGGGCTCATGTGATAAAGTATGACACGTTGGTTCAATTCCAGATGCTCAGATGGAGCCGAAATGGTGCCAATGCTATTTATGACGGTATTCAAGGTGGAGGGGGGAGGGGGTTGTGGTATGGAGGAAGAGTGTTTGTGCGCATGTGTGTGTGTGTGTGTGTGTGTGAGTATGTGAATGTGTCTATTGAATAGCAAGTGTGGAAGGGGTTGGGGGGGGATGGAGGTGGGGGAGAGGCAGATGGAGGAGTGTGAGTTTATATCGCTCGACCACCAACGACTCAATGCCAGGTGTTAATTGGACATGTCAGTCCGAGGATGGCGACGTAATGATATTTATACTGATGCCACAATTGGAGGTCCACATGTGGCGAAGTTCGGAAAATAGTTACTGGTGTGGTCGACATCTAGGTACGTCTATCTATCTATCTATCTATCTATCTATCTATCTATCTATCTATCTATCTATCTATCTATCTATCTATCTATCTATCTATCTATCTATCTATCTATCTATCTATCTATCTATCTATCTATCTATCTATCTATCTATCTATCTATCTATCTATCTATCTATCCATTTAATATATATATATTTATCTATCTGCTTGTCTGTGTATATGCTTTCGTGTTTGTCATCTACCCTGCCCAGCCGTCTGTCTTTCTGATTGTGTTTAATTGCATCAATGTCTCTGTCACTCCGTCCATTCATCCGTCGTCAACGTTTTTGCTCATTTCTTTATCTATCAGTCAACTGTCATATCTGTCAGCATCTATCTGTCTAGTCATTTATCTATCTGTCTAGTCATGTTTCTATCTGTCTAGTCATGTTTCTATCTGTCTACTCATGTATCTATCTGTCTAGTCATGTTTCTATCTGTCTAGTCATGTTTCTATCTGTCTACTCATGTATCTATCTGTCTACTCATGTATCTATCTGTCTAATCATGTATCTATCAGTCTACTCATGTATCTATCTGTCTACTCATGTATCTATCTGTCTAATCATGTATCTATCAGTCTACTCATGTATCTATCAGTCTACTCATGTATCTATCTGTCTATTCATGTATCTATCAGTCTACTCATGTATCTATTAGTCTACTCATGTATCTATCAGTCTACTCATGTATCTATCTGTCTACTCATGTATCTATCAGTCTACTCATGTATCTATCAGTCTACTCATGTATCTATCTGTCTACTCATGTATCTATCTGTCTATTCATGTATCTATTAGTCTACTCATGTATCTATCTGTCTAATCATGTATCTATCTGTCTATTCATGTATCTATTAGTCTACTCATGTATCTATTAGTCTACTCATGTATCTATCTGTCTAATCATGTATCTATCTGTCTATTCATGTATCTATTAGTCTACTCATGTATCTATCAGTCTACTCATGTATCTATCAGTCTACTCATGTATCTATCTGTCTACTCATGTATCTATCTGTCTACTCATGTATCTATCTGTCTAGTCATGTATCTATCTGTCTACTCATGTATCTATCTGTCTACTCATGTATCTATCTGTCTACTCATGTATCTATCTGTCTACTCATGTTTCTATCAGTCTACTCATGTTTCTATCTGTCTACTCATGTATCTATCTGTCTAATCATGTATCTATCAGTCTACTCATGTATCTATCAGTCTACTCATGTATCTATCTGTCTAATCATGTATCTATCAGTCTACTCATGTATCTATCAGTCTACTCATGTATCTATCTGTCTACTCATGTATCTATCAGTCTACTCATGTATCTATCAGTCTACTCATGTATCTATCAGTCTACTCATGTATCTATCTGTCTACTCATGTATCTATCAGTCTACTCATGTATCTATCTGTCTACTCATGTATCTATCTGTCTATTCATGTATCTATTAGTCTACTCATGTATCTATCTGTCTAATCATGTATCTATCTGTCTATTCATGTATCTATTAGTCTACTCATGTATCTATCAGTCTACTCATGTATCTATCAGTCTACTCATGTATCTATCTGTCTACTCATGTATCTATCTGTCTACTCATGTATCTATCTGTCTACTCATGTTTCTATCTGTCTACTCATGTATCTATCTGTCTACTCATGTATCTATCTGTCTACTCATGTATCTATCTGTCTACTCATGTTTCTATCAGTCTACTCATGTATCTATCTGTCTACTCATGTATCTATCTGTCTACTCATGTTTCTATCTGTCTACTCATGTTTCTATCTGTCTACTCATGTATCTATCAGTCTACTCATGTATCTATCTGTCTACTCATGTATCTATCTGTCTACTCATGTTTCTATCAGTCTACTCATGTATCTATCTGTCTACTCATGTATCTATCTGTCTACTCATGTTTCTATCTGTCTACTCATGTTTCTATCAGTCTACTCATGTATCTATCTGTCTACTCATGTATCTATCTGTCAACTCATGTATCTATCTGTCTACTCATGTATCTATCTGTCTACTCATGTTTCTATCAGTCTACTCATGTATCTATCTGTCTACTCATGTATCTATCTGTCTACTCATGTATCTATCTGTCTACTCATGTATCTATCTGTCTACTCATGTATCTATCTGTCTACTCATGTATCTATCTGTCTACTCATGTATCTATCTGTCTACTCATGTATCTATCTGTCTATCTATCATCTTATGAGTTTGGGGCATGTCACAGTCAGAGACTTTTAGTTTAACATTAGTACCCATCCCCTCCCCCCACCCCCTACACGAAAAAATCACTTGTCCGAGCATCTTAATAGGTATGACTTTGTACTGAGCGAGTCTATTCGGCTAGTGGATGGGAAGGGTGGTGGGGTGTGGCGGTTATTATGTTTGCCTATTTGTGTGAACGGTTCTTATCAATAAGTATATCTGTCTACCTTGGTTCAATTAACCAATCAGCCTGCCCGCACCCCCCCCCCACTACCCCTCCCCCACCCCCACACACACAATCATATCTCCCACACAACAACATCTCCATCCGCCGTATTGTTCCACTTACCTACGTCGCAGAGCGGCCCCGCCCACCCCCTGTGGCACACGCACTGACCAGGGAGGTGGCACGTGCCGTGGACGCACCCCGGGCTCGTCCTGCACCGGTCGCAGTGCTCGCCGTACCAGCCGTGCCGGCACGTGCAGATGCCAGGCCTTGAGCACAGTCCCCGGCCGGACAGACACCTTTCTGGGCAAATGGCTGCGAACAAATAGACAGAACGTGTTGTTGAACAAAATAGAAAGAACGTGTTGTTGAACCAATAGACAGAACGTGTTGTTGAACAAATAGACAGAACGTGTTGTTGAACCAATAGACAGAACGTGTTGTTGAACCAATAGACAGAACGTGTTGTTGAACCAATAGACAGAACGTGTTGTTGAACCAATAGACAGAACGTGTTGTTGAACCAATAGACAGAACGTGTTGTTGAACCAATAGACAGAACGTGTTGTTGAACGAATAGACTGAACGTGTTGTTGAACAAATAGACAGAACGTGTTGTTGAACCAATAGACAGAACGTGTTGTTGAACGAATAGACAGAACGTGTTGTTGAACGAATAGACAGAACGTGTTGTTGAACAAATAGACAGAACGTGTTGTTGAACGAATAGACAGAACGTGTTGTTGAACGAATAGACAGAACGTGTTGTTGAACAAATAGACAGAACGTGTTGTTGAACAAATAGACAGAACGTGTTGTTGAACAAATAGACAGAACGTGTTGTTGAACAAATAGACAGAACGTGTCGTTGAACGAATAGACAGAACGTGTTGGTGAACGAATAGACAGAACGTGTTGTTGAACGAATAGACAGAACGTGTTGTTGAACGAATAGACAGAACGTGTTGTGTGTGTGTGTGTGTGTGTGTGTGCATTGAACGTAAACAAATAAAGAAATACAATCAAATGATTCAAACTTAACCCTTTTTTTTAATAACGTACTTACACTAAACTTGACGTCATTTATGTGTGTAAGGAATAGTTCGCGATAGACTAACATTAAATTTGATGACTATACATCAAGAGGGAATTGGGGGGGGGGCTAATACATGTATGTATATAATGTGTTTAAAACACCCAAAAACAAGCAACAACAGAGATTGGGCGTTTGGGGCACAGGCTGGTACAGGGCAGGGCTGCCTGAAATAGTGTTTGGCGCCCGAAGGAATGGGTGGAATGGGCGAACCACCAACATTGTGCCTTGGCATTTGACCCCTTAAGAGTTCAACTGGAGGCATAAGAAACCCCATAGCGTATAAATTCTACAGCAGGGGCCAGGCCAATAGCAGGGAGGGGGGCAGGAAATAAATGTTACTAAGTAGAGCAAACGAGCAGAGGGGGCCAGAAAAAACGCAGGTCCCCCCCGCCCCGCGCGCTACGGCCCTGAGCATAAGTAACGTAACTTTGGATACAGGTTGGAGGCAGCCCTGATTCGAGATTTGAGTGTAATGAATAGATAGATAGATAGATAGATAGATAGATAGATAGATAGATAGACAGACAGACAGACAGACAGACAGATAGATAGATAGATAGATAGATAGATAGATAGATAGGTAGATAGATAGATAGATAGATAGATAGATAGATAGATAGATAGATAGATAGATAGATAGATAGATAGATAGATAGATAGATAGATAGATAGATAGATAGATAGATAGATAGATAGATAGACAGACTTATAAAAGAAAAGCAGAAGTATAAAGATCAAATCTGAGAATGTAAATGAAACCCACAAATATTTCTGTTTCGAAGTCTCAAACTCAAACTCTATGACTGCGATCTGATACTCCAGCCAGCCAGATACATTTTAATTTCCACCCTAAGAATAGCCTACATAAAATGACCACATACATAATGACCGCAAACATACTCCACCTGAGGGCGACAGTAATGAGGTTATTAATTAAACATGTCTGAGAATTTTCCTAATTAATACCCCCCCCCCCCACGTCCGAGGCCTGACCCCCCCTCACACACACAGATAATTAATTTTCCTATTAGACCGTCTGATGTTTTTTTTTTCTTTTATAGCAGTTCAATCTGAGATTCTTCTTAATTCCTCCCCCCTCCCCTCGGGCCATCAACGACCACAATTAACGAAAAATATTAAGACCCACCCCCACCCCCACCACATTGACTTATCCGGCATTGATTAAATGTTCACATTCGATAGGAACGGATGAACGGATGAACAGATGAACGGATGAACGGGACTAATAAAAAAAAAAAACAGGGGCCCATTTGACCCTCGCTCATCTTCGGTCGAGTAAGGGTCAAGGTCATGTTTCGTCCACACACAAAGTGCGGCGTAAAATTCCCTCCTGTGTATGTCAGCCTGTCACACCAATCACCTGGCCGGGTGTTAAAATGTTTTTTTTTATTAACAATTGTACACATGAGATTTGACCAGGTTCAAAACGTCTTAGAGAGTCTATGGGGGGGGGGGGGGGTTACCTTCAGTGCAGTCTTCACCCTTCCAGCCGGCCATACAAACGCGCTGTCCCTGGTCGTCGCAGACGAAGTGACCGAGAAGATGATCATCCCTGGGCCGACACAAGTCCGAGCAGCTGTGGTCAGTCGAAAAAGATGAACATGTATATAATATACAATACTATGATACTCTATTCTTTTCTGCTGTTCTCTACTCTACTCTACTCTACTCTACTCTACTCTACTCTACTCTACTCAACACTACTCTATTATACTCTAGTCTACTCTACTCAACACTACTCTACTCTGCTCTACTCTACTCTACTCTACTCTACTCTACTCTATATAGTCTATTCAACACTACTCTATTCTACTCTGTTCTACTCTACTCTACTCTACTCTACTCTACTCTACTCTACTCTACTCTACTCTTCTCTACTCTACTCTACTCTACTTTACTCTACTCTACTCTACTCTGCGCAACTCAACTCTACTCTACTCTTCTATACTATACTATACTATACTATACTATACTATACTATACTATACTATACTATACTATACTATACTATACTATACTATACTATACTATACTATACTATACTATACTATATGTACACACCTATACTACACTTGTGCAATACTATTCTTGTGCTACTCTGTACTAAACATCTTAAAATATATTCACTCTTACCTTTTACCGTAATAATTTCGAGCACAGATCACCCTAACTGCGACCACAGTGTCCACTCCGTGGACGCGGACCACAGCTTCAGTGGACAGCACCATCTCCTCCCCATCTTTACCCTCCTCATCCTCACCCTCCTCATCTTCACCCTCCTCATCTTCATCTTCTTTCTCACCGTGGGGATCTTCTTCCACACCAGCGCCGTCTACTTCATCCAGCTGTGGGGTCTGTGTGGGCATAGGCTCGTTTACGCCCTCCTTATCCGTGGAGCTTTCTCTGCTCACTGACCTCTTCACCCTTGATGTGCTTTCGCCTTTGACCCTCTGAATCTCGCGAACGGTATCCACAGACTGTGCCGTGTTTACTAATTTGTTGTTTGAGTTCTCAGCCACATCGGTAGAGAAATGTTCCGAGTTATGTCTGGGATCTTTCAATGAAATCGAGTTCCCGGAGAGAAGATTTGGTCTTTCGGGCCGAATGAAATTTTGATTACTATTGGAATGATTGGAGTGTGTCATATTGTGGATCATGACAAAAGTTTTTCCCGATGAATTGGAATTTGCCGATGGCTTGGACAGAATCTCCGTTGGGATTCCCCGCCCAAGTATCCGCTTGCTCCGAATAAAGTTTCTGACAGAGACAACGTCCTCAGGTGTTATTTGAGTGGGCGCCAAGGCGTGGCGTTTGGCGAGGGAGCCACGATGAGCACGGTGCCTGCTGTCTCGGGCCCTGGGCTGGTCACCCAGAGAGTCCAGCGGGTGGGGTCGTTGAGGGGAGAATATGACCACCCACTTGTTAGACGGGGAGATGAAGTCAGCAAGCATGATTTGTGAGAGCAAAGTTTCTGAAAATGAGCATAGTTAAAGGAATTTTACTCACTCAATACAAATCATAATACAAGGCATTACATTATTGTCAATCTAATAAAATAATAGCGATTTGGGCTCTGCGTTAAATTGAAAGTAAAGAATAAATGCAACAGTATTGCAGTCATGAAAATATACGAACTGCCCGAAACCAAAAATAACCTAGCCTACCGATCAAGCCTAAGGGGATATAACTCTATGCACAAGTTTTGCAGGGTACAGCTAGTACTAGTAATGAAATTCAGAGATGGATTTAACTGTAGGCGTGCGTCCTGGGCCCAGAACTCGCAAAGCCCCCCCCTTCTGAATACCAACTTCACTGTTGTATTGTTTTCCTCTTTCCTATCAAAATTTTAATCTTCGCCTCTGCTAAGCCATGTCCATAGTGCCAAACACAATACATAATACAAGGCCGGCCCGTCATAACCTCGGCCCTCTTGCCAGGGACTGATTGGGGGCCACTCTACCAAGTGTGAGGAAATATTATAGCATTTTATTAAAACAGACCCCCCCTCCCATAGCGGAGGTCATATATATATATATATATATATATATATATATAAAATGCAAGGTATAACGTATCTTGTCATAGGCGTCTCCTTGATCTATTTGTAAAATCATTTTAATTCAATATTATTTAAGTATTTAAAAAAAAAACAAAATAATCCAATAACATATTAAATAACATATTTATCATTTAAAAAAAAAACACATATAAATAAATATGACCTACTTAATTTACTCATATATTTTAGCACATTTTTAAGCATCAAAATGAAATGGAGAGGGGGGGAACGCGGATAAACAAATACCCCCCCCCCACCCCTTAAGTCTTGCGTCAATAAATTCTGTTCTCTACGTTTTTCTGTTAACTTTAGCTAACATGACACACATATATATAAGATCAGATATCAAAAAATGACGTATTTGCCAGGCCACTGGGGAGGTCACTCCGGTTCAAGTTCACCAGTTTAGTACAAAGTGGGGGGAACACAAAGACCTGATTGTTTCTACTCACATGTTTGTGTGTGTGTGTGTGTGTGTGTGTGTGTGACACTGTGTGTGTGTGTGTGTGTGTGTGTTTTGAGAGTGGGTTATCTCTTTCTGCTCCAGTTTGTTTACATTTAATGTGCAAGTCTGCCATGTTTTGATAAAAAACCGCCCGAACGCTACAATTCTCACACAAGGGGGTCCTTGCGTCTACCAGAACATAGTACATAGATTATCTTATGCTCAGTGTACAGCACGTTTACATCATCTCACCCAGGGGCCCTTCTTATGGCTAAGAAAACTGGGAATCCGCAAAGGGCACCCAATTACAAAGGGTTTCCCCCATCCAGTAAAACAATTCTCATTAAATGCGGTGCTAGGCGGGCTCCGACATGTTATTTTTTCCCTAGTGCCCCCACATGACTCTTGAGGTCTCAGGGGGGGGGCACAATGACCTAAGAACGGCCCTGACGTCACATTTTTAACTTAATTCACCAGGGGTGACGTTTAAATTCATAGCTGCCGTAAAATAAATGTTATATATATTAAAATTTGCAAACTCGGTTATGTAGTGCCCTACTGCGTTGGTAAAGAGAGAATGCGGGTCACACACTGACCTCATTATCTTCAACGCAGGTCTGGTGACACGGTGGTGCTTTTTGGTTTGCAGCCAGAACTGCATGATGTAAGTTGCAGGCTCGAGTCGATACGATTTCCCGTAGTGCCTCTTAAAAAAATAAAAAGCCAATCCGCGCTAGGCTATGATGGTGATGGGGAAGAAAAAAAAATGGAGAGTGGAGCACAACCATAGCCTACCACATTGTTTGGTTTATAGAATCACGAATAGACATCTAATCCTGAATGGATTTTTCTATAATGAACAAGGAGTAGAATTGCAATTTCTTCTGAGGTATAAGTAAAGAGTTTCCTTAAGCCCCTAAGTGGCTCCAATATCAGGGCAGATGAAGTGTAAGGAATTAAAGTCAGGCTGACCCATTTAAAGCTGGTCGGACTTGGGACTTACACCAGGACCTGAAAAAAATCCCTAAGTTCTCACTCAGGTTTGAACCCAGGACTCTCCGATCGACAGTTGAGCGCTCTACACTGTACGACCACCTGCCTCCCCCCCCCCTCCATTCATCTGTGACATATGCAAAAAGACTTTCTGTAATATATATATATATATATATATATATATATATTCTTATCGGAGAAGATGAAGTGTAGAATTCATCTGTTGGAGTAGCCTATGGGGGTAAACTGTTGGGGGGGGGGGGGGGGAGTATGTGGCTAGTACACCGTCCGTGCCAAGGTTTACTTGCCAACCTAAGTCAGGTGCACATAAAAAAGCCAGGTAGAGCTTGGCTTCTTACTCAAGGTTCAAACCCGGGAACACCCCGATCGACAGTCGAGCATTCTAACCGCACGACCACCAGCCGTCAAATGTTTCATATTGATTTTCATGAAAATTTCCTGATGGACAGATTGGAGACCCGGTCATCAAATTTGATGGGGGTATTTAATAGTAGGCTGGACAATTGACTGTGGTGACCGCTACACGGCGTCCTGGTCATCATCGTCTATATTTTTTTATCTGGATCGCGACAGACAAAGTTTTCTTACCTTTTTCAGGTAGAGATGGACAATTTCGGACAGCGGTCAGCGATAATGTGTATGCGCCCTAAACAGACAAACAAAAAAAAAAGAAATTTTAAACACTAAGAATTGACATAAAATGAGATAATTCACATGATGCGTTGTTCTATTCATTAAAATGTTTATCAGCCAATCAGCTTCTCTTAAAAGAAGATTTTATTACAAATATTTACTATAAAACAATGTGGCAAATTGATATTAATGGTAAAAAGTAAAACAAAATATACAACTTAATTTCAATATATTTTAAGAGATGTAGTAAATTAACAAACAGAATTTTTTCTCTTTTTATGATTTCACAAAACTTTAACATGTGGAAGATATGTATCTTCATCTGACATTACGTCACAGGCAGCGGAAGAAGGGTGGTGTGAGTTGGCACTAAGTCAACAGGCGGATGAATACACTCATTAAATTTTTTTATCAAAACAAGACATCCACTGTGTGAGAGACCGAGTTGCGGTTTTTTCACCCCTTCGAGCCCCCCCCCCTCCCCGTCCCAAATCTCTGTTCACCATCCCACAACAGACTGTTTTGTTTTCGCTTCCTGCGTAATACAAGATAACACGCACTGCAGACCCAGACACATGCGACACCTCTATCACGGAAGTAAATTGTTTGTATATGTATTTATGTCGTTTTCAGTCCTTACATTATTTATTTATTTATATAATAATACTACACAATTCTTTTTGTGTTACACATTTCGAACTCATCTGAGGCAAATGGAGGAATAAAAATAAAAGTTAAGTTCCCTTAGCCCTAACTGGCCATCGGGGCAGATGAAGTGTGTGAGAAGTCCCTGTAAGGATGAGATGAAATCTCTTAGATCCTATCAACCAATAATGGGACGGTGTTTATGGTGCCCTTCTTTCATCCCCACCATAGCCGATAGTGCCATGGTCATGGAGGCACCACGGGAGATATATCGGGAACTTGAGCCAAGACCTGAAAAATTTTCCTTGGTACTCACCGGAGATCGACCCAGGTACCTTCAGGTCGACAGTCGAGCGCTTTACCGCACGACCATCCGTCCGATGCAGATGAAGTTTAGATTCATCTGTTTTTATATTTCTACACTTCATCTGCCCCGATGGCCTGCAAGGGCTAATGGGAACTTTACAAGACGTCACTTCAGTGGGGTGTAGTCATCCCCCCCCCCGTCCCCTCACACTATCTACACATATTCTTTTTTTTTTTTGTTGCTAAGAGAAACTTTTTTACGTCGAATTTTATCATCCGTTGAATATTATGTGTTTAAACGGTTTCTTGTTGATATTGTTCTGTAATGTCCCTTGCTTACACAACTACGACACACTGGTGGTTTCTAGACTTTAGACGTAATTATATTTTAATAATACACTTGACTTTATTTTTAGTTAGCCTAACTACGTGAGCCAAAAACTTAACATTCTTTTTTTTTTGTGTCCTAAAGTCCTATCAGTCTGAAAAAAATCTGTCCCTTTGTTCTTGTCCTTTACATTTGCCACATTGTGTCCCAGCAGATTGCCAAATGCCACATTGTGTCCCGGCAGATTGTCAAATGCCACATTGTGTCCCAGCAGATTGCCAAATGCCACATTGTGTCCCGGCAGATTGTCAAATGCCACATTGTGTCCCGGCAGATTGTCAAATGCCACATTGTGTCCCGGCAGATTGTCAAATGCCACACTGTGTCCCGGCAGATCGTCAAATGCCACACTGTGTCCCGACAGATCGTCAATCATAAAAAGAGCGCCATTTCATTGTTCCATTTACTGCACACACACGTGCATGCATCTCTCCCACACTCAAGGATTCTTATCTTAATTAATACGGTTCGCTGTGAATTAAGACCAGTGGAGAGAATATGTTCTGAGACGAAGAAAGGAAATGTCAAGTTGATCGCTTGGATGGACTTCAGACTCTCTGAAACCGGAGCAGTACTGAAGTGTAGGTTGACAAGGCATTTTCAGCCAAAAGACATCCTTCTAGAACTGATTTCGGGTAGACTTTGTCTTAGAAGGTACTTCCACCTAGGGCCCACAAACATCTCTAGAAGTCTAATCATGGGACCCCCAAAACATCTCTAGAAGTCTATGCCTGGGACCCCCAAAATATGTCTAGAAGTCAAATCATGGGACCCCCCCAAAATATCTCTAGAAGTCGAGGCCTGGGACCCCCAAAATATGTCTAGAAGTCAAATCATGGGATCCCCCCAAAATATGACTAGAAGTCGAGGCCTGGGACCCCCAAAATATCTCTAGAAGCCTTTGCTTGGGACACCCAAAATATGTCTAGAAGTCAAATCATGGGACCCCCAAAATATGTCTAGAAGTCGAGGCCTGGGACCCCGAAAAATATCTCTAGAAGTCTAAGCCTGGGACCCCCAAAATAACTCTAGGAGTCTATGCCTGGGACCCCCAAAATACCTCTAGAAGTCTACGCCTGGGACCCTCAAAATACCTCTAGAAGTCTATGCCTGGGACCCCCAAAATATCTCTAGAAGTCAAATCCTGGGACCCCCAAAATATCTCTAGAAGTCTATGCCTGGGACCCCAGGGCTATCAAGAGGATCATTTTGTTTCCAGATCTTAAGATGAAAAATGGGTCACGGACTGGGTGTTTTGAGCACAGAGATGTTCTCTCTCTCTCTTTCTCTCTCTCTCTCTCTCACTCTCTCTTTCTCTCTCTCTCTCTCTCTCTCTCTCACTTGACGATACCACAACTTCAAAAAAAGTGAAGTTCTATGATCTCCCTGTAATAAATAGTTCACTATACGCTGTAATAGTTCACTTTACGATGTAATAGTTCACCGTACGCTGTAATAGTTCACTGTACGCTGTAATAGTTCACTATACGCTGTAATAGTTCACTATACGCTGTAATAGTTCACTATACGCTGTAATAGTTCACTGTACGCTGTAATAGTTCACTATACGCTGTAATAGTTCACTATACGCTGTAACATATGTTCACAGTGTATTTTGATGCTTTGTGATGGCTCATTATGTAATATACGATGCCCTCTAATGTCTCATAAATTAATATGATGGCATGTTATAGTTCACTATATATATATATCGATTTGTGCAATAGTTTGTTATGTATTATGATGTCCTGTAATATTTCAAAGTATACAAATGTGTAATCATGTGTATCCTACTAGAGTTCACACGATATCCAGGCATGTCATCTAACGTTCCCGGTTTCTTTTGATGTGTTGTGGAGGTTCTCTCAGAGTGAACCTTATCCCCCACTCCCCCCAGACATTCACAAGCACCTTCATCCCCCCCCCACCCCCACCCCACAAACACATCCGTCTAGCCCGGATTAATAATTTTAAAACTTGATACGCGGGAAATGAAGAAATTGGAGTGTGATAAGGGACAAGCTTTCAAGGAAAGATAACCCTTGTAGCGGAGAACTTTGTGGCATGATTCTTATCAAGTGCTTTCCCCTAGATTAACAAGAGCCAAAAACATGTCAATCGTATGGAATATCTCAATTTTATAAATAAAATAAATAACTAAAACATCTTTGTATTTTACGTCTCTCTTAATTAATAATAATAAAAGACATAATTAAAAAATATGAAATTGAATATAGAGTCAACATCTGAAAGTGAATTGATTATATGACCATTATTTCTAACAAATTGAATATCAACTTTAATTCATGAATTATACATACTACTATAACAACACGTTCTATTTATTTGATCAAAATGTTAATACGAAACTAAATCAATGAATAGTTTGTAGTTGGTCCATACGGAGAGGAGAGTATGTTTGAAAGTGTATGTGTGTGTGTGTTTTTTTAATCGATAATAATTCAATGCATTAATTAATGTACCGAAAGATTTTGATTGAATACATGGACCAAATAGTATAATGTAGTTTATTATTGCGATGCATCGATAACTGTCTAGTTGTATCTCAACCAGCTAAAGTGCATGTGTGTGTGTGTATGTGTATATATATATATATTGGAAATTAAGAACTTCAGTGTATAATGTTTATTTTGTTCTACTCTACATAACTGTGTCTATTGGTTCAGATATGTGGTTAAATCTTCATTTGTGAAGAGAGTTTGTGGACAGGATTAATTATTGTTATTACATTGTATGATAATGGAAGTTTAATTCACATTTAAATATATATATATATATATATATATATATATATATATATATATATATATACAGTGGATTCCGCTTAATTGGGACACATCGGGACCGAGGCTTTTTGTCCCAATTAAGCGGCTGTCCCAATTAAACATACACATTTACTATTGGCTTCTTGGTTTGGTTTCTTTGAGATTTGTCCCAAATAAGCGGCTGTCCCAATTAAGCGGTGTCCCAATTAAGCGGAATCCACTGTATATTAAAATATGTTAATAAAATATGTGGTGTTTCAATTTATGAGCAACTTCTAGCTAACGTTTAATGTAAGGATTACTAGAAAGAGAGAGAGCGAGAGAGAAAGAGAAAGAGAGAGAGAGAGTAGATATGGAGAGAGAGAAAGAGAGAGAGAGAGAGTAGATATGGAGAGAGAGAGAGAGAGAAAGATAGGGAGAGAGAGATATGGAGAGAGAGAGAGAGAGAGAAACAGAGAGAGAAAGATAATGAGTACGAGAGAGAAAGATAGGGAGCAGAGAGGAACAAGGTCAAGTTTAGACTTCAGGTGAGTTGAACGCACACCTGTGTGTTAAGTTCAATGTCAGTGCAGGACCTTATACCAGAACCTACTCGACAGGTTTACACCCCTGCAGACCTGCACGTAATTTGAAGAAAGTCCCTAACCCCACACCCTTCCCCCAACACCCCCCCTTCCCACCTCACTCATCCAACGGCACTATTTCTGCCTTTTTCTTCATCCACCAGCTGTACAGGATTTCTCTCATTTTATACAGGCACAGGTGGAAAGACACAAGAAGACACAGAGGGGAGGGGGGGAACTGTTTCCAAATATTTACAGATTCGAGACGGAGATGATTCTGAATTACACAACGTCCTATTGCACAATGTCCAATTACACAACGTCCTATTGCACAATGTCCAATTACACAACGTCCTATTGCACAATACACACCAGAAAACTGTTATTGGTGGCATTGTTTAAGTAAAAAAAAAAATGTGTGTATCAAAGTATACTTTAATTACATTCAAGATTAATAAATAGTGTAACCCATGATAATACACATGAACCCCAATTACCTACCATTCGGTCCTGTTCTTTTTTGTCAAATTTAATAACCCAGTGTGGCCCTCGATTCAAAAGTTTTGCCCACCCCGGACTGATAGTGTATATTGTATATCACCAAACAAAGTCTCTATAAGAAAACAAATGCTTACTTATTTCCCTTTGATTACATTCAGAGACGGATATAAGGCATTAGACCGATACGGTTACATCCCTTTTACCCTCCCCCCCCCCCGGGGCATTGTTTACCGTACTAAAATGTGGGGACGGATGGTCGTGTGGTAAAGCGCTCGACTGTTGACCTGGGAGTTCCTGGTTCGATCTCCGGTGATGACCAGTGGATATTTCAGGTCATGGTGAAAAATCCGCCGCTATATTTCTCGTGGTGCCTCCATAGCTCTTGCACTATCGCACTAGGGATGAAAGAAGAGCACTAAAAAAACCGTCCCATTACTGGGTATAGGATCTAAGAGATTTCAACCTCACAGGTGACGTCACACACCAGACTACAATTTATCTGTGATTTCTCAGCGCTAACTTTATGCACAAGAACGGGTCAGTAAATCTAAATAAATCATTGCACGTACTGCGAACATACAAATTAAGTGCTGTGTGCAAGGATATTTCAACGATTGATACGTTTCTTGTTAAGTTTGTTTTTCGCATAATTAGGTCATTTTTTTTTAAAAGCTCCCCAAGTTCACAGCGACCTCAATCCAGCTAAGAAAAAAAGATCTTGTGTAAGATACTTTTATTTCTTTCATCTCGGATGTTACATTTCTTTTTTTCAATGTTCCTAGAAATAAATGACAAATTGGCATACAACATGGTGCAAAAAAAAAAAATAAATAAAAAAAAAGTCACGTTAAAAAAGCTCCTCGCGTACATTAATGTGCCAGGTACACCACGAGAAGTAGACCAGATTTACACCGAAAGCCGGAAAACGTCGGGACGTCAAAGAATTTCCCTGGCATGTCTCACATCCATATCCTGATATTTATCTGGAAACAAAAGTTGCTTTCTACCCCCTCCCCCTTCCTTCCTCCCCCCCCCACACACACACAAACACTTACACTCCAACCCCCCACCCTCCCCCCCACCCTCCTAAGTTCTAAGTGATGGTAATTGCTGTTAACTTGGTACAGCTTGTAATCAAACTGCTAGGGGCGAGCTTCCCAAATGCAAATTTAAGGATAAACATGAATGTTACGAATTCGTATCATTATCCGAAATTTTCAGCATGGCTTCTTATGCAATGCGAAAGATATCGGATTCGGAACTTGTGGAGAACCGAACTTTAAGAAAAAAAAAAGCAAGATACAGAAAGAGCTTTCACGTTTAGTTATAAGACATTGAGTTTCACCAAGTACATTTGTGATGTTTCACCTTAATATTTTCGTTTTTTTTCCTCAGGTGAAAGAGGCATGAGGTGTTCAGTGTGTGCAAGACGTACGGAGTGCACTAAAGTGCATCAGTCGGGATGTCAGATGATCAACAAGGACTTCAGAGACGAATTTCTAACCACATTTCTGGTCATGTCAGACCAAAAAAAAAATATACTTGAACGGCTTTTGTTTACAAATCTAGAGTTAGGTTATGTGCGCTTAATGAGTTCACCTACCTATGTCTCCCCGTGGCGTCTCCATCATCATTGCACACACATGGCTTTAGTGATAATGTAAATATGGCACAACAATAACCGCCTAATTAGTGGTTCATATAGGGTCATGGGTTAAATATACCGGCGGTTCTCATCTTTTTATCGTCACAGCGTGTACAAAATATGTCCGAGGGTACGCAGTTCAGTAAACTGGTGACCTTCTTCAAACCTTTGGTTGTTTTAAACGAAAATTGTTTGTCGTTGGGTGCCCCTGCATAACCTTTGTAATCACCCACGCCTTTAATTTTTTTTTAAGTAATGATAATCTATATATATATACTAGCTGTACCCTACAAAACCTTTGCATAGAGTTATATCCCCTTAGTCTTGATCGGTAGGCTGGGTTATTTTTTGGTTTCGGGCAGATCCGATTTTTCCATGATTGTATTTTAAACTGGAATACTGTTGTATTAATTCTTTACTTTCTATTTAACGCAGCGCCCAAATCGATTATATATATATATATTATATTTGTCTGATAATTCAAATTTACCAGCCACTGATTGATTGAATATACCTTATCTTAGACGCCAATATCTTGACTGCATATACCAAATCTTAGATGCCAATATCTTGACTGCATATACCTTATCTAAGAAGCCAATATCTTGATTGCATATACGTTATCTAAGAAGCCAATATCTTGATTGCATATACCTTATCTAAGAAGCCAATATCTTGATTACATATACCTTATCTTAGAAGCCAATGTCTTGATAGCATATACCGTATCAAAGCAGCCGCTAACTTCCTCGTTGACTTGTCACAGATACGTTGTATAACTTGACTTTATCTTTTTCAGTAACTAACACCTGGTATGTCTAGACAACTATGACACACTTTTTTTTTTCTTTCTGACTTCCTTACTTATTTGGAATTTCTGTTTCGACAAATTTATACTCTTTTCCTCCCTTCATTATTTATCTCCCACTCACGCACTCCTTATCTCCCGTTACTTAATTCCCCTCTAACACCTCATCTCTAATCCCTCTCCCTACTTATTATTCTCTCCGACAAGTTTTATTTCCACCAGCAGGTGCAATGAACATGGAGTAACCACGGGGGAAGGGGGGAGGGGAAGGTTCCGACCAGACTGGATTCATTCTAATTGACGTAAACAGGGGGGAGGGGGGGCAACGGGTGCCCTAGTTCGACTTGTTAAATTTACGAGGGGCGTGGCAGGGCGGGAGTGGTGGATGGGGGAGGGAGGCGGCGACGACCTGGCATTTATGACTTTAACGTCTGCAGTCATATGACTTGTGTACCACGGCGCAATGATACATCATCATCATCATTGCCCGTCACTCCTATCGGGGTATGGGCCACCAACTAAAGTTCTCCAGCGACTTCTATCCTGAGCCGTTCTCTCCAGCTGCTTCCAGCTGAACCCCATCCTGGTGATGTCCGCTTCAAATTCTCGCCTCCAGGTGTTTCTAGGCCGACCTCTCTTTCTTTTTCCTTGAGGATTCCAACTCAATGCTTGCCTAGTGATGTTGCTTGCCGGCTTTCGTAATGTGTGGCCTATCCATCCCCACCTTCTCTTCCTGATCTCCTCTACTATTGAAGCTTGGCCGGTTCGTTCTAAGAGGCTGGCATTGGTGATGGTGTCAGGCCATCGTATTTGGAGAACTTTCCTAAGGCAGCTGTTGATAAAGGCCTGGACTCTCTTAGTGGTGGTCTTCGTAATCCTCCAGGTCTCAGCCCCATATAATAGGACTGACTTTACATTGGTATTGAACAGGCGAATTTTGGTGTTCAGAGACAGCTCTTTGGAATTCCAGATGTTCTTGAGCTGGATAAAGGCGGCTCTTGCTTTTCCGATCCTTGCTTTGACATCTGCATCTGTTCCACCCTGCTGATCTATGATGCTACCCAGATAAGTAAAGGACTCTACTTCCTCCAGTTTACTTCCGTTTAGGGTCACTGCATTTGTGCTGGTGGAGTTAATTTTCAGGATCTTGGTTTTAGATGTGTGTATGCTAAGGCCGACCTCCTTTGCAGTGGCATTCACAAGATTTGTTTTTTCTTGCATCTGTTGATAGCTATGTGTAAGGAGAGCAAGGTCATCTGCAAAGTCCAGGTCGTCCAGCTGTTTTAGCAAAGTCCATTGGATTCCATTTCTTCTTTCCCTGGTGGATTTCTTCATAATCCAGTCTATAGCCAGTAGGAAAAGGAATGGGAAAGCAAGCATCCTTGTCTGACTCCTGTTCATTACCTGGAAGCTGTCTGTTAGCTGCCCTCCATAGATAACTCTGCAGGACATACCCTCATATGATTTCTTGATCAGTTTAACTATTTTTAAAGGGACACCATAATGTCGAAGTAGTTTCCAGAGGATTTCTCGATCTACACTGTCGAACGCTTTCTCAAAGTCAATAAATTTGATGTATAGCGGCGAATTCCACTCCAGGGACTGCTCAACTATGATGCGGAGCGTTGCGATCTGGTCTGTGCATGACCTGTTTTGACGGAAACCTGCCTGTTCGTCTCTCTCAGCTGTGGGTCGACTGTGTCTTTTATCCTCTCCAAAAGGACTCGGTTGAAGACTTTGCCTGGCACTGATAGCAATGTGATGCCCCTGTAGTTGTTGCAGTCGCTAAGGTCACCTTTTCGGGAAGCTTGATGAGATATCCTTCCTTCCAGTTTGTTGGTACGTCTTCTTCCTCCCATATCCTTTCAAAGAGTGGGTACAACATCTCCACTGTCGTATTGAGGTCTGCCTTTAGTGCCTCTGCTGGGATGTCATCTGGTCCAGCTGCTTTCCCCATTTTTTATCAGAGTGATGGCTTTTCTGATCTCCTCTTTGGTTGGCTTGTCACAGTTGATTGGCAGATCTGCTATGGCTGGTTCAATGACAGGGGGTTCAGTGGTGCTGGTCTGTTCAGGAGTTCCTCAAAGTGCTCAGCCCATCTATTCAACTGCTGATCTAATTCATTAATAGCTTTCCCTTGCTTGTCTTTGACAGGTCTTTCTGGTTTTGTTGGTCTTCCCTGAAAGTCTCTTTGTTATGTCATATAACATTTTCATGTTTCCACTGTAAGCTGCCTGTTCTGCTTCAGCTGCCAATCCATCCACATAGTCTTTCTTGTCCTTCCTAATACTTCTTTTCACTTTGTTGTGTGCTTCCGTGTATTCTTCTTGAGCTTTGCCTTTAGCTGATCTAGTTTTACTGTTGTTGACTGTTGCTTTCTTCTTCCTCCTGTCCTCTATCTTATTCAGGGTATCAGTTGTGATCCACGCTTTTTGATGGTGTTTCATTGGCCCCAGTACCTCTTGGCATGCTGATCTTAATGACTCTTTCACTTTCTGCCACTCATTTGATACACTGTACTCCTCTTCCACCAGTTCATGAAGCACTTCATATTTGTTCTTCAGCACCAAGTTGAACTGTTCTTTTATCTTAGGATCTTTCAGAAGGTTAATGTTGTACTTTACTCTTCTGTCTGCCGTGATTGTCTCATATCTCTTCAGCTTCAGTTTCAATTTCGCTACAACCAGATGGTGATCAGACGCTACATCCGCCCCTCTTCTCACTTTTACATCTTGTAGGGATCTTCTAAATTTCCTGTTAATGCAAAAATGGTCTATCTGATTCTCTGTCACTTTATCCGGGGATATCCATGTATTCTTGTGGATTCTTTTATGGGGAAATATGCTCCCTCCAATGACCATGTTATTGAGTGCACACAGGTCTGCAAATCTCTCCCCATTCTCGTTCATCGTTCCCAGAGCATGTGTGCCCATGACTTGTTCATAACCTGTGTTTTCGGACCCAATCTTTGCATTGAAATCTCCCATTAGGATGGTTACATCTTTTCTCAAGTATCTTCTGTATTCTGCTGTAGAACTGGTCTTTGTCGTCTTCATCACTGTCGTTTGTTGGTGCATAACACTGGACTATATTAGTTTTGATCTTCTTCTTGGTACGGAAGGAGGCCGTAATGATCCTCGGACCGTGTGCTTCCCATCCAATCAGTGCCCCCTGTGCTTTCTTGGACAGCATGAGGCCAACTCCCTGTGTGTGTGGTGCATCATTCTCTTCGTGTCCGGAGTACAGCAGCATCTCCCCTGATAACAGTCGTCTCTGTCCAGCTTGTGTCCACCTTGTCTCGCTAATGCCTAAAATGGTCAGTTTGTTTCTCTCCATCTCTGCTGCTATCTGAGCCATGATACGCCGAGTGCAAAAAAACGTCAGCATGTTTGTATAGGCAGACACGTCGGCCTCGTTCAGATAAGACACACACACACACACACACACACACACTCATGCATAAAACATACTCTCATACACACACACACACACATATATAAACACATACAGTCTTACAGATGTATTATCAAGTTCATCTTTAGAAAAATCTCTTTTCTGATGCAACATTTACACATTTGGTCTGACATGCACGAAATAACATACTCGGCAATGATATATAAAGAATACGACTGTCTAGACTATGAACTGTTAATAACAGTCTTGTAACCTCCCCCCCCCAACCCCCATCCTGTCCCTCTAGGCCAATTTCTAGCCCATCGCCATTCTCACTGTTATTATATCTCCTGTCACAGCCAGTATCTCGTCTTGATTATCTCCCCCCTGTAGAACAAACTTGATGATCTGCCCCTTGTTGTAAACTCGTATGTCTCACCTAGACAAGAAGGGGGAGGTGCATACACTTTACTGAGCAGAATGTGTGTGTGTGTGTGTGTGATGGTGATCAGGTTTTGTTATCAGTACTTTGTCAATTCCGTTTTACGTCACCTCGTGGTTTTATTACAAGTCATTAAGGACTCTCAGCTGGATTTTTTGTAGTCATTTTTTTTCACAATTTGTGACGATTGTAAACAAATAAAAATAATTGATTAGATAGAGATGGATAGATAGATAGATAGATAGATAGATAGATAGATAGATAGATAGATAGATAGATAGATAGATAGATAGATAGATAGATAGAATGTGCTGCTCACTGAATCAAGTGTCAGGCCGGATAAAACAGATTTGACCCTCGGGCCATAGTTTGCCCACCTCTGCCTTAAAGAATTTAGCTTTCAAAAAGGTATGGCAGGGGGGCAATAATCTAATTAAATAATAGCGGTGTGGGTTCTGCGTTAAATCGAAAGTAAAGAATTAATACAACAGTATTCCAGTTTAAAATACAATCATGAAAAAATCGGATCTGCCCGAAACCAAAAATAACCTAAGGGGATATAACTCAATGAAAAGGTTTTCCAGGGTACAGCTAGTAGACAATAATAGGGTTGATTGATTTGTGTACCCAAGGCGCAATACAAGTGTGTCTAAAAGTTGACCCTGGCGATCAGAACATGTTTCTAAATGAAAACATTAATAATGGTGAACACACAATGTATTACGGCATTGTACCAAATCTCAGCACTTTGTAATAAACACACATCATAGACCAATGTTGCGAGGGACTGGCTGTATCAATGAACACCCCAGATTTATGGCTCATTTACTCGGGCCACACAAATATCACAGCACTAGCGAAGTAATCTCTCACTGTCTCTCTCTCTCTCCCTCTCACTCTTCCTCTGTGTCTCTCTCCCTCTCTTTCTCTCCCACTCACTCTCTCTCTCTCTTATTCTTTCTGTCTCCCCTCTCTCTTTTACTCTCCCCCTCTCTCTCTCTCTTGCTCCCTCTCTCCCCCTCTCTCCCTCTCTCTATCTCTCCTCCCCTCTCTTTATCCCTCTTTCTCCCTCTCTCTTTACCCTATCTCTCTCTCTCCCCCCTCTCTTTCTCTCTCTCTCAATCTCTCTCTCTCTCTCGGTCCCCTGTCAGGATAACAAAATGAGAACCTTCGATTATCCAGCGTTTAGCACCGTGTAATCTGTAAGCAGTACATAATTACCCCAATAAATACACGTATATCTAAAGCGAAGTTTAAAAAAAAAAATAATCTCGCGCCATATTCGTCATTTCCGTCATGAGTGTAGGATTGTAAAAAAAAAAGTAAGCCAATTCATTGGTTAATAAGAGACAACGTCATATTTAATAGTCTGCCTTATAAATCTCTTTGGTAAACATATCAAGCCAAGAGAAGATAAGCTGCGGGGTTTATCCAAAGTACCCGAGTATTTCTACAGCTTATCTTCTCTTAATCTCAGTAATATATCTATACAAGGGTTTACACACACACACACACACACAAACAGACACACACATACACATTTGCCCTCATAACACAACGTCAAAAAATTTATCGTGAACAAAATAGTATGTATGAAATAAATAGTTGAAGAGTGTATACGGAAATCAGGCTGAAGTCAGTGCCGAACCTAGGGATTTGGGGGCCCGGGGGGCGCTCGGCCTATTTGGGGGCCCCTGCATTTTGACATTCGACACCAAGACATGAAATAATGTACTTAATAGTTCATGTAAAAAAATATATTTTGGGGTGCCCCCCTCAAGCTGGGGCCCCGGGGGGACTTTCGAAATTGGACCTCCCCCTTCCCTCCACCCTAGGTACGCCTCTGGCTGAAGTAAGGCAATATGGGAAGTCATAGTAAAAAAAATAATAAACTCTACACACTATTCCTCCTTACATCCGGGGTTTGAACGAAGCCGAATTAGAATTTTAAAAACAGAAAACTCACTTTCAATTAATATTTCATTAAGAAAAGGCTTTTTTTTAATTGCCTCATTAGAGGCGCATCTGAGATCGTTAGCGGATCTGTAATTAGTATTAATTACTTGCCACATTTTATAACGTTTAAAAGTAAAAACAAAACTGCTGCATAAATGTGTTGTAAAAAAAAATGGACGGGAAACAGAACATGTATTTATTTATCTCAGAGACTGCACAACGGTTGCACAAATTTAAAACCTTCCGTTAAAGTTTCTCGATTCTATCCATCTGATATATTGTATTATTATTATTATTATTATTTTGTTATTTGTATATTTATTTAGAATATTTTGTTTAATTGTGATACATTTTATGGTTTATTGATGACGATCTATTTTGATTTCACTTTTTTTTTTATGAATATAAATTCAAAATAAAATGGCCTTGGCAAGGTACAGTGACGTAGCGACCTTAACTCGCGCATGGGGCGGAATACCTTTTTAGCGCCCCCCTCCCTCCCCCATTCGAAAACCATATAATAGTATATGTAAAATTTACCATTTGGCGCCCGGGGCATGATACATCATTAGTTTGAATCTTGTTTACATTTTCGATTCATTTTGACGACAAAAAGGACGTCTATTCAATAAACAGTGGTCTTGCGAGCTTAACTCACGCCCGGGGCAGAATAACCCTTTAGCGCCCCTCCCCCCTCCCTCATTCAAATCTCACACGTCTGAGCTATGCCACGATATAAACTTGTGACGGATGCATGATCTAATTATAACCTACTTTTGACCTACTTGTGATCTACATCTATGGGTAAAGGTTCTCTAATGCAACATCAGGAAAATTAAAATTTTGAGAAAAAAATTTTGTCATAACCCTTATTGTGCACATATACGGTCTGCAGGTCAATTATGACTCGTTTGATCTGACCCGCAGTGATCTATAGGTGTCAAACTGCAGAGTGTAAGGACAATGACTGACCTATAAATAATATACAGGAACATATATATCACTTACAAATCAAAGTGCTAGATGTGTACATAAGGTAGGCCTACTATGAGCTGATTAAACGATGAACTTAATTTTGTTCACAATACTTACGTTAAAACTATAAAAGGAAGAAAAAGATTACTGTTCAGTCGAATTTCAACAATTTTGAAGCAAAAGTCATTGGTGTAAACTCATCCAAATATGATTTGATTCAAACTCTCAACTCATTTCTTCCAAAAAAGAGTTTAACTCAAAGTCAGTTCATTTTTTTTACGATGAGTCTAAATTAAACTTCAGAACAAAATGAGTTAAACTATAAAGCATATTTTCTAAAATGTAATTTTAATGTCAGTGTGAAAAAAAACATGTTCATCAAAAAATTATTGAAAATTAAATCACTTCAATTTATTTAGCTAAAAATTCATTGTTTGATTGCAATAGCAGCAGCTATTCAAAATTATCGTCAGAGAGGTCTGTTTTGCCTGCTGGTTTCAATTTGTCCTCCGACACAAACAAACGCTAAACAGCTGCAGAAGATGGCAAAGTTGTATTGAATTGAAAAAATATTTTTTACATATTGCATGATATGGATACTTATACAATATATTTAAATTTCTATCTGCATCAGCCGGATAACAGGAAACTTGTTTCAACATTATCGACTTTTCTAAATTCACACCAGTCTCTTCATAGCTATAATCATCATCTATTTCAGAAGCAACACTTGAAGTGGATTGCGTTTCCATTCCTGATCCAACTGATTGAATAAACACATTTTATCAAGTCTTAACTCTAAAAAGTCACCAAATCTTTTGAACTCCATTGAGAATGGCTGAAACCAATGGTTGAAAATAAACAAGATGATTGTTTTGAATTTGTGGGACGGATGGCCGAGTGGTGTAGATACTGACGTCGATCTTGAGAGTCCTGGGTTCGATCGTCGGTGAGGCCCATGGAATTTTTCCAGGTAAATATGGTACAAAAGTCGTCCTGCCAAGCCCACCCAGCTTTAAATGGTAATTGACTAAGTTGGGGAATAAGGCGGATGGGCGTTGTACTTACCACAATCCCTTCATATGCTGAGGTTATAGAAGCAGATGAATTTTACACTTCATTGCCCCGATGGCCCGTTAAGGCTAAGGTAATTTTTTTGTTTGTTTTGAATTTGACAAAGCGAATGATTTGAAGCTGTATAGTCCTAGGAATCAACATACCGTAATAGCAATCATTCTGACCTTGTTGTGTCAAGTGTAGAAGCCAAAGGTTGAAAAACACATTTAAATTCATTTAAAAAATCAATGTCGGTTGATTTGAATTTAGGCAACTCCATGACAAACAAATGTCATTTAATTTTTCTTTCAATTCTAGGAAACGACAAATTGCATCATAAGTAGAATAACACCTTGTTGGACATGGAAGTAATATTTCTTTTCCAACATCAGCACAAATAGCTAACTGCATCAGAGGCCTTGGAACTTCTGTGCACACAGTTCCAGATCGCCTGACATTTCCCCATCACTGAATTGTATTCCTGCTATATATGGTTGATGAATTTGCACGATCTGCATCAGTTGTTGCAATCAAATTAAAAGCATGTGAACAGCATCTCTGTTTAGGTAGAACTACTAAATTTTCATCCGAATTAGGAACATCGTTCAGATCGCATTATGTGAGAGTCAATATCTATAAATAGAATTTCATCCTCTTCATTTTTCATTATGAAATATTTCAAATGTTTCCGAATGTTGGTAGCTCCATCTGTAACAGTGTGTTAGTTTGGAAATTTCAATTCAAAAGTGTGAATGAACATCAATACCAATGTCGAATGTGTGGCTGCCTATCATGGGCTGTCATACCCAGATGGCTTTAGTTAATTACTGACCGTATATTGTATGGGGAACTTGTGCCATATACTTATTCTAATAAAGCAACAACAACGATTGTGTCGTTTAATTCAACTGATTGGGATCGCGATTGACTAATTTACTATTTGGCGCGGGAAAATAATTATACAAGCACTGACATAAACAACGAGAACAAACAAAAGATTAAAATAACGCAAGATAAATTATTTTGCATCAATTTTTTTTCTTCAAATAATTTAAAGAGGTTGATAATGATTGAGTTATCGACCCAATTTAAACTCAAATTCGCAGAAATAAAAGTTTAATTAACTCATAAATCATTAAAGTTAAGATGAGTTAAACTCTTAACTCACTCCCAATGCTCCTTCTAAGGATTTGGGTTGTGCGCCAAAAAATTTTGTGGAGCCAAAATTTCAATATATGTAAAATGTGCGCCAATCGCACGACTCGCAATACAAGTACATTACTGTCATTTAAGAAAATAAATAATAAGATAATAGAGTTAACCGCATGGGAAGCTTTCAAAGCATATTTATATGTAGGACATTTTTATAAAGCTTTTGTAAATGAATTATTTATAGCTCCCCGTGAGTTAACTCGTGAGTTTAAATCATTTGGAGTTAACTCAAGCACAACACTTGGCAACACTATAACGATTAGATAAAAAATATTATCAGTTGAATATATATAACATTGAAAGCTCACGCGTACACTAGAGATGAAGTGTATGGTCAACATGACACAGTATGAGGGATGAAATTTTTATACCAAATCTGGAGCAGTCAATCTAGTACTTTAATTAATTTGCTCATGTATGTATCGGCCTATACTGGGATGTTGGTCAAGTTTATTTCCAATGACTAACTGTGTCAGCAAGCTAGTGCAAAGTAAGGACATATCTAATAGCACTATAGTTATGATGCTTGGAAGTTTATAACTGTCCATTCAGATATGCAAAATGCTGGAATGGGATCATGGCAAGTGCTGCAGACAATGATAAAAGATGGATGTTCTAGAGCTATTCTTAGAAATGAGAGGAACGTGTTTTAGGAAACTGCATACGTAATAGATGAAGGGAGGGCTCTTACATACTAATTATACATAAAATGTGTTGTTTAAAAATGGTATATGGTGTTATGGGTTTCACAATTTTTAGAACTGCGTATGGGTGGAGACGCGAAAATAACTCGCACAAGGCGCCTCATTAGCTTTCTTCGATGTGTTTCCGCGTTTTTGTGTTGCTCCTAAATAAGCAAGAAAACGCTCTGTAGAAAGATTCAGAAACTGACTAAATCAGTTATATGTGCAAGAGAAAATGTTCAGATGGCTTGAAAATGCACCTTGCTCTTTGCCTTTCTACCTGTTGATGAAGTAAGCGATGCCTTTGATGAACTGGTGGCAGACTACCACCAGAAGTAATGCCTCTTATAAATTACTTCTAAGATAACTATGTGAGGCGTAAAACAGCCAAAAGTTATAATTTACAATTTTCTCAGTTTTTAAAGAGCCACTCAAATTGTTCTTTCAATATTATGGTAATTGATTAGAATAGGTATATAAAAAATAATATCATTTTTAATTATTTGTGCAATCAGCTGGAAGGCCGCAATTTTCTTTTTTTTTTTTTTTTTCGTTTTTATAAGTATGTATTCCTTAAAAGGGGTGGGGGTGAAATCTACATAAATTTACTGGGAGTGGAATGAACGAAAAATTTACACATATCGACAAGTAGAGGATGCTTAATTTTGTTTACTAAATTAATGGAGGAGCTATATTTATAAATTGGAGGGGGAGGGGGAGAGATCGCTTTAGAAATATTTCAGCTGATGGGTCAGTATCTCCATTCTGTATCTCACAGCTCCACTAGTGTCGGGATAATTGATGGGTCAGTATCTCCATTCTGTATCTCACAGCCTCCACTAGTGTCGAGATAATCGATGGGTCAGTATTCCATTCTGTATCTCACAGCCTCCACTAGTGTCGAGATAACTGATGGGTCAGTATCTCCATTCTGTATCTCACAGCCTCCACCAGTGTCGGGATAATTGATGGGTCAGTATCTCCATTCTGTATCTCACAGCCTCCACCAGTGTCGAGATAATCGATGGTCAGTATCTCCATTCTGTATCTCACAGCCTCCACCAGTGTCGGGATAATTGATGGGTCAGTATCTCCATTCTGTATCTCAAAGCCTCCACTAGTTTCGGGGTAATTGACAACAGTATCTCCATTCTGTATCTTACAGCCTCCACCAGTGTCGGGATAATTGATGGGTCATGTATTCCATTCTGTATCTCACAGCCTCCACTAGTGTGTCGAGATGACTCGATGGGTCAGTATCTCCATTCTGTATCTCACAGCCTCCACTCTAGTTTCGGGGTAATTGATGGTCACTATCTCCATTCTGTATCTCACAGCCTCCACCAGTGTCGGGATAATTGATGGGTCAGCATTCCATTCTGTATCTCACAGCCTCCACTAGTGTCGAGATAATCGATGGGTCAGTATCTCCATTCTAGATCTCACAGCCTCCACTAGTGTCAGGGGTAATTGATGGGTCACTATCTCTCCATTCTGTATCTTACAGCATTCCACCAGTGTCGGGATAATTGATGGGTCAGTATCTCCATTCTGTATCTCACAGCCTCCACTAGTGTCGGGATAATTGTGGGTCACTATCTCATTCTGTATCTCACAGCCTCCACCAGTGTCGGGATAATTGATGGGTCGTGCATCTCCATTCTGTATCACAAAGCCTCCACTAGTGTCAGGATAATTGATGGGTCACTATCTCCATTCTGTATCTCACAGCCTCCACCAGTGTCAGGATAATTGATGGGTCAGTATTCCATTCTGTATCTCACAGCTCCACTAGTTTCGGGTATTGATGGGTCACTATCTCCATTCTGTATCTCACAGCCTCCACTAGTGTCGGAATAATTGATGAGTCAGTATCTCCATTCTGTGATCTCACAGCCTCCACTAGTGTCGAGATAATCGATGGGTCTATATATCCACCTGTATCTCACAGCCCTCCACTAGTGTCATCGAGATAACGATGGGTCAGCATTCCATTCTGTATCTCACAGCCTCCACCAGTGTCGGGATAATTGATGGGTCAGTATCTCCATTCTGTATCTGCGCTCTCCACCAGTGTCGAGATAATCGATGGGTCAGTATCTCCACTTGTATCTCGCTGGGGTGCCTCCACCAGTGTCGGGATACCTGATGGGTCAGTATCTCCATTCTGTATCTCAAAGCCTCCAATAGTTTCGGGGTAATTGGATGGGTCAGTATCTCCATTCTGTATCTCACAGCCTTCCACCAGTAAGCTTGGGGATAATTGATGGGTTAGTATCTCCATTCTGTATCTCACAGCCTCCACTAGTGTCGAGATAATCGATGGGTCAGTATCTCCATTCTGTATCTCACAGCCTCCACTAGTTTCGGGGTAAATTGATGGGTCACTATCTCCATTCTGTATCTCACAGCCTCCACCAGTGTCGGGATAATTGATGGGTCAGTATCTCCATTCTGTATCTCACAGCTCCTCCACTAGTGTCGAGATAATCGATGGGTCAGTATCTCCATTCTGTATCTCACAGCCTCCACTAGTGTCGGGGTAATTGATGGGTCACTATCTCCATTCTGTATCTCACAGCCTCCACCAGTGTCGGGATAATTGATGGGTCAGTATCTCCATTCTGTATCTCACAGCCTCCACCAGTGTCAGGATAATTGATGGGTCACTATCTCCATTCTGTATCTCACAGCCTCCACCAGTGTCGGGATAATTGATGGGTCAGTATCTCCATTCTGTATCTCACAGCCCCCACTAGTGTCGGGGTAATTGATGGGTCACTATCTCCATTCTTAAAACAGCCTCCACCAGTGTCGGGATAATTGATGGTCAGTATCTCCATTCCCCAGATCTCACAGCCTCCACTAGTGTCGGGATAATTGGTGGGTCAGTATCTCCATTCTGTATCACAGCCTCCACTAGTGTCGGGATAATTTATGGGTCACTATCTCCATTCTGTATCTCACAGCCTCCACCAGTGTCGGGATAATTGATGGGTCACTTCATCTCCATTCTGTATCTCACAGCCTCCACTAGTGTCGGGATAATTGATAAATACCATTCCATTCTGTATCTCACAGCCTCCACTAGTGTCGGGATAATTGATGGGTCACTATCTCCATTCTGTATCTCACAGCCTCCACTAGTGTACTGGGATAATTGATGGGTCACTATCTCCATTCTGTATCTCACAGCCTCCACTAGTGTCGGGATAATTGATGGGTCAGTATCTCCATTCTGTATCTCACACAGCCTCCACTAGTGTCGGGATAATTGATGGGTCAGTATCTCCATTCTGTATCTCACAGCCTCCACTAATTTCGGGGTAATTGATGGGTCACTATCTCCATTCTGTATCTCAGCCTCCACTAGTGTCGGGATAATTGATGGGTCACTATCTCCATTCTGTATCTCACAGCCTCCACTAGTGTCAGGATAATTGATGGGTCACTATCTCCATTCTGTATCTCACAGCCTCCACTAGTGTCGGGGTAATTGATGGGTCACTATCTCCATTCTGTATTCACAGCCTCCACTAGTTTCAGGGTAATTGATGGGTCACTTCCATTCTGCATCTCACAGCCTCCACCAGTGTCGGGATAATTGATGGGTCACTATCTCCATTCTGTATCTCACAGCCTCCACTAGTGTCGGGGTAATTGATGGGTCACTATCTCCATTCTGTATCTCACAGCCTCCACTAGTGTCGGAATAATTGATGAGTCAGTATCTCCATTCTGTATCTCACAACCTCCACTAGTGTATTCCCTCCCTTGCCCTCCCCCCAAAAAAAAAAGCTATTTGGTTCAATTCTCGGATAGAAATGCTTCCCCATCCCCTCTATTTTCGTTTCCCAATCTTATTATTATTTAGTAAATTTGAAATATTTAGCTACTCTGAATTTTTTAAGTGTGCCGCAAAAATGATGGTAAGGAAAAGTTAGGTAATATTTAGGACTAGCTGTACCCTGCAAAGCCTTTGCAGGAAGATAGACTATTGTAAAGCCATTGTCGAACCTAGGATTTGGGGGCCTTGCATTTTGACATTCGATACCATGACATGAGATTATGTACTTAATATTTAATGTAAAAAATAATTTTGGGGGGATCCCCCTGGAGCCCGGCGGGACTTCGATTTTGGATCCCCCACAATAAAAAAGTTATGTTTATGAGAGGAAGCGAACCTGGATAGTCAGCATAAAAAGCGAGTCTCGTCCAAACGGCTTAACCATTGTGCCAGCAGGACACATAAGCTAAGTTACTATTTTAATGCATAAGAAAACATTGCTCGTATCCGCGAAAAGAAAATAACTTTAAATCATAAGATTTCATTCTGTTTACTGACGTCATCAAAGTTTGCTGGTCGTTCTCGAAAAAAACGTAACACACCCGGTCGTATTCGAATCCACTGCGTTTTCCAAAATGAAAATGATAACAAAAAATTACTTGCCATCCACAATGGGACAGTCAAGGATTTCAGATCTCGCTCTGTTTTCTGTTGAAAGTGATATAATAAAAGATATTCATATTGATGTGCTTGACAGATTTGCAGCTTTGAAGACCGTTAAGTTTTCACGTTAAGTTATATTTTTGTTATTTGTTTTTTTTTTTGTCTTATAATTATATCATTAAATTTCTTCATCAACTCTTGGACCAATTCGACTTATTTCACGAACATTATAATCATAGGCGGTTCCCTAAGGTCTAATGCTAAAAATTCAAAGTATGTTCCATTGTTCACGGTGGAAGTTTTGATGGCGGGGCGAGGAGTGACACCCTAAATTTTCCGCACCATGTGACACCAACCATAGAAGACGCAACTGCGTGGAGTTTAAGCATAGACATCCTACACAGTTAGTCTATGGGTTTAAGCTAGAGCCCTCCAGGCGCCGCGCGCCGAATACGCCGCCAAACTTTCGTCCGCCATAAATCCGCCTAAAATATGCGGCGCCGCATTAGCCACCGTATTTTGTCCGCCGTTAGATTAACTTTCGTATTATTAATCTTGCTGCACACGACCTTGCTGACCATATCAGCTCTGTCTTGAAAAGCATTTCTGTTGATCACAAAAAGCTGTTCATAACTAAATCCCATGATATGCTTAAATATGATAAAGACTTCAAATCTCATCAGTCTATACTTGACTTGAAAAGAGAGGTTCAAAATACTCTCACGCGTATTGGTCGAGATGATATGTGTCTCCATGAAGATGAAATTGACTTTTTAAGTGAACTCGTTACCTTTCTGAAACCATTTCAAGAACTAACTGATCTCTTCAGCTTTTCAATGCCAACCTTATCAACTATTCCACTAGTGAAAATGCTCATAAGAAAGATCTCCACTGCATCAAAATGCTGATGATGACAAGATACGAATGAACAAGCTGTCAGTTTCAACCAGCTTGACCATCGATTTCCTGTACATGATCACATTAAACTGCATCAGCTGCTTGATCCAGGCTCTTGTCATTGTATAGTTGTGTGTACTGCGTGCACACAGTGTGTGTGTATGTTTGGAGCTTGGCCAACCAGGTCAACATTAGGTCACGGGGTCAAGATTCTAGATATTTAGAGAACATAAATAAGATGTTTATTGTAAATAGGATTGTGAGAGAGAGAGAGCGACGTAGAATGTTCGAGTTGAAAGCAAGTTAATTATATAAAGACGATGTTTAGTTGAGAAGTTAGTCAGTCAATCGAGTCAGTTCAGAAGTTCAGTTCAGTTGAATACAGAGAGAGAGAGAAGTTCAGAAGTTTTAGTTAATCAGTTGAGTTTATTGTTAACAAGTATTTATTCATTGAGTTGAGGAGATTACCAGTCTTTGTGAATTATATTGGATTTATTCTATTCATATTTTATGGTGTTGTTAATAAATTATATGAACCATGGACATGAATTGAGTTTCTCTTTATAAACCAAAACCATTTCATACAATAAACATCCTTTACAGCTCCAAATCATTGATTTCATGGTCAGAAGCAACCAGTATTCTGGAGAATGCAATACAGTCAGCAATGGCCTGTAGGTTCATCATGTCTAAAGCTGGTGTATCGCATTCGCAGATAGTCAGTGAACATGTTTCTGAAGAAACCCGATGTAGGCAATTGCGAATGAAGCTGATGAATGAGCTGAGAACTTAGCAGTCACCTGACGATTGTACTAATAATGTATTTCTATGTTAATTTATTGGCATTGAAACAGTTTTCGTTTTATTTTGCTCTCAATAGACCACTAAGTTTGAAGTAAAATATTTTTAAATACATATACATATACTATAAAGAAATGTTTTATAAACTAGCAGCTAGCACTGTTGTGTTTTGATGTTTTGAACATTTATTTAAGATGGCAGTGGAAATTGTAAACTATTTGACGGCGCCTGTTGTTCAGTTTCATGATGTCCTCGCTTTCTGGCGTAGCAGTGTTGCATCATCCTCGTATCCACAACTTACTTAACTGGCTCGTCTTCACCTATCATCATCAGCATCATCTGTACCCGTTGTGTGCATGTTTTCGGTTACTGGTTTGATAATGAACAGCAAACGATCAAGCATACAAGCTGATAAACTGCATCGCGTTTGTTTTATTCATGACAATTATCTAATACATAATCGTCTAACGTAGTCTACCGACAGTGTGCATCTCTTTCCCATGTACTTTTCATACCGTGCGGTGTATTGGATGTTCATGGCAATAAAAGCCAAATGCCTGCACGTTAAAATACACTGCACCGAACGAAATGAAAAAGTATATCACTGTATTATTTTGCTTGCTCGGCTAAAAATAGTGTGAGGAATTCCAGAACTCAAGCGGGGGGAAGGGGTGAGAGGTGGAGTGTTTTACATCACACGTTCGCAGAATTTAAAAATCAATAAACCAGTTTTATGTTTGTGTTGGGGGAGGGTGCGCTAATGAGAAAGAAGCAAGACACTTAAAAGTATATTCGCTTGCATTCGCGTGCGGAGTAGTGGGCGCAAATTATGTAAAGTTGGATCTTAGATTCAAAGTTTAATAGTCGGGGGTTGTTCTTGTTAAGCTTCTGTACCCATAATGAGGATTTTTTCTTTGGTATGAATTATATAAAAAATGAAGTTAATTTGATGTATTATTAAGTGTCCCTTAAATGTGTTTTGGCTACAATAATCTGTTTATGTCCTTTGGGGCCACTTTGAGTACATAGACATGCCATTTTTGCGCTCAGATATATATCACCATTTTCAACTCCAACTGCGTGCCTAATAGCCGGTCCGGGTACCGGGCCTTTGTTTACTAGTCTACATTATAAAGCATGTAAGCTTTCCAGTCGTTGCTGGCGGGAATCCGTTCTATAAATAAACGACCTCCAGAAATAAATAAACAATAGTATTTCATAAAGTAATCACGTGACCAGCGAGGTCACGAAAACATAATTCAAAATGGCGCTTGTGTTGAATCGATTCGATATCTCTTTTTTTCAAAAATCTACAGTTTTAAATAGTTTATATGGTTTTTAATTATGAAATGTAAAAGTCCTAAATATTAAATAATAATAATAATAATATTGTTACAACTCTTTTAAAATTCTGTTTATAAAATCAAACAACACACAGCCGGCGTAGATTCCAAGAGTATTTACTAATATCTATAAAAACAACAACAACGGCAACATGGCCACTCTCTTGTTGGCTTCTTATGTCACTGTCTCTACTGCGTCATCGCGTTCACTCTGTAGACTGTACGGTGCGCACCGGGAGGGTCGTAACACTGCCCCCTCTTAAATCTGTCCGTCCCGGACAGGTCAGTTCTCACAACAGTATATGGTCAAAAGTAGGTTTTAATTAGATCATGCATCCGTCACAAGTTTATATCGTGGCATAGCTTAGACCTGTGAGATTTGAATGAGGGGGGGGGAGGGGGCGCTAAAAGGTATTCTGCCCCGGGCGCGAGTTAAGGTCGCTGCGTCACTGTACCTTGCCACAGCCATTTTATTTTGAATTTATATTCATAAAAAAAAAAAAAGTGAAATCAAAATAGATCGTCATCAATAAACTATAAAATTTATCACAATTAAACAAAATATTCTAAATAAATATACAAATAACAATATAATAATAATAATAATAATAAAAAATGTCAGATGGATAGAATAAAGAAACTTTAACGGAATGTTTTAAATTTGTACAATCGTTGTGCAGTCACTGAGATAAATAAATACATGTTCTGTTTCCCGTCCATTTTTTTTTTAGTTTTCACAACACATTTATGCAGCAGTTTTGTTTTTACTTTTAAACATTATAAAATATGGCAAGTAATTAATACTAATTACAGATCCGCTAACGATCTCAGATGCTCCTCTAATGAGGCAATAAAAAAAAAAAATTGAAAGTGAGATTTTTTTGTTTTTAAAAGTCTAATTCGGCTTCGTTCAAACCCCGAATGTAAGGAGGAATACTGTGTAGAGTTTATCATTTTTTTTACTATGTCTTCCCATATCGCCTAACTTCAGCCAGGGGCGTACCTAGGGTGGGGGAAGGGGGGAGGTCCAATTTCGAAAGTGTCCCCGAGGCCCCAGCTTGAGGAGGGGCCCCAAAATATTTTTTTACATTAACTATTAAGTACATTATTTCATGTCTTGGTGTCGAATGTCAAAATGCATGGGCCCCCAAATAGGCCGAGCCCCCCCTGGCCCCCAAATCCCTAGGTTCGGCACTGACTTCAGCCTTATTTCCGTACACACTCTTCAACTATTTATTTCATACATACTATTTTGTTCACGATAAATTTTTTGACGTCGTGTTATGAGGGCAAATGTGTGTGTATGTGTGTGTGTGTGTGTGTGTGTTTAAACCCTTGTAGAGATATATTACTGCGATTAAAGAGAAGATATGCTGTAGAAATACTCGGGTACTTTGGATAAACCCCACAGCTTATCTTCTCTTGGCTTGATATGTTTACCGAAGAGATTTATAAGGCAGACTCTTAAATATGACGTTTTCTCTTATTAACCAATGAATTGGCTTACTTTTTTTTTTTTACAATCCTACACTCATGACGGAAATGACGATTATGGCGCGAGATTTTTTTTTTAAACTTCGCTTTAGATACACGTGTATTTATTGGGGTAATTATGTACTGCTTACAGATTACACGGTGCTAAACGCTGGATAATCGAAGGTTCTCATTTTGTTATTCTGACAGGTGACCGAGAGAGAGAGAGAGAGAAAGAGAGGGGAGGAGAGATAGAGAGGGGGAAAGAAAGAGGGGGAGAGAGAGATGGAAATAGAGGTACAGATAAAGAGAGGGGAGAGAGAGGGTGGAGAGAGACAGAGAGGGATAGAGAGAGAGATGGGAGGGGAGAGAGAGGCGAAGGGAGAGAAGGAGAGAGAGGATACAGAGAGAGGGTACAGAGAGAGATAGAGGGAGGCGGATAAGGAGAGAATGAGAGGGAGAAGTAGAGGGATAAGGAGAGAGAGAGAGAGAGATTACTTCGTTATTGTTGTGATATTTGCGTGGCCCAAGTTAATTAACTATAAGTCGGTGACAAAAATTGATATAGCCAGTCCCTTGCAACATTGGTCTATGTGTGTTTATTACAAAGTGCTGAGATTTATAACAATGCTCTAATACACTGTGTGTCGACCATTGTTAAAGTTTTCATCTATCTATCTATCTATCTATCTATCTATCTATCTATCTATCTATCTATCTATCTATCTATCTATCTATCTATCTATCTATCTATCTATCTATCTATCTATCTATCTATCTATCTATCTATCTATCTATCTATCTATCTATCTATCTATCTATCTATCTATCTATCTATCTATCTATCTATCTATATCTAATGAATTATTGTTATTCGTTTACAATCGTCACAAATTATGAAAAAAAATGACTACAAAATATCCAGCTGAGAGTCCTTAATGACTTGTAATAAAACCACGAGGTGACGTAAAACGGAATTGACAAAGTACTGATAACAAAACCTGATCACCCCTCCCCCCCCCACCTCACACACACTCTCTGCTCAGTAGAGTGTATGCATCTCCCCCTTCTTTTCTAGGTGAGACATACAAGTTTACAACAAGGGGCAGATCATCAAGTTTGTTCTACAGGAGGGGGGGGGAGATAATCAAGACGAGATACTAGCTGTGACAGGAGATATCATAACAGTGAGAATGGCAATGGGCTAGAAATTGGCCTAGAGGGACAGTATAGGGGTTGGGGGGTGGGTTACAGGTCTGTTATTAACAGTTCATAGTCTAGACATTCGTATTCTTTATATATATATATATATATATATATATCATCGCCGAGTATGTTATTTCGTGCATGTCAGACCTAATGTGTAAATGTTGCATCTGAAAAGAGATTTTTTCTAAAGATGAACTTGATAATACATCTGTAAGACTTTATGTGTTTATATATGTGTGTGTGTATGAGAGTATGTTTTATGCATGAGTGTGTGTGTGTGTGTGTGTGTCTTATCTGAACGAGGCCGACGTGTCTGCCTATACAAACATGCTGACGTTTTTTTGCACTCGGCGTATCATTGCGCCCTGGTACACAAGTCATATGACTGCAGACGTTGAAGTCATAAATGCCTGGTCGTCGCCGCCTCCCTCCCCCCTCCACCACCCCGCCCTGCCACGCCCATCGTAAATTTAACAACTCGAACTGGGCACCCGTTGCCCCCCCCCCCCCCGTTTACGTCAATTAGAATGAATCCAGTCTGGTTGGAACCTTCCCCTCCCCCCCTCCCCCGTGGTTACTCCATGTTCATTGCACCTGCTGGTGGAAATAAAACTTGTCGGAGAGAATAATAAGTAGGGAGAGGGATTAGAGATGAGGTGTTAGAGGAGAATTAAGTAACGGGAGATAAGGAGTGCGTGAGTTGGAGATAAATAATGAGGGTAAGGAAAAGAGTATAAATTTGTCGAAACAGAAATTCCAAATAAGTGAGGAAGTCAGAAGGAAAAAAAAAGTGTGTCATAGTTGTCTAGACATACCAGGTGTTAGTTACTGAAAAAGATAAAGTCAAGTTAGACAACGTATCTGTGACTAGTCAATGAGGAAGTTAGCGACTGCTTTGATAAGGTATATGCAATCAAGATATTGGCTTCTTAGATAAGGTATATGCAATCAAGATATTGGCTTCTAAGATAAGGTATATGCAATCAAGATATTGGCTTCTAAGATAAGGTATATGCAATCAAGATATCAGTGGCTGGTAAATTTGAATTATCAGACAAATATAATATATATATATATATATATATATATATATATATACATAAGCGATTTTGGGCTCTGCGTTAAATCGAAAGTAAAGAATTAATACAACAGTATTCCAGTTTAAAATACAGTCATGAAAAATCGGATCTGCCCGAAACCAAAAAATAACCTAGCCTACCGATCAAGACTAAGGGGATATAACTCTATGCAAAGGTTTTGCAGGGTATATCTAGTGTATATAGATTATCATTACTTAAAAAAAAATTAAAGGCGTGGGTGATTACAAAGGTAATGCAGGGGCACGGAACGACTTATAAATTTTCGTTTAAAACAACCAAAGAGTTTGAAGAAGGTCACCAGTTTACTGAACTGTGTACCCTCGGACATATTTTTTGCATGCTGTGACGATAAAAAGATGAGAACCGCCGGTATATTTAACCCATGACCCAATAAACCACTAATTTGGCGGTCATTGGCGGTGCCATATTTACATTATCACTAAAGCCACGTGTGTGCAATGATGATGGAGACACCACGGGGAGACATAGGTAGCTGAACTCATTAAGCGCACAATAATCTAACTCTAGATTTGTTAACAAAAGCCGTTTAAGTATATTTTTTTTTCTGACATGACCCGAAATGTGGTTAGAAATTCGTCTCTGAAGTCCTTGTTGATCATCTGACATCCCGACTGATGCACTTTAGTGCACTCCGCACATCTTGCACACACTGAACACCTCATACCTCTTTCACCTGAGGTGAAAAACGAAAATATTAAGATGAAACATCACAAATGTACCTGGTGAAACTCAATGTCCTATAACTAAACGTGAAAGCTCTTTCTGTATCTTGCTTTTTTTTCTTAAAGTTCGGTTCTCCACAAGTTCCGAATCCGATATCTTTCGCATTGCATGAGAAGCCATGCTGAAAATTTCGGATAATGATACGAATTCGTAACATTCATGTTTATCCTTACATTCGCATTTGGGAAGCTCGTCCCTAGCAGTTTGATTACAAGCTGTACCAAGTTAACAGCAATTACCATCACTTAGAATTTAGGAGGGTGGGGGGGGGGGGTTGGAGTGTAAGTGTTTGTGTGGGGGGGGGGAGGAAGGAGAGGGAGGGGGTAGAAAGCAACTTTTGTTTCCAGATAAATATCAGGATATGGATGTGAGACATGCCAGGGAAATTCTTTGACGTCCCGACGTTTTCCGGCTTTCGGTGTAAATCTGGTCTACTTCTCGTGGTGTACCTGGCACATTAATGTACGCCAGGAGCTTTTTTAACGTGACTTTTTTATAATTTTTTTTTGCACCGTGTTGTATGCCAATTTGTCATTTATTTCTAGGAACATTGAAAAAAAGAAATGTAACATCCGAGATGAAAGAAATAAAAGTATCTTACACAAGATCTTTTTTTCTTAGCCGGATTGAGGTCGCTGTGAATTTGGGGGCTTTTTAAAAAAGTGACCTAATTATGCGAAAAACAAACTTAACAAGAAACGTATCAATTGTTGAAATATCCTTGCACATAGCACTTAATTTGTATGTTCGCAGTACGTGCAATGATTTATTTAGATTTCCTGACCCGTTCTTGTGCATAAAGTTAGCGCTGAGAAACCACAGAGAAAGATTGTAGTCTGGTGTGTGACGCCACCTGTGAGTTTGAAACCTCTTAGATCCTTTACCCACTAACGGGACGGTTTTTATGGTGCTCTTCTTTCATCTCCACCCTAGCCGATAGTGCAATAGCCATGGAGGCACCATGGGAGATATAGCGAGGGATTTTTCCACAATGACCTGAAATATCCATTGATCATCACCGGAGATCGAACCAGGAACTCTCAGGTCAACAGTCGAACGCTTTATCACACGACCATCCTTCCCGACATTTTAATACGGTAAACAATGCAAGGAGGGGGGGATGAGGGTAAAAGGGATGTAACCTTATCGGTCTAATGGCGTATCCGGCTCTGAATGTAATCAAAGGGAAATAAGTAAGTGTTTTTTTTTTATGTGGACTTTGTTTAGTGATGTACAGTATACACTGTGTGTCCGGGGAGGGCAAAACTTTTGAATCGAGGGCCACACTGGGTTATTAAATTTGACAAAAAGAACAGGATCAAAAGGTAGATAATTGGGGGATCATGTGTATTAATAAGAACTAAATGTAGACGTCATACACGTGATCAAATGGAGACTAGCAGACAGTGTTTCCGGCCAAAACTGCACGGCAGACCGTACTCGGTCCACGGGCTGTAACCTTTATTAGGTCCTTTGCTGCAACGGACTAGTAGACAATACGGTGGCTATAAGTGTGTGAACCTCTCTTCAGAGTCTGCATGCATCACGGATGTATGGATCTAAATCTCATACACCAGCTAGTAAGCTAAAAACAAAATACATGTACTGTCTAATTCCGTCGTTTACGAACTAGGAAGAAAGGGGCTTCACTCTTGTTTTTGATTGGCCAGATTTCTTTGTAAAGTTGAGTCACTACGTTATTTTCTCATTTACTAATTTTAATTTTTTTTTTGTCAAAACTAAAAACACGGTTTTATTTATTTGTAGTGCTATGATATTGGTTTCATTGAGATATTATTTTGACTTTATGAAAAATAAAATATGTGTAAGTTTTACTGCTATTTTTTTAAATCGTCATTTTAATTAAATTGTGATTCGATAAAATTTTTTGTTTAACTAAAACAATGCCACCAATAACAGTTTCCTGGTTGTGTATTATGCAATAGGGCGTTGTGTAATTGGACATTGTGCAATAGGGCGTTGTGTAATTGGACATTGTGCAATAGGACGTTGTGTAATTCAGAATCATCTCGACCTCGAATCTGTAAATATTTCGAAACAGTTTCCCCCCCCCCCCCCGTGTCTTCTTGTGTCTTTCCACCTGTGCCTGTATGAAATGAGAGAAATCTTGTAGAGTTCGTGGATGAAGAAAAAGGCAGAAGTAGTACCGTTGGGTGAGTGAGGTGGGAAGGGGGGGGGGTTGGGGGAGGGAGGGGGTTAGGGACTTTCCTCCAATTACGTGCAGGTCCGCAGGGGTGTAAACCTGTCGAGTAGGTTCAGGAATAAGGTCCTGCACTGACATTGAACTTAACACACAGGCATGCGTTCAACTCACCTGAAGTCTAAACTTGACCTTGTTCTTCCCTGCTCCCTATCCTTCTCTCTCTTACTCACTCTCTTTCTCTCACTGTTTCTCTCTCTCCCTATCTTTCTCTCTCTTACTCACCCTCTTTCTCTCAATGTTCTCTCTCTCCCTATCTTTCTCTCTCTCTCTCTCTCTCTCTCTCTCTCTCCATATCTCTCTTCCTCTTTCTCTCTCGCTCTCTCTCTCTCTTTCTAGTAATCCTTCCATTCGATGTTAGCTAGAAGCTGCTCATAAATTGAAACACCACATATTTTATATATATATATATATATATATATATATATATATATATATATATATATATATATATATATATATATTTATATTTAAATGTGAATTGAACCTCCATTATCATACAATGTAATAACAATAATTAATCATGTCCACAAACTTTCTTCACAAATGAAGATTAAACCACAAATCTGAACCAATAGACACAGTTATGTAGAGTAGAACAAAATAAATATTTTACATTGAAGTTGTTAATTTCCAATATATATATATATATATATATATATATATATACACACACACACACACATACACACACACACATGCACTTTAGCTGGTTGAGCTACAACTAGACAGTTATCGATGCACCGCAATAATACAGTAGATTATACTATTTGGTCAATGTATTCAATCAAAATCTTTCGGTACATTAATAAATGCATTGAATTATTATCGATTAAAAAAAAACACACACACACATACACTTTCAAACATACTCTCCAGAGATGAGCGGACAGCGGACGCGTCCGCTTGCGGACGCAGATCCGCAGACTTTTCCGAATCCGCGGACTGACAGCGGACGCTTCGTACGGTTAAGTTGCGGACTCGCAGACTGACGCGGATCTTCTTTACCATAAAAAATTTCAAGTCATTTAAACAGCTAAATTTCAGCAATGCGGACGCGTGGACTGACTGCGGACCAATGTTGTAAGATTCTGCGGACGCGGATCATTAATAGAAATCCATGGACGGACGCGGAAGCTAAATTTCAAGATCCGCACACCTCTGATACTCTCCTCTCCATGTGGACCAACTAAAAACCACTCATTGATTTAGTTTCGTATAAACATTTTGTGCAAATAAATAGAACGTGTTGTTATAGTAGTATGTATAATTCATGAACTAAAACGGATATTCAATTTGTTAGAAATAATGGTCATATGATCAATTCACTTCCAGATGTAGACTCTATATTCAATTTCATAATTTTTAATTACGTCTTTTGTTATTATTAATTAAGAGAGACGTGAATACAAAGATGTTTTATTTATTTATTTTATTTATAAAATTGAGATATTCCATACGATTGACATGTTTTTGGCTCTTGTTAATCTAGGGGAAAGCACTTGATAAGAATTATGCTACAAAGTTCTCCGATACAAGGGTTATCTTTCCTTGAAAGCTTGTCCCGTATCCACTCCAATTTCTTCATTTCCAGCGTATCAAGTTCTAAATTATTAATCCGGGCTAGACGGATGTGTATGTCTGGGGTGAGTGGGGGATAAGTTAGTTTGTTTTTGCTGGAGAATGATATGAACGTGAGGGGGGGGGGTTCACTCTGAGAGAACCTCCACAACACATCAAAAGAAACCGGGAACGTTTCATGACATGCCTGGATATCGTGTGAACTCTAGTAGGATACACATGATTACACATTTATATACTTTGAAATATTACAGGACATCATAATACATAACGAACTATTGCACAACTCAAAATATATATATATATATATATATATATTAGGGTGGTCCAGAAAAACAAAGTAACAGATTTAAGTTGTCCACAAGGTTATTTCTGTTCTTTATTATGTTAATAACAATTGTGCAAAATTTTAATGAAAACAAATAATATTTACAGGTCAACCCATTTGACAGTTTTTTGGGTTATCTCAAATGAAATAGTTATTGCCAATTATAGTTGATGATCGATTTAAAACTTAAGGTTAAAATTTTAAAGTAAATTAAAATTAAGAAATTAAATTAAAGTTGTAATTAAAAAATGTAACTAAAACTTACAATCTAATGAAAACCTTAGTTTTAAAATTTGACAGTTTCACAGTGGATAATCTATGACGACGACATAAGTGATGTCTTTGATGGAGTTGGGAAATTCCTGCGATGGTTTGCAACCAATCGAAGAATAAACTGTTTCTGTTCCTCATTCTTTGTCAGTGTTTTATTGTATTTCTCAATAAGACTGATTCCCCTTTCAGCTACATCATTTACAACTGTCATGTGTGCAGCCAGTTCATAAAATTTCTTGAAGACTGGATCAGATGTCCACTGTCCTGGTGGTTTCTTAAGGAATGTCTGAGACTTTTCTTTGCCTTCTTCCATGAGGACATCAAAGAAAGATGTCGTCCTTTCTGTCACCAGGTCCTCCAATTTCAACTGTTCAGATTCACTTGTCAACTTTACACGCCGAGGGATGTCTGCCAATGCTGGTCGAAGTAGATTTTGTACCATCTTTTCTTTGATTGATGCTGACACTCTGTCATCTAAAAGGGCTATGCCAACCAAATGTTCAGAGAGAAACCAGAGGTGCCTTGAAAATGCTTCATGTGCCTTGCTGGCAACAGTCTTATTCGGATAGGTCTTCAGATTTGATAAAAATTCGATGTCATTGAGAGGGGCTCGGATTGCAAGTGGTGCTTCGTTCCACTGTTTTACATAAACAAGACTGACAAAGAGAGCCAAACCTGTGATATTCTGGGATTCACGAACAGTCAACTTGAACTGAGTCTTAAAAAGAAAGATTTTCAGTGCGTAAATGGCTTTTGCCATCCATCTCGCATGATGTGTTGGACCGGGAGCTCGAAATTTCTCCTTGTCTTTGTGTCCACCAAGAAACCAGAAGGATAAACGTAAAAATTCCTGATAATCGTCCCTTGGGTGCTGTTTTTCAAGAGCACCTGGTAAATAGACAAGCATTTCCTGTCGCATGTTTTTCAATATTGGATCCTGAAACAGTTCATCACTTGCTGTAGAATAAGCATCTTGGTTCATTGATGGCCATTGTTTCTGAAATCGCTGGAATAGTGCAGTTGATGGACCTTCAGCTGGACCAAACAGAGACTTGAAAACATTTGAAAGGACAACTTCCATGACATGATGACGGCATGCAATCCAGACCATTTCAGTTCCCAGAGCTTCTTCAATTCCAACACATGCGCCCTTATGAAGCCCTGTATTGCTAGCTGTTGTGTCGAATACAAGGCCTTTGATCTGGGAACGCAGATTCCATTTCTCAATTACTTCAATGCAAGCATTTACTTGAGCCTCTCCTGTTCCTCTATCCATTTTTGGAATACCCAACAGTTTTCCTGGCCATTCCCAGTAACAATAACAGCTATGCGATCCACATTTTCCTTTGATCCATCAATGTCGGGCAATATTTTACCGTCCCAATGCAGCAATAGTGGTCCTGCCAAAGAAAATTCTTTTTCATCCATTGCAGCAGCCCGTTGTCTTTCTTTTTATTCTGGATCGTCTGATTGAACTTCGAGATAATGTTATTTCTGAAATGTCATGGCCAAGCGCCTGTGCAACAGCTCCAGCAACAAACACAGCTCCACGGTCTGGGAGGCAAACACGATCCAAAGCACCTACAACTTCAGGGGACTGGAAGATATTCTTAACTTTCTTTTTTGATGATGAAGCACCAGGTGTTGATGTTGACGTTGTAGGCGTACATGGCTGAGTTTGAGTTGGCTGATACTCCTCATCTTCTTCTGACTCCGAATTAGATGTCAACGAAGAAAGTTCACCTTCTGTTTCATTGAAGCCCTTTGTCATGCGTTCTTCATATCTCATTTTCACCTTTCTCTCTTTTTCCTCTCGTTGCCTCTTCCTGCTTTCTTTTGCTGTTGTCTTTACGTCTACTCCAGTCATGCTGCAGGAAAAAACATCTTCTCTTTGCATGCGAAGAAATTCCCGATCTTCTTCGTTCTGTATTTCTGTCATCACGTCCTTTGTCGCAATATCAAACAATTCTTGAAGGTCACCTTTAAACATGTCTTCTTTCATCCTGTCGCTTTCTCGTTTTCGTGTTCTGTGTACCTTCAGAGCCAGATAGTTCTGATGCAGCTTTGACAGTTTTCTGACACATGAGTCAACCCGCTGTGTTGGTATTATGGCTCGCATCCAAATACAAATAACTGCATCACAAGTCATTTTATAACTTTCCGGAAGAGTTCGTCCTTCAGTTAAATGATGAAACTGGAGCAGTTGAAGTACATCCAGCATACGTGGCAATCTTGCTGTAGATAACAGAGAAATTGGCTTTCCAATCAGCCAGTGCTGTGGGTCGGATCTCAAACTGGAGGAAGCCATTGTTGTTTATAGTTTATTACTTGAAGAGTTCAATAGGTCATTTCCGTTCAATGGCAATTTAGTATTAATTCAGTAACAACTACAAAATAAAAAAATAACATGCACGTTAGAATTCAGCACACAAGTAAGTAAGTAAATTAATTTATAACGTGTCAAAGTCGGACGTAAATCGCAAGCGCGGACACCAGACAAGTAATGTTGATAATGGGTTGACCTGTAGATGTTGCTCGATCAGCCTGAAATTTTGCAGGCCAAATACCTATACCCAATGGACAAAAACAAACCATGTGGAGCAATGATTCTACAAACTTAAACTTTTCAGTATGGTTTTCTGGACCACACTAATATATATATATATATAGTGAACTATAACATGCCATCATATTAATTTATGAGACATTAGAGGGCATCGTATATTACATAATGAGCCATCAAAATACACTGTGAACATATGTTACAGCGTACAGTGAATTATTACAGCGTACAGTGAACTATTACAGCGTATAGTGAACTATTACAGCGTACAGTGAACTATTACAGCGTATAGTGAAGTATTTATTATAGGGAGATCATAGAACTTCACTTTTTTTGAAGTTGTGGTATCGTCAAGTGAGAGAGTGAGAGGAGAGAGAGAGAGAGAGAGAGAGAGAGAGAGAGAGAGAGAGAGAGAGAGAGAACACCAAGTCCGTAACCCATTTTTCATCTAAAGATCTGGAAAAACAAAATGTTCATCTTGATGGCTCATCAAATATCTGCCCCACCCCCACCCTCATACCCTCCCCTACTGTAGAATAAAAATAACATTAAGAATGAATTTTTCAATGCACACATTTATAGTTCTAAATAATTAAGCTTTAAAACTTAATAACCTGGAACGTTTGATTTCTTCCCCCCACCCCCTCCGGGGATATCTCCACCCACACCCACCCCTTTACAAGAAGCTCGCAAACAGGTGGGATATATTTTCGATGGCAAGGGGGTCTTTCTAATCTTTTCCCATGCATCCAGGCCAACCGACAGAAATTTCGGGCCCCTGGGCAGGGCTGTCACTGTCCCCCCCCGTGCTGATAATAATATTTTCAAAAGTGGATTGGCCAGAACAGTCCGGGCCCCTAAACCCGCAGGGCCCCTGGGCATTTGCCCCTGCCCCCCCACCCTCTTGGCGGCAGTGCATGCATTTTCCCCACCCCTTCATCTCCAGGATACATGTGTTTAGTTTTCTGTCTCACTATTCTCAGAAATAAACATTGTACATTTGTAGATTCACACAGACAGAAAAAGAAAGACAAAAAAAAAAAAATGACATGCGCAGAGCAAACATTGAACACCTCACAGTCATGCACGCGCACACAAAAACACAATATATCCAATGATCCGTCTTTATGGGGGTCACTTGACCGGATAGAGCGAATCGCATATGATTATCAAAACTTTCGCTATGCCAGGTACAGTAAATAAAATGTGGGCACATTTTTTGTATTTATATTTATATATGTGTACACTATGATGATGTATGGAGCAATTGAAGTGTTTGGATATGATAACATACGCATGTATACACAAGAAATCTTCTTTTGATCTGTAATTTACATTTTTTTTTTAAATCTTAGTGCTTTTGCTGATTTAAAGATGCATAAATTAGACACCATTTTGATGTTACATTACAAAATTTAATGCTATTTAAATACAACCATACTTTCAATTGGAATCTATAGAGTACACCTTGCTTCGTTAATTGTTGACGAACTATAACTTGCCACCAACACATGTGATGATAATATTGGTCACGACAGTTAGAACAGAAAAAGATTTGTGTATCACGTAATTGAAACTTGAGTTATCTCCCACATATCCGAGACAGACAATCAACGCTTTAATATAAATACACCTTCGTAAGATTTGGTTTTATTTACGTATTTACAAATATAAGACTAAAACGTTGAATAATAATAAAACAACAGCTAAACAGCTACTTTGGTAGTTCAACTTCTTGTCAGCTCTGTTGAGAGAATCCAGTTGCTGTACAAGCACTAATACGACCTATTATTGTAAGCATTATTATTCAAATAACAGCTGAACATGTAACCTTTTCATTAGCGTTGTATTAAACTATATACATCGGATTCCGCTTAATTGGGACAACCGCTTATTTGAGACAAATCTCAAAGAAACCAACCCAAGAAGTCAATAGTAAATGTGTATGTTTAATTAGGACAGCCGCTTAATTGGGACGAAAAGTCTCGGTCCCGACATGTCACAATTAAGCGGAATCGACTGTATCTTTATAATCTTTTAAAAAAATACACTTTTTTTTTCAATGGCTGAGATCAGTGGTCCCCAACCCCCCCCCCCCGGGCCGTGGACGGAATGTTACTGGGCCGCCCAAGAAACATTAAATTGTTTCCTTTTTATTTATTTATCTCGTGATTGTGGCGACTTTCCATGGACGAAAAATAATCAACGCCCATTCCCTCCCTTTCGAGCGGGCCGCAGTGAAATTATCAAACGCTGACCGGTCCGTGGCGAGAAAAAGGTTAGGGGACCACTGGGTTAGATTATAAAAGTATTTGGCTTGTGACACAAAAAGATCGAGATATTCAGGAAAATGTTCAACCAATGTCCCCGAATGTTTAATGAATGTCCCAGAGTTTTGAGTCTTTATGTCACAACCTATTCACATACATTTGTTGTTCCACACAGAACCGTTCTTTGTTTATTTGCAGCCCCAGGCCTAGACTTCTAGAGATATTTGGGGGGGGGGTCCCAGGTCTAGACTTCTAGAGATATTTTGGGGGTCCCAGGTTTAGACTTCTAGAGATATTTTGGGGGTCCCAGGTCTAGACTTCTAGAGATATTTTGGGGGTCCCAGGTTTAGACTTCTAGAGATATTTTGGGGGTCCCAGGTCTAGACTTCTAGAGATATTTTGGGGGTCCCAGGTTTAGACTTCTAGAGATATTTTGGGGGTCCCAGGTCTAGACTTCTAGAGATATTTTGGGGGTCCCAGGTTTAGACTTCTAGAGATATTTTGGGGGTCCCAGGCTAAGACTTCTAGAGATATTTTGGGGGTCCCAGGCTAAGACTTCTAGAGATATTTTGGGGGTCCCAGGACTAGACTTCTAGAGATATTTTGGGGGTCCCAGGTTTAGACTTCTAGAGATATTTTGGGGGTCGCAGGTTTAGACTTCTAGAGATATTTTGGGGGTCCCAGGCTAAGACTTCTAGAGATATTTTGGGGGTCCCAGGTCTAGACTTCTAGAGATATTTTGGGGGTCCCAGGTCTAGACTTCTAGAGATATTTGTGGGCTCTCGGTGAAAATATCTTCTAAGCACAAAATCTAACCGAAATCAATGCTAGAAAGATGTCTTTTGGCAGAAGTTGCCATGTCAACCTACACTTCAGTACTGCTCCGGTTTCAGAGAGTCTCAAGTCCACCCAAGATTTCAACTTGACATTTCCTTTCTTCCGCTCTCAACATATTTTCTGCACTGTTCTTAATTCACAGAGAACCATATTGATTAAGATAAGAATCCTTGAGTGTGGGAGAGATGCATGCACGTGTGTGTGCAGTAAATGGAGCAATAAAATGGCGTTCTCTTTATGATTGACAAGCTGCCGGGACACAATCTGGCATTTGACAATCTGCCGGGACACACTGTGGCATTTGACAATCTGCCGGGACACAATGTGTCATTTGACAATCTGCCGGGACACAACGTGGCATTTGAAAATCTGCCGGGACACAATGTGACATTTGACAATCTGCCGGGACACAATGTGGCATTAGACAATCTGCCGGGACATAATGTGGCTTTTGACAATCTACCGGGACACAATGTGGCATTTGACAGTCTGCCGGGACACAATGTGGCATTTGAAAATCTGCCGGGACACAATGTGGCATTTGACAATCTGCCGGGACACAATGTGGCATTCGACGATCTGCCGGGACACAATGTGGCATTTGACAATCTGCCGGGACACAATGTGGCAGCTGTAAAGGACGAGAACAAAGGGACAGATTTTTTTTCAGAATTATAGGATGTTAGGGCTCGTTCGCAAATGACGTAACGCTTATGGGGGAAGGGGGCCTAGGATTTTGTGACATTTTGTGACAGGGGAGAGGTGGGGGTCTGTGAAATTGTGACGTCACAAAAAATTATAATTATCTATGAGGGAATCCAAAATTTGGTTGAATTTTCTGCCAAAATTACAATTCTTCTCAACTTGAAATTTTGAAAATTGACCGTTATGAAAATTTTGTATCTTAAAAATTTCGATAGTTATTACTTTACTTTTTTGACAAGGTTTGACTCAAAAACTGTTTTTAATACTCTAAAAGTTCTTTATTTGTCTCCAAAAACTACGAAAGAAAAATAAATCAGTAATTTGAGGTATTTTAATTTATTTAAACTTGTGACGTGACCTAAGGGGGGGGGGGTGAAAAAATTGTGACTCTTTGTGACAAGGGGGAGGGTGGGTCTAAGATGTCGTTATTTTGCGTTACGTCATTTGCCAACGAGCACTTAAGGACACAAAAAAACAGAATGTAAAGTTTTTGGCTCACGTAGTTAGACTAACTAAAAATAAAGTCAAGTGTACTATTAAAATATAATTACGCCTAAAGTCGAGAAACAACCAGTGTGTCGTTGTTGTGTAAGCAAGGGACATTACAGAACAATATCGACAAGGAACCGTTTAAAACATAAAATATTCAACGGAGGATAACATTTGACGTAAAAAAGTTTCTCTAGCAACAGTGTGAGGTACGGGGGGGGGGGGACAGGAGGGAAAATGACTACACCCCACTGAAGTGACGTCTTGTAAAGTTCCCATTAGCCCTAGCAGGCCATCGGGGCAGATGAAGTGTAGAAATATAAAAACAGATGAATCTAAACTTTATCTGCACGGGACGGATGGCCGTGCGGTAAAGCGCTCGACTGTCGACCTGAAGGTACCTGGGTCGATCTCCGGTGAGCACCAAGTTCCCGATATATCTCCCGTGGTGCCTCCATGACCATGACACTATCGGCTATGGTGGGGATGAAAGAAGGGCGCCATAAACACCGTCCCATTATTGGTTGATATTTCATCTCATCCTTACAGGGACTTCACACACACTTAATATGCCCCGATGGCCAGTTAGGGCTAAGGGAACTTTACTTTTATTTTTATTCCTCCATTCGCCTCCGATGAGTTCGAAATGTGTAACACAAAAAGAATTGTGTAGCATTATATAAATAAATAAATAATGTAAGGACTGAAAACGACATAAATACATATACAAACAATTTACTTCCGTGATAGAGGTCTCGCGTGTGTCTGGGTCTGCAGTGCGTGTTATCTTGTATTACGCAGGAAGCGAAAACAAAACAGTCTGTTGTCGATGGTGAACAGAGATTTGGGGTGGGGAGGGGGGGGGGGCTCGAAGGGTTGAAAAAACCGCAACTCGGTCTCTCACACAGTGGATGTCTTGTTTTGAGAAAAAATTTAATGAGTGTATTCATCCGCCTGTTGACTTAGTGCCAACTCACACCACCGCTGCCTGTGACGTAATGTCAGATGAAGATACATATCTTCCACATGTTAAAGTTTTGTGAAATCATAAAAAGAGAAAAAATTCTGTTTGTTAATTTACTACATCTCTTAAAATATATTGAAATTAAGTTGTATATTTTGTTTTACTTTTTACCATTTATAACAATTTGGCACATTGTTTTATAGTAAATATTTGTAATAAAATCTTCTTTTAAGAGAAGCTGATTGGCTAATAAACATTTTAATGAATACAACAACGCATCATGGGAATTATCTCTTTTTATGTCAATTCTTAGTGTTTAAAATTCTATTTTTTAGGACATTCTAACATTTCTTTTTTCTGTTTGTCTGTTTAGGGCGCATACACATTATCGCTGACCGCTGTCCGAAATTGTCCATCTCTACCTGAAAAAGGTAAGAAAACTTTGTCTGTCGCGATCCAGATTAAAGAAATACAGACGATGATGACCAGGACGCCGTGTAGCGGTCACCACAGTCAATTTTCCAGCCTACTAGTAAATACCCCCATCAAATTTGATGACCGGGTCTCCAATCTGTCCATCAGGAAATTTTCATGAAAAACAATATGAAACATTTGACGGCTGGTGGTCGTGCGGTTAGAATGCTCGACTGTCGATCGGAAGTGTTCCGGGTTTGAACCTTGAGTAAGAAGCCAAGTCTACCTGGCTTTTTATGTGCACCTGACTTAGGTTGGCAAGTAAACCTTGCTGGACGGTGTACTAGCCACATACTCCCCCCCCCCAAATAAGCCCCAGGCTACTCCAACAGATGAATTCTACACTTCATCTTCTCCGATAAGAATATATATATATATATATATATATATATATATATATATATATATATATATATATATATATATATTACAGAAAGTCTTTTTGCATATGTCACAGATGAATGTGAGGGGGGGGGGAAACAGGTGGTCGTGCAGTGTAGAGCGCTCAACTGTCGATCGGATAGTCCTGGGTTCAAACCTGAGTGAGAACTTTCGGATTTTTTCAGGTCCTGGTGTAAGTCCCAAGTCCACCTAGCTTTAAATGGGTCACCTGACTTTAATTCTACACTTCATCTGCCCCGATGAGCCCTTAGGGGCTTAAGGAAACTTTACTTTACTTTCAGAAGAATGGCACTACCTTGTTCATTATAGAAAAATCCATTCAGGATTAGATGTCTAGCTCGTGATTCTATAAACCAAACAATGTGTCGGCCATGGTAGTGCTCCACTCTCCATTTTTTTTTCTTCCCCATCACCATCATAGCCTAGCGCGGATTGGCTTTTTATTTTTTAAAAGGCACTACGGGAAATCGTATCGACTCGAGCATGTAGCTTACATCATGCAGTTCTGGCTGCAAACCAAAAAGCACCAATGTGTCACCAGACCTGCGTTGAAGATAATGAGGTCAGTGTGTGACCCGCATTCTCTCTTTACCAACTCAGTAGGTCACTACATAACCGAGTTTGCAAATTTTAATATAACATTTATTTTACGGCAGCTATGAATTTAAATATTACCCCTGGTAAATTAAGTTAAAAATGTGACGTCAGGGCCGTTCTTAGGTCATTGTGGGCCCCCCCGAGACCTCAAGAGTCATGTGGGGGCACTAGGGAAAAAATAACATGTCGGAGCCCGCCTAGCACCGCATTTAATGAGAATTGTTTTACTGGATGGGGGAAACCCTTTGTAATTGGGTGCCCTTAGCGGATTCCCAGTTTTCTTAGCCATAAGAAGGGCCCCTGGGTGAGATGATGTAAACGTGCTGTAGGCTGAGCATAAGATAATCTATGTACTATGTTCTGGTAGACGCAAGGAACCCCTTGTGTGAGAATTGTGGTGTTCGGGCGTTTTTTTTTATCAAAACATGGCAGACTTGCACATTAAATGTAAACAAACTGGAGCAGGAAGAGATAACCCACTCTCAAAACACACACACACACTCACTCACAGTGTCACACAGACACACACACACACACACAAACATGTGAGTAGAAACAATCAGGTCTTTGTGTTCCCCCCACTTTGTACTAAACTGTTGAACTTGAACCGGAGTGACCTCCCCGTGGCCTGGCAAATACGTCATTATTTGATATCTGATCTTATATGTGTGTGTCATGTTAGGCGAAAATACAGAAAAACGTAGAGAACAGAATTTATTGACGCAAGACCTAAGGGGTGTGTGTGTGTGGGGGGGTTGTTATTTGTTTACCCGCGCCCCCCCCCCCAATATCCATTTCATTTTGATGCTTAAAAATGTGCCAAAATATATGAGTAAATTAAGTAGGTCATATTTGTTTAAATGTTGTTTTTTTTTTAAAAAAAAAGGAAAAGTTATTTAATATGTTATTGGATTATTTTGTTTTTAATACTTAATTAATATTGAATTAAAATGATTTTACAAATAGATCAAGGAGACGCTAATAAAAGGATACGTTATACCTTGCATTATATATACATGTATATATATATATATATATATGACCTTCGCTATGGGAGGTGGGGAAGACGAATTCACAGTAGGTCGGGAGAGGAGGGGGGAGTAGATTTGGGGGTCTGTTTAATTAAATGCTATAATATTTCCTCACACTTGGTAGAGTGCCCCCCCCCCCAAACAGTCCCTGGCAAGACGGCCGAGGTTATGGTGGGCCGGCTTTTATTATGTACTGTGTCTGGCACTGTGTACATGGCTTAGCAGAGGCGGAGATTAAAATTTTGATATCTTTTTTTTTTAAAAAAAAAAAGGAAAGAGGAAAACAATACAACAGTAAAGTTGGTAATCAGGGGGGAGGGGGGGCTTTGCGAGTTCTGGGTCCAGGACGCACGTCTACAGTGAAGTCCATCTCTGAATTTTATTACTAGTACTGGCTGTACCCTTCAAAACTTGTGCATAGAGTTATATCCCCTTAGGCTTGATCGGTAGGCTAGGTTATTTTTTTGGTTTCGGGCAGTTCCGATATTTTCATGACTGCAATACTGTTGCATTTATTCTTTACTTTCGATTTAACGCAGAGCCCAAATCGCTATTATTTTATTAGATTGACAATAATGTAACGCCTTGTATTATGATTTGTATTGAGTAAGTAAAATTCCTTTAACTATGCTCATTTTCAGAAACGTTGCTCTCACAAATCATGCTTGCTGACTTCATCTCCCCGTCTAACAAGTGGGTGGTCATATTCTCCCCCCAACGACCCCACCCGCTGGACTCTCTGGGTGACCAGCCCAGGGCCCGAGACAGCAGGCGCCGTGCTCATCGTGGCTCCCTCGCCAAACGCCACGCCTTGGCGCCCACTCAAATAACACCTGAGGACGTTGTCTCTTTCAGAAACTTTATTCGGAGCAAGCGGATACTTGGGCGGGGAATCCGAACGGAGATTCTGTCCAAACCATCGGCTAATTCTAATTCATCCGGAAGTTCCAATTCATCGGAAAGACCTTTTGTCATAATCCACAGTATGACACACTCCAATCATTCCAATAGTAATCAAAATTTCATTCGGCCCAAAAGACCAAATCTTCTCTCCGGAGACTCGATTTCAATGAAAGATTCCAGACATAACTTGGATCATTTCTCTGCCGATGTGGCGGAGAACTCAAACAACAAATTAGTAAACATGGCGCAGTCGGTGGATACCGTTCGCGAGATTCAGAGGGTCAAAGGTGAAAGCTCATCAAGGGAGAAGAGGTTAGTGAGAAGAGAAAGCTCCACGGATAAGGAGGGCGTAAACGAGCCTTTGCCCACACAAACCCCACCGCTGGATGAAGTAGACGGCGCTGGTGTGGAAGAAGATCCCCACGGTGAGGAAGAAGATGAAGATGAGGAGGGTGAAGATGGGGAGGAGATGGTGCTGTCCACTGAAGCTGTGGTCCGTGTCCACGGAGTGGACACTGTGGTCGCTGTTAGGGTGATCTGTGCTCGAAATTATTACGGTAAAAGGTAAGAGTGTTTATATTTTTAGCACAGAGTAGCACAAGAATAGCGTTGTACAAGTGTAATATAGGTGTGTACAAATAGTATAGTATAGTATAGTTTAGTATAGTATAGTATAGTATAGAAGAGTATAGTATAGAAGAGTAGATTAGAGCTTTGTTGAGTAGAGTAGAGTAGTGTTGAGTATAGTAGAGTAGAGCAGAGTAGTGTTGAGTAGAGTTGAGTAGAGTAGTGTTGAGTAGAGTAGAATAGAGTAGTGTTGAGTAGATTGAGTAGAGTAGTGTTGAGTAGAGTAGAATAGAGTAGAGTTGAGTAGAGTAGAATAGAGTAGTGTTGAGTAGAGTTGAGTAGAGTATACATTACAGCAGAAAAGAATAGAGTATTATAGTGTTGTATATTATATCATTAACATATATACATGTTCATCTTTTTCGACTGACCACAGCTGCTCGGACTTGTGTCGGCCTCGGGATGACCATCTTCTCGGTCACTTCGTCTGTGACGACCAGGGTCAGCGCGTTTGTATGGACGGCTGGAAGGGTGAAGACTGCACTGAAGGTAAAAACCCCCATAGATTCTCTAAGACGTTTTGAACCTGGTCAAATCTCATGTGTGCAATTGTTAATAAAAAAAACATTTTAACACCCGGCCTGGTGATTGGTGTGACAGGCTGGCATACACAGGAGGGAATTTTATGCCGCACTTTGTGTGTGGACGAAACATGACCTTGACCCTTACTCGACTGAAGATGAGTGAGGGTCAAATGGGCCTCTGTTTTTTTATTAGTCCCGTTATTACGTTCATCCGTTCCTCCGCAATATCGAATGTGAACATTTCATAATTGCCGGATCAGTCAATGTAGGGGGGGTTGGTTTAATATTTTTCGTTAATTGTGGTCGTTGTTGGCCCGAGGGGGCGGGGGGGGGAGGGGTGGGAGGGAGGGATGGATTAAGAAAAATCTCAGATTGAACTGCTATAGAAGAAAAAAACATCAGACGGTCTAATTGGAAAATTAATTATCTGTGTGTGTGGGGGGGGGGTCAGGCCTCGGACGTGGGGGGGGGGTTAATTAGGAAAATTCTCAGACATGTTTAATTAATGACCTCATTACTGTCGCCCTCAGGTGGCGTATGTTTGCGGTCTTTTCTATGTATGTGGTCATTTTATGTTGGCTATTCTTAGGGTGGAAATTAAAATGTATCTGGCTGGCTGGAGTATCAGATCGCAGTCATAGAGTTTGAGTTTGAGACTTCGAACCAGAAATATTTGTGGGTTTCATTTACATTCTCAGATTTGATCTTTATACTTCTGCTTTTCTTTTATCTATCTATCTATCTATCTATCTATCTATCTATCTATCTATCTATCTATCTATCTATCTATCTATCTATCTATCTATCTATCTATCTATCTATCTATCTATCTATCTATCTATCTATCTATCTATCTATCTATCTATCTATCTATCTATCTATCTATCTATCTATCTATATATCTATCTATCTGTCTATCTATTCATTACACTTAAATCTCGAATCAGGGCTGCCTCCAACCTGAATACCGAAGTTACGTTACTTATGCTCAGGGCCGTAGCGCGCGGGGCGGGGGGGCCTGCGTTTTTTCTGGCCCCCTCTGCTTGTTTGCTCTACTTAGTAACATTTATTTCCTGCCCCCCCTCCCTGCTATTGGCCTGGCCCCTGCTGTAGAATTTTCACGCTACGGGGCTTCTTATGCCTCCAGTTGAACTCTTAAGGGGCCAAATGCCATGGCACAATGTTGGTGATTTCCCCATTCCACCCATTCCTTCGGGCACCAAACACTATTTCAGGCAGCCCTGCCCTGTACCAGCCTGTGCCCCAAACGCCCAATCTCTGTTGTTGCTTGTTTTTGGGTTTTTTAAACACATTATATACATACATGTATTAGCACCCATCCCCCTCCAATTCCGTCTTGATGTATGGTCATCAAATTTAATGTTAGTCTATTGTGAACTATTCCTTACACAAATAAATGACGTCAAGTTTGGTGTAAGTACGTTATTAAAAAAAAAAGGGTTAAGTTTGAATCATTTGATTGTATTTCTTTATTTGTTTACGTTCAATGCACACACACACAACAACACGTTCTGACTGTTTGTTCAACAACACGTTCTGTCTATTTGTTCAACAACACGTTCTGTCTATTGGTTAAACAACACGTTCTGTCTATTGGTTCAACAACACGTTCTGTCTATTGGTTAAAGAACACGTTCTGTCTATTTGTTCAACAACACGTTTTGTCTATTGGTTCAACAACAAGTTCTGTCTATTTGTACAACAACACGTTCTGTCTATTGGTTCAACAACACGTTCTGTCTATTTGTTCGCAGCCATTTGCCCAGATAGGTGTCTGTCCGGCCGGGGACTGTGCTCAAGGCCTGGCATCTGCACGTGCCGGCACGGCTGGTACGGCGAGCACTGCGACCGGTGCAGGACGAGCCCGGGGTGCGTCCACGGCACGTGCCACCTCCCTGGTCAGTGCGTGTGCCACAGGGGGTGGGCGGGGCCCCTCTGCGACGTAGGTAAGTGGAACAATACGGCGGATGGAGTTGTTGTTGTGTGGGAGATATGAGTGTGTGTATGGGGGTGGGGGGGTTAGTGGGGGGGGGGCGGGCAGGCTGATTGATTAATTGAACCAAGGTAGACAGATATACTTATTGATAAGAACCGTTCACACGAATAGGCAAACATAATAACCGCCACACCCCACCCCCTTCCCATCCACTAGCCGAATAGACTCGCTCAGTACAAAGTCATACCTATTAAGATGCTCGGACAAGTAATTTTTTCGTGTAGGGGGTGGGGGGGAGGGGATGGGTACTAATGTTAAACTAAAAGTCTCTGACTGTGACATGCCCCAAACTCATAAGATCGGTTAAAATGATAGATAGACAGATAGATACATGAGTAGACAGACAGATACATGAGTAGACAGACAGAAACATGACTAGACAGATAGAAACATGACTAGACGGCTATATGGCAGACGGCTGGACCTGCTATATGGCAGACGGCTGGACAGGCTTTATGGCAGACGCCTAGACAGGCTATATGGCAGACGGCTGGACAAGCTATATGGCAGACGGCTGGACCGGCTATATGGCAGACAGACAGGAAAGCATATACACAGACAAGCAGATAGCTAGATAGATAAATAGATAGACAGATAGATAAGTGGATAGATAGATAGATAGATAGATAGATAGATAGATAGATAGATAGATAGATAGATAGATAGATAGATAGATAGATAGATAGATAGATAGATAGATAGATAGATAGATAGATAGATAGATAGATAGATAGATAGATAGATAGATAGATAGATAGATAGATAGATAGATAGATAGACGTACCTATATGCAGATATCGACCACACCAGTAATTATTTTCCGAACTCGCCACATGTGGCATCAGTATAAATATCATTACGTCGCCAACCCCGGACTGACATGTCCAATTAACACCTGGCATTGAGTCGTTGGTGGTCGAGCGATATAAACTCACCCTCTTCCATCTGCCTCACCCCCAGCCCCCCTCCACACTTGCTATTCAATAGACACATTCACATACTCTCACACACACATGCGCACAAACAAACTCCCCCATACCACACCCCCCCCTCCTCCTTGAATACCGTCATAAATAGCATTTTCACCATTTCGGCTCCATCTGAGCATCTGGAATTGAACCAACGTGTCATACTTTATCACATGAGCCCCTCCCCTCCACCCTTCCCCCCAGTGCTGTCAGTAAGTCCAGCTGTAGTCTACGCCTACTAAAAATAAAATATAAGTGTGTCTTGAAACCTCCCAAGTTAAAACCTTCAACTACCATAAACTTACCTTTTGCTCTTTTTTTTTTTTTGTTTCATTAACCCGTCTGTAAAAATAATCTACAAGTTTTTTGAAGAGTTTTAAGTCTTACAATATGACAACATGGAAATGTTTTTTTACAAAACCCCAGAATTATAGTTCACATAAGTGGCGATAAAATATAATACGCAGCGAAAGTTAAGACTCATATTTTACAAATTGCAGATTAAATATTCCATAGCCAGAGCAAACCGAAACTTTAACACGTTTCAATCACCATACTTCAGCTTCCACGGCTATAAAAGCTGATTGCTTTTCCGGATATTCCCGAATCTTTCCATCTATCCTTCATTCCCACCCCCCTCCCCCTCCCTCTCCGGGTTCCTTACTTCTTTTAGAGAGGTTTCAAGGAGGTATAAACACCGGCGTTTGAACACGTGGTGTTTGGTTGAAGACTTAACCGGGGTTATCTTGGTCTTTTAGAGGAGAAAATGAACAAAAAAGTAGAAAGGGGGGGGGGGTAAAAGTAGGATAGTTAGTGGGAGAGAATCAAACCTTGTAGTTAATTGTGAGGGTACTAAACACTTTTTAGGTCATTATGAAAATAAAGATAAATTCTCAGACATATAATTAATTGTACCAACCAGCACCGCTTTCACTCAGTGCAGTTTGCCCTTACAGGCACACAACGGTTGAATCGAAATACCAGTGTAGGATAGGATTAAATAAAATCTTGAGCTGACCTGGTTTGAAAATGACCTAGGCATTGATCCGGTTTGCATTTGTTATGTGTGTCGAGTATTACATGTTTTATGACGTAAGCTTCTAATCATAAACAAATAAAGAGTTCACTGAACTGATTCATGAATCGATTCGTACAATATAATGCAACATACAATGAAGCATATAATGTAACATATAATTTAACATAAAATGTAACATAATGCAACATATAATTTTGAAAAGACCAAAAGTGAATTAAGTCATTAAAGACCTCTTCAGAATTAATTTTAAATTTACACTTTTCAAGCCTCAGTCGCCAATTCCTAAAGCGGTACGAACCCATACCATCTGTCATAATAAGTGAGTTTACAAACTAACGGCCAAGCAGACGACGGCAGCTGTTGGTCGCTAGTCATAAATACCCTGACTCTAGTCAGAACGAGGTTTAGGTTTAATGTTGTTTTTATTGAAATAAGTATGTTTCATTCAAGTAAAGTCCAAGCAACGTAAACATGTACTATTCCGTAGTGAATGGCTGTAAAAAGGGTGATTTCAGGACTGTCTTTACGTCATTATGGGCCCCAGGGAAAACCTCTGAGTTGGGGCCCCTGCGGAAAACCAACTATTACAGACGATAATTTTATTTAATTTGAAAATCATGAGCGGGGCAGCAGAGCCGTGCCTATGCTTGGGGCAAGGGGGGGAGGGGCCCCTTGAAAGAGACTGTAAGGTAGTAGTGGGGCTTCAGATTTTATTAAATCAGTTTAGGCCCCCCCATAAACTATCAGATTTGATGGAAGCTTGTACTGTAAAGGAACCATTTGTCAATAGGATGGTGGTGTGGGGTATGACGTGGCATTCGTCCAGCTTTCATATGGTTAATAACGGCCCTGAGGGCCCTGGGGGCCCCAAGACTAATAGTTTTGAATGGACTATCGGACTGGCAGTACCAAAAAAAAAATTACTCCATGGCATTTGAAACGTCATACTCACAGTATTTCTAGCAATAATTTTTTTTGTGTGTCTTTTTTTTTTCAATTCCTTCCCCCTTCCCTCACCAGAGACCCGATTTTGTCTGGAGCACAACCCGTGCATGAACGGGGGCACCTGCCACCACGACAGTGCTCACAACTACACGTGCTCGTGCCCCAGGGGCTACCAGGGGGCCCACTGTGAGGTCAGCGAGTGTCACAACAACTTTTGTCTGAATTCGGGCACCTGTCAGGTGAGTGTCAGGATCTAGAGTTCCCCCCCCCCCCAAGCAGATCCCCGTCCCGTTCACACCTTACCCCCACCACCCCCACCCGACCCTGATTTGGTGATGGGTGTTTTTTAACTGAAAGAGTTCTAGTCTTTAGTTTATAACATAACCGAGTAATAAACACCTTTAAATCTACAGTTACCAGAAACAGTGGCAGTAATTTATTCGACTCTAGTCATATAATCTAAGAAAAAATATATATATATTTATAAATAGACTTGCCATACGTCCCGGTTTCGCCGGGACAGTCCCTGATATACTGGGTTGTCCCGGTGTCCCGCCCGGTTTTTGAAATTGTCCCGGTTTAGATTAAGGGCACAGTTTCTTGGAAATAATTGAGCAAAATTATTAGATCAGAGAATGATTAATCTGCTCTTGTGTGATCAGTAACATTTTGGTAAGTAACACAGTAATACAAGTTTACAGAAGTGAAAAAGACGAGTGGTACAACAAGTAGAAAACTGTTTTGTTTTGTAAAAATATCGTGTTTGTGTACCATTATGAATAAAATAACAAAGATTATCTATTCTATATTTTAAGTATTTTTTTTACATTACTGTTTTCATACCCCCCCCCCCCGGAACCGACATCCCTAAACCTAAAGTAAAAAAGACAGAACTGTCCAAGTTGGTCCGTGAAAAAATATGGCAACCCTATATAATATAAACTAGCTGTACCTTGCAAAAACCTTTGCATAGAGTTATATCCCCTTAGGCTTGATCGGTAGTCTAGGTTATTTTTGGTTTCGGGTAGATCCGATTTTTTCATGATTAATTCCTTTTTACTTCTTTGACAGATCGCTGAGGGAACAAGATACTGCGCATGTCAGCCGCCGTACACCGGTCCCAGATGTCAACACAAACTGAATAACATCATTTCATCCCTTTCAGTGTGCACAGACCCGCATTGCGCCCCTCCAACAGTACGTACGACGTGCGCCGGACAGGACTGTGAAGTTGAAGTCGCCCCCGAACGCAAGCCGTGCCTTGAGCCCCACTGCGGCCGGAGAACAACGGAACAGCCTGTGAACCCTTGCGTCAGGCACATCTGTTACAACAACGGCAGGTGTCAGGTCAATAAAAAGTTGAACGCCCCCACCTGCAGGTGTCCCCCGCCTTTCAAGGGCGAGCACTGCCTTCTCGTGGTGAACTCTTCCTGCACGATCAACCCTTGCCTCAACGGGGGCCGGTGCTCAATAAACATGAGAACCTCTGCTTTTCAGTGCACGTGCAATCCCGATTACTCCGGAAAGCTGTGCCAGAAGTTGGCTGATGTTAAAACGCGGATTACTTTATGTGGCGTGGGTGAAGACGGTAGTAAACACGGCGGAGTAATTTCATGCCACAACGGCGGTAAGTGCGAGAAATCAAGACGCGAGGGGAAATTTTACTGCAACTGTCCTGGAAATTTCACAGGAGAATTTTGCGAGGGGGAAAAGACGGTGGACCCTTGCTCGGCGCACCGGTGTTTAAACGGAGGGCGCTGCGCTGTGAACGCCAGCAACGGGGCGCCAGACTGCGATTGCCCTTCGGGGTACTCAGGGGCTGTCTGCCAGCACCCACGCCTCGAGAAACATTGCGGTAGGGTGCGTTGTATGCACGGCGGGGCGTGCGTCGATCTTCCGCACGAGAACTTCAAGTGCGTCTGCCCGGGAGGATTCGAGGGCCGATTCTGTGAGAGGGACACACGGAGAGGCGGAGGGCTGATCATAGAAATAAGGGCGGACTGCTGCCACTCGCTGGCGCCCTCCTCAAAGTTTGGACTGTGGTCTTTATTTATTATTTACATCATGTTTCATCATACCCTGAACTTGTTTGTATAATGGCCACCACCTATATTGGACCACTGTTTGATATTTATATATGTATATATTCGGATTTAGTAATATGCCTTATATCATGTTTAAATATTTGTTATTCTTTTATTATACCATGATATTTGAATATGTTGTGTATTAGTTTGTGAGTTGCGTAGCAGAATATCTGCTGTCAGAATATTATCTGTGGAGGTGAGAACTGCGTTGGGTCAGTTAGCGCGTTTGAATGGCATGGCGAGGGTTTGATCGTGAAAAGTTGGAAGATCAAAGTAGTGAATGGAGAGTGACCGGAGTGACCAGTGGAGCATGGCTGTATTTGGTTGAGGAGATCAGGGGGGGGGGTTTAGGAGGGAATGTGGAGATCATTTGGTGCATGGTGTTCAAGAGGCAGTTGGGATGTTGATCTTAAAGAATGCGGACATATTATGAAGTATTAACGAAGGATATAAATTAGAGGCCCAACAAGATCCTGTACACAACAAATATATGTTTGTTATTGTCATAAGTGATACAAATATAAATAGATATATACTGTATTTATATGTTGCTAATTATCTACCATTGTTCATGTGTAGACTGACGTGTATAAGGGATTGGTCGAAAAGTTGAGATACAAATAAATTACAAATCATTTTCCTTTAATGAATAAATTTTTTTTAAATGTTTTCAAATCTTTTTTAGTTTTAGTGCCAGGTAGGGAAGCACATAAACGTTTCAAATTTCATTATCAACCATAATTTTACCAGATATATATATATATATATATATATATATATATATATATATATATATATATATATATATATATACTAGTTGCAAGTACCCGGCTTTGCCCGGGTTTAAAATAAGGTTTTCTGTTTACCTTCTGTTTTCTCCCTACCCCTCTCTCCCTTCCTCTCTCTCTCCCTCCCTCCCTCCCTCTCCATTTCCCTCCCTCCCTCTCTCCCATCTCTCTCCCATCTCCCTCTCCCCCTCCTTCTCTCCCAACGTCCATCCTCCCTCTCTCCTTCCCTCCCCTCCCTCCCTAACCCCCCTCTCTTCCTCCTTTCTCCCTCCCTCCCCTTTCCACCTCTCTCTCTCCCTCCCCCTATCTCCCCCTTCCTCCCTCCCTCATTCCCTCTCTCTCCCTCCCTGCCCCCTCACTCTTTATCTCTCTCCCTCCCTCTCTCCCTCCCTACCCCCTCTCCCTCCCTTTCTCTCTCCATCTCCCCCTACTCCCTCTCCCATCTCCCTCTTCCCCCCTGCTCCCTATCCCATTTCCCTCTCTCCCATCTCTCTCCCATCTCCCCTCTCCCCTCCCTTCTCTCCCAACATCCATCCTCCCTCCTCTCCTTCCCTCCCTCTCTCCCTCCCCTAACCCCTCTCTCCCTCCTTTCTCCCTCCCTCTCCTTTCTCCCTCCCCCTTTCCACTTCTCTCTCTCCCTCCCCCTCTCTCCCCTTCATCCCTCCCCTCATTCCCTCTCTCTCCCTCCCTGCCCCCTCACTCTTTATCTCTCTTCCTCCCTCTCCCCCCCCCTCTCTCTCTCCCTCCTCCCCTCTCTCTCCCTCCCTACCCCCTCTCTCCCTCCCTTCCTTTCTCTCTCCATCTCCCCTACTCCCTCTCCCATCTCCCTCTCCCCCCCTCCTTTTCTCCACCCTGTCCACCCCCTCCCTCCCTCCCTCCCTACCCTCCTTTCCTCTCTCTCTCCTCCTGCCCCCTCTCTCTCTCTCTTTATCTCTCTCCCTCCCTCTCACTCTCTCTCTCTTTCTCTCTCTCTCTCTCTCTCTCTCTTATACTTATTATTATGGCTTCACACTTCTTCTAAAATCCTTCTTCATTCCTTTATCTTCCTCAAACTGTACAAATCAGGGAGCATGAAAAAACAACAATTCTTTGCATCACAAAGGCACAATACAGCACCAGCGCGCAAGTTCTATTCGAATCGGGAAATGACGTCACAAAGGATTTTTTTTTATGGTGCCGTCGAGATTACTTTAATGTAGTAAAATACTAAAATAAAAAAAAATTAATTACAATTAAACTACCCATCGAGATGAAACGAAACCTGTCCTATAACCTTCCCCATGTAATTATGTGTATGTGTAACAAATTTCACGTTATCTGTTTTTCTGTATCTTGAGTTATAAGGGAACAGACAGACAGACAGACAGACAGACAAAAAGTGCGTCTTATAAGTATAGAGATATATATATATATACAGAGGATTCCGCTTAATTGGGACACCGCTTAATTGGGACAGCCGCTTAATTGGGGCAAAAAGCCTCTGTCCCGATGTGTCCCAATTAAGAGGAACTTCCCTTAGTGGGCCCAGTGGGGCAGATGAAGTGTTAGAATTAATCTGTTTTTTATAACCTCGGCAGGGTGGATTTGTGGGACGACATTGGCAAAATTCTCATGGCTCTCACCGAGGATCGTACCAATGACTCTCAGATCGACAGTCGAGTATCTACACCACTCGGTCAAACGTCCCACTATGAGATAGATATAAAATATACTTTATTTATTCCTACATGCATGCATTGGTAAAAATAAAAGTATTGTTAAGTTCCCTTAAGCCCCAAAGTGCTCATCAGAGCAGATGAAGTGTAGAATTCATCTGTTTCTATAAACTCGGCATATGAAGGGATTGTGTGGTCAGCAAAACACCCTACTACCTTTACTCCCCCCCCCCCAACTTAAAGTCCGGTGACCCATTTAAAGCTGGGTGGACCTGAGGACTTTTACCAGGACCTGAAAAAAAAACCACTGAGGTTCGAACCCGGGACCTTCTAGTCGACAGTCGAGTGCTCTACACCACACGACCAACCTTCCTACCCCATTTGTTTTTTGTTGAATTACCACGTCGGTCTACATTTACCTCGCAGTGACTCACACCTGTTTATTGCAGTCATCGCATTCTGACCAGTCTGACTGAACAGCACAGTGTCCACGGTAAGTGATGTCACCTGGGGGGGGGGGAACATGATTGTACTAAAAAAAGTACCAGCTGTAAATCTAGCATGAACCCCCCCCCCCATCCCCCGTCCTATCCACGACCGAGGTTTCCCCCCCTATCAAGCTAGTGCCGTATCAAGCTAGTGCACGTATCAAGCTAGTGCCCGTATCAAGCTAGTGCCCGTATCAAGCTAGTGCCCGAATCAAGCTAGTGCCCATATCAAGCTAGTGCCCATATCAAGCTAGTGCCCGTATCAAGCTAGTGATCGTATCAAGCTAGTGCCCATATCAATCTAGTGATCGTATCAAGCTAGTGCCCATATCAAGCTAGTGATCGTATCAAGCTATTGCCCATATCAAGCTAGTGATCGTATCAAGCTATTGCCCGTATCAAGCTAGTGCCCGAATCAAGCTAGTGCCCATATCAAGCTAGTGCCCATATCAAGCTAGTGCCCGTATCAAGCTAGTGATCGTATCAAGCTAGTGCCCATATCAATCTAGTGATCGTATCAAGCTAGTGCCCGAATCAAGCTAGTGCCCATATCAAGCTAGTGCCCATATCAAGCTAGTGCCCGTATCAAGCTAGTGATCGTATCAAGCTAGTGCCCATATCAATCTAGTGATCGTATCAAGCTAGTGCCCATATCAAGCTAGTGATCGTATCAAGCTATTGCCCATATCAAGCTAGTGATCGTATCAAGCTATTGCCCGTATCAAGCTAGTGCCCGAATCAAGCTAGTGCCCATATCAAGCTAGTGCCCATATCAAGCTAGTGCCCGTATCAAGCTAGTGATCGTATCAAGCTAGTGCCCATATCAATCTAGTGATCGTATCAAGCTAGTGCCCATATCAAGCTAGTGATCGTATCAAGCTATTGCCCATATCAAGCTAGTGATCGTATCAAGCTATTGCCCATATCAAGCTAGTGATCGTATCAAGCTAGTGCCCACATCAAGCTAGTGATCGTATCAAGCTATTGCCGTATCAAGCTAGTGCCCATATCAAGCTAGTGATCGTATCAAGCTATTGCCCGTATCAAGCTATTGCCCGTATCAAGCTAGTGCCCGTATCAAGATAGTGATCGTATTAAGTTAGTGCCCATATCAAGCTAGTGTTCGTATCAAGCTATTGTCCGTATCAAGTTAGAGCCCGTATCAAGCTATTGCCCGTATCAAGCTAGTGATTGTATCAAGCTATTGCCCATATCAAGCTAGTGATCGTATCAAGCTATTGCCCGTATCAAGCTAGTGATTGTATCAAGCTATTGCCCATATCAAGCATAACGGACATGAATTACTAGCATGCATCCTCCGATGAATTTGGGATAATGAATACTTAACAAGTGTAGGAGAAATGAAGGCTAAATACATCTATCTATCTATCTATCTATCTATCTATCTATCTATCTATCTATCTATCTATCTATCTATCTATCTATCTATCTATCTATCTATCTATCTATCTATCTATCTATCTATCTATCTATCTATCTATCTATCTATCTATCTATCTATCTATCTATCTATTTATCTATCTATCCCTATCAATCCATCTATATAAAGTTATAAATGCATCGATGTACTGGTATCTAATGACAAATGTCTTTGTACCCCTCAAGGTGTTCTGTCAGTAGGTCAGTGATTGTGTGTGTGTGGGGGGGGGGGAGGAGGTAGGTGACGAATTCTTGAGAATAGTGTAGACACCTTTACGATTCTCATTTGACCAACTTTTAGCTTAATGTCTCACCAAACAAGTACAATAATATATAATGAAACCAAAAAAATGAAACAACACAGTAAAGCTGCAGGTTAAGGGACGTCACAAGATTGTGAGACAATTACATCATAACGTTACAGCAATGTACCTGTATGTCTTTACATGTCTGTCCTTTACGTCATCCTGTCTGTCATAATGTCTATATGTATATTAGAAATACATTTTCTAAACACTGTTTAACTTCAGAAATATTCTTACATTTGAAAAAGGAATTAAAAAAAAAAAGTCAATTCATGTTTCCTTTGACTTTCTCTTTGAATTATGTCAACATTTGACCCAGTTTACCAATAGTCTCCAGACTGATTCCATGAATTTGTGTCATATCAACTGATACTAAACGATTCAATGGAGTTAAAGGTGTTGGCTTTGTTTAGTCAAACTAGGTACAGCATGAAAAAAAGGTAAAGCAACACCTGGAGTAATTGTGTCCAGTGTCAAAAGACCTCGGTGTAATATATTTGTGTGACAGTAAGTGTGAATTAAACTTTCATTAAACCTTTTGGATTTGCGACAAGGTGGTCAGTCGAACTAGGTGGTCAGTCTAACCAGGTGGTCATCAAAACCACTTACCACCCTCAGGCAAACTAGCGATTTAAGCTTCTTTCAACGTAAAAGCCATTCGTATAAATGTTTAATAGATAACAAAGCAAGTGATTTACATATCCTTGTGTGTGTGTGTTTGTGTGGGAATCTTGAATGATCGTGAGTTGGTTAAAAATTTCAATGACACAAAATCAACATTTATTGGATATTTAGAAATAACAACAAATACTTGTTTAAGGGCGAATTGTTGATGTTGCTTAAATTTGGCCGAATTTTTTAAAGGATTCACAGGCACTAAGTCAAGCTGTACCTTGTACAGTCAGCAAGTTTAGCCTGGCCTACTTAACCAGAATTACATTTTGACTAAAAGCGATCAGAGGATAGTACCATTCCTTTCAGCTACCATAAAGTATAGGGACCATTTTGTTTAACTATGTATACAAAAATAAACAAAACTAGTGATCCATTAGTAAATTTAGACAAACAACTTATCATCCACGTTTTATTATCATATATGTATCCATGGGAATAAATTGAATCATGACAATCCCAATTACAACATTATTCATTGCGAATAGATTTCATTCTATTCATGGCGGATAGATTTCATTCTATTCATTGCGAATAGATTTCATTCTATACATGGCAAATAGATTTCATTCTATTCATGGCGGATAGATTTCATTCTATACATGGCGTGGAAAAATTTTAATTTCTTGATTTGCTCCTTTCTGTCTTGCTTGTTTCTACTGCAGATGACTGACTGTTTCGCTGTTTGGACTAGAATGTCTGCAAACTTGACGTAATTCCCACATTCTGGAACTACCCGATTTTCAACTAATTTTGTGACTATTGGTTGATAATTGTTTCTTTCTTGGCAGAATCTTTTCTTTTTGTCTGCATAATAAGTTTCTTCGGCCATGCGCCAAAAGATGCTTTTTTGTAGGGATGATTTGCTAATTAGAGCTCTGAATGACCGGTAGTGTGCGGTAGTGTTAAACATCCAATATATTGTTCCCATCCAGTGGTAAGCAGACGTCAAAATGTCACTCAGAGCGTGAAGGAAATTTATTTTGTCCTCGTATGGGTGACAGCGACCATCATCTCCTGAACATCTGACATTGTCGTCTACCTGGGAAATGAACATTCATAGAACTAATTCACAATGTTTTAAGAACTAAGCAAAACTAGGAAATAATACAACTGTTGTACACAGCTGAATTAGGACGCAATACATTTTTATTGTCATGTCGAAGTTAAGAAATATTACCATGTTAAGTTTCATTTTCAGTATACACAACCGTTGTGCTTGTTGGAGGAACTAATGGACGCATCATCAGATGTGGTGGTTGGAGGAACTAATGGGACACATCAACAGATTAGGTGGTTAGGGGAACTAATTGACGCATCAACAGATGTGGTTGTTTTACGAACTAATGGACGCATCAACAGATGTGGTGGTTGGAGGAACTAATGGACACATCAACAGATGTGGTTGTTGGAGGAACTAATGGACACATCAACAGATGTGGTGGTTGGAGGAACTAATGGACACATCAACAGATGTGGTGGTTGGAGGAACTAATGGACACATCAACAGATGTGGTGGTTGGAGGAACTAATGGACACATCAACAGATGTGGTGGTTGGAGGAACTAATGGACACATCAACAGATGTGGTGGTTGGAGGAACTAATGGACAAATCAACAGACATATTTCTTCATTGCTGCCTTTTCTGATCGGATGTCCTTAATTCATTCACTTGTACCCTGTCCATTCCTTTACTTTGTCAAAAACAACTTAAAGTAAAATTTAAATATCTTTCTGTCTATAAAGGTGAACTTGTGTATTTATGTAACTTTGTGCTTGTGTATGATAATAATACTGTACAAAGGATATGGAGACAGACAGCAACATTATAGTATGACATAAATACATCACACGAATTCATAGAAAATGACGTGTACACAATATCTTGTCGGGCAACGCCCAATATTACTAAGGGGACGGATGGTTGTGCAATGAGAGCGCTCGACTATCAACCGGAGTGGTCCCTTGTTCGAACCATGGGTCTTTTAAGGTCCTGGTCAAAGTCCGTAGGTCCATCAAGTTTTAAAGGGTTCGCATGTCTGTAAGTTGGTGGGGTAAAGACGGGTAAGCGGCGTGCTAGTCACACAGTGGCCACTGAAATAGACGAGTTCTACACTTCACCTGCCTAGGAGGCTTAAGGGAACTATTACTAGTATTGGTGCTAGGTATATAAACTAAAATAAAGAAATATATCACTATATAAAACGACAGCGTGTTAGTAAGATAATAAGCAGGCCTAATTGTTTATTTTTCTTGTTAAGCGCTTTTTTTTATAAAAGCTTATGTTGTCAATGCTTCGTTTTGATTGTAACGATGAGAGCATTAATTACTGTATATACAAAAATAATCCTAAGTTGTTAGCTTCGACAGGTAAAACGTAATTTGTGAGCCATGAAATGTTGGTCATTCCTTCACATAAATTTGCACCCATATCTTTAACCTATGGTGTTTTGGTTTGGCTCTGTTGGTTCGGTATATTTGTTGGTTGGTTTGGTTAACTTGTTAGATGTGTTGTTTTGTTTGATTAGTTCCCGTTGACAGGTAAAACGTAATTTGTGACGTTTTAAATTAAGGTCATTTCTTCACATTAGGTGCATAAATTAGCACACATATCTTTACCTAAGTGAATACAACCTCATTGTAATAATTAGATTTGGCCTCGATATTTAGATTAGCATAATTAACTGGCTACTTTAGGAAGTAGTTTTTGAGCAGATGATAAAAGACAGACGACGACAGAAATTCATAATATGTATCATAAAAGTAAGAATATTATTCAAAGATGTATATATATATATTTCAACAAACTGTCTTATTCAGTGATTCATAACTGTTGATATATGTGTTACGTCTCACACATATCATGTGAACATTTAATTATACAAGAAACTCCAAAGAGACAGATACTACAAATTTATACACATCTTCCCAGAAGCAGACGTTCCACAGTACAGAAGATATCATAAATAATAAATATATATATATATACAATTATACATTATAAATACTACAATAATAACATACCCATGACACGAATTAATCAAATGTTAAAATGCAGCAGTTAAATTGATTGTGAAGGGATGTCACATGACACCTAAATTTCCTGGACAACGCCGGGCTTAATAGCTAGAACTTATATATTGTGAGACATTTGTTGATTATATGATGTCACCACTACATATAGTCCTTGTGTTAGAGTAGTTCTTCATTGTTTTAAGAATTGTGTTTATTGTTTTAAAAAAAGAAAGCAGCACAATCAGCCGAAATTTCACCATTCCTCAACTAAATCCGCCAATCCGGCAACATTGTCAAATGAAAATGTACATGTTATATAAATTACACATTGTTTACAAAACTTTATGTTATTATTAATTTAGAATATAATTACTGAAATTGTATTAACCTGCTTATTCTAATTTTAGATTCTGTTTAATTAAAACATATGATCCCGACAAAGAAATTGTATTAACCTGCTTATTCTAATTTTAGATTCTGTTTAAATTAAAACATATGTAAATGAGAGACATTGTAAATATGTAAGTAAAGCTAATGATTAGTTGGTTGTTGTATTATTTTTAGTCATGACGCAGAAACCACGCAATTTTATGCATTTAAATAAAAGATTTTGTTGAATAAATCAATAAAACTAACCTCTTCAATGACATCATCTTCAATTTTCTTAGTTTTAAGAAAAGCTAAATATTTCATGACATTTTTCATATTCCTACAAAGTTTCCTTCTTCTGACTCTCTCCATGTTTCAACGAACTGACCAATATTTTAGGATCTATATCTGCGGGGATTGGGGTTGGTCTACTGGTCAACAATTTAGGTTATCTCCGCCCATTGAAGTTTTCAACCAAGAAGGTAAACAAAGGCTAGAAAATAAACCCATTTCAGCCAACAAATAAAACCCAGCCTAATCTGCCACAGCTTTTACATCAAGGTTTTCAATCCCATGTTGTTTAGTTTCTCGATTTTAAGGTAGAAGTAGCAAAATTGAAAATAGGTCACTTTCCAGTATTACGAAATTGCTCGATATTTAGAGCGATTGATTTCGATGCTATATTGGATTGTATCCTCTTGGTCATTTCCTTTAAATTTTTTTCATTTTTTTATTAGCCTAATCTTTGGTTTTAGGGGAAAAGCAACAACAGTCATTTCAAATGCATAAACACATTGCATGTTGTCGTCTCGTCTTTACAAAATTTGATATCCACATCTATTAGCAAATATTTATCCTTAATTATTATAGACAAAAATAATATACTTCGTGCCTGTGAATATTACATTTAAAAGGTCAAGAATGTAAAGTCCTTAAAGCCATTGGTTAGATAAGAGAAAAAATTATTTGCGTCTCAACAGTATTAAAAAAAGTTCCATTAGACCTAAATGGCCATCGGGGCAGATGAAGTGTAGAATTCATGTTTCTATAACCTCGAAATATGAAGGGATTGTGTGGTTAGCTCAAAGCCCAGCCACCTTTACTTCCCCAACTTAAAGTCAGGTACCCATTTAAAGCTGGGTGGACTTTGAAACGGATTTCACCAGGAAAAATACTCATGATAAATAAAAAATATCGTAGATTCAACACTCAAAAATGTCACACTTCTTGATGAATAGTAGGTATTAGCAGACAGAGGATTGAATCCAAGACTCGCATGTCAACAGTCGAGTATCTACACCACTCGGCCATCTGTCTCACTAGTAAATATAAAAATATCGTAAATTCAATACTAAAGAAAAAATGTCACACTTCTTGATGAATAGCAGAAGTTAGCAGACAGTGGCGTAACCAAGACAAGGGCGGAGGTAGGGTACATAATTCCCACCATCTATTAGGCCTATTATTTGTCCGTAGCTTGGGGTGTGTCTAGCACCTGCGGGGTGTGTGTCTAACACCTGTGTGTGTGGGGGGGGGGTTTGTCTAACAGAATTTTTTTTTTTTTTTTGCAGATGGACAGGGTGTAGATTCTACACTGTATAACTAATGTAAAACTCGTGCCACAAATAAGCTAATGCTGGGCTTTAACCCTGAAATGAGTGTTAGGTCACGGGCCGGGTAAAACATTCTAGCGGGTTGGATAAAACAAGTCCAGCGTGCCGAATGTAGCTCGCGGGCCGTAACTTGCCCATGGCCGGTCCAACGCTCGAGAAGATTAACTCGTTAGTCTGATCGTCTAGAACAACACAGATTAAACCAACTGTGACGTCCATACTAATCATTTTCTTGGTTAAACAAGTGAACATTACACTTATTATAAAGTGAACATTACACTTATTATAAAGTGAACATTACACTTATTATAAAGTGAACATTACACTTATTATAAAGTGAACATTACACTTATTATAAAGTGAACTCTACATTTAATATAAACCTTGAACAATGAATGTGTTGTTTATCAAAGTCATCTAGACAGAACCCAATGTGTTTTAAATATGTCCAATTTCTTAAGCTTTGAATTGACATGCGGTAACATCACTAAAACATTTAACGAATAGTTGATAGTAAGAAAGTAAATTGAATGAAAGAATATAAGAGTAACATTTACAGTTTATAGGCATAGACGCGCAAAGCAAAATCTTCAAAAGAAGATTAAAAGTAAAATTTGTCCTTCAACTCACCGACCCTGTTGTCTAAAATGAAACTGGGTTGGGCGGGGGGGTAATAAAAAAACCGCGTTAATGATAAGGGAGCGATTACTTTCTTGCTATATTATTATTTTAGGAAGGAAAGGCACATATGAGATATAAAACCCATAGTGCCAATATCGGTCCGACTATCGTTAGCTCCCTACAAAAATCGGCCGATCCGATATTAACCGATAGTGCCAATATCGGTCCGATACCGATCCTATTATCGGTCGCTCCCTAGTTAAAACTTCTATTTTTAAGAATAATGATCATTGGGTCAGGGATGAGTTAACTAATTATGGGGAGAAAGGAGGAGAACAGAAAGTTACAGATATGCAGTTCGACAAAAATAGGCAGCACACAGGATAGAGTGGTGATGTTTCGGTGAATATGTATCTTGCAGTGTATAGTCTCATTCTACTTATATTTTGAAATTATATTTTGTGTAATCGTCAAATAAAGTATATGAATCGAACTTGGCAGTTTAAATCATTTATTTGTTGTGTCTATGAGTGAGTACACGCTTAGATAAAGTGTCAATCGGTACCAGAGAAGAGACAGATCATCACAAGAACTCACAATGCATAACTAACAATACAAGTAGTTATGACACCTACTTTAATGTAAAAGTAAGTATTGAGAAAATTTCGTTTCTAATTCAGTTGATTAATTTACTGTAAATTTCAAGGCAATTGGTGAACGACTTTCAAAGTTATTAGCTAGGCATGAATCCTATTTACATTTTCATTTATATAGGTAAAGCCACCGCCATGTAATCTTGTTATTAGTTATTAGTTAGTTCAGTGGCGTCACTCGTGGGGTGCGGGTTTTATAGTCTAAAAATTAGTTTGCTGATTCTTTTGTACTGAAATAATTTTTTCTTTTCACTTGTCTTAATATAAAATGATTGATAATTTTTGTTTACAATTTCAAATTATAGTCAGCCACTGTAGCTAGTTTAAACATGATGTCATGATGTTATGTTTATTTCAGCTGGTACGGGTCTGTACCAGAGGTGTGCGGATCTTGAAATTTAGCGTCCGCGTCCGTCCGCGGATTTCTATCAATGATCCGCGTCCGCGTCCGCAGAATCTTACAACATTGGTCCGCAGTCAGTCCGCGCGTCCGCATTGCTGAAATTTAGCGAGTCCGCAACTTAACCATACGAAGCGTACGCTGTCAGTCCGCGGATTCGGAAAAGTCTGCGGATCTACGTCCGCAAGCGGACGCGTCCGCTGTCCGCTCATCTCTGGTCTGTACGGATGGGGATGGGACAGTCTTGAAGGGAGCGGGTGGGGGTTGGTTCAAACTGTTCGGGGGATGGTTGAGATTGGATGCCACTTAGAGCCGCGTGACCTGTGATCTGTGATCTGTGATCTGTGATCTGTGAAAGTACACACACATACAAACACACACACACAGATTGTGCAACAGTATATATTGCAGCTCAATAGGTTTCTATGTTACTCTACAGAGGCGTACCTAGGGTGGGGGAGGGGGGTTCCAAATTTGAAATTACCCCCGGGCGTGAGGGGGGGCTCCCAAAAATTTTTACATTGAATATTAAATACATTTTCTTATGTCATGGTGTCTAACGTCAAAATGCAGGAGCCCCCAAAGAGGCGAAGCCCCACCCGGGCCCCCCAAATCCCTAGGTTCGATACTGTATCCCCCCTCACAGTGGCGGATTTAAGGACGGGCGGTATTATTTTTAAGATAGCTGAATGAACTGCCAGGAATGTTTTATAGCTGATGACAGCTTATGCTAAGTTTGACCATTTTTTTTTTGTGTGCGTATAACATGAACTCGTTTGTTTGTGTTAGGACATAATTTAATATGCCGCGACTGTCACAAGTTGACTAATATTAATGTCCTCATCCAACACCACACCCACCCCTCTCACCTGTCCCAGGGGATGATCGAAAAAAACGAGTTTTACTAAATTGAGAAACAAAAATTTAAGTAAAAAGCAAAAAAAAAAAAAAATTTTTTTTTTTTTTTTTAAAAATAGCAAACTGACGTAAGTGTGGTCAGCCAATTCACAAACACAGGGTGGTCATGAATGACTATTACTCTGAAGTTGCTAGCCCTATTAACATTAATGTATTTGTTACGAGTTCGTGTCCCAGCGACACCAGTCATTAGTGTCTTGGTTGCAATGGCAGACTGCACAAACTTTCGTATAACGGACAGGAATTATTTGAATGCATCCACCGATGAAATTTTGGATAATGAATACTTAACCAGTGTACGAGAAATGAAGGCATTCAAAGTTAGATCACAAAAATTGGCCAGTTAATCTATCTATCTATCTATCTATCTATCTATCTATCTATCTATCTATCTATCTATCTATCTATCTATCTATCTATCTATCTATCTATCTATCTATCTATCTATCTATCTATCTATCTATCTATCTATCTATCTATCTATCTATCTATCTATCTATCTATCTATCTATCTATCTATCTATCTATCTATCTATCTATCTATCTATCTATCTATCTATCTATCTATCTATCTATCTATCTATCTATCTATCTATCTATCTATCTATCTATCTATCTATCTATCTATCTATCTATCTATCTATCTATCTATCTATCTATCTATCTATCTATCTATCTAATCTAAAAAGTTATTAATGTGACAATGGTTAAGTGTTAAATTAGCTCTTCACAGCTTATTTGAATAAATAAAAACAGAAGAAGAAAGATCTTGCTTTTGTCATCATAACGTATGCACATTATTAATTATTGATACTTTTATTATATCATTATAGTATAATAATACTTGGATATTGAGGGTCGAACAACATTTTGCATTGCCTCACTAGTAATGTTAATGAATGCTCTAAAGTAGGATAAGAAGTACATTAAAAGGGAAAATACTTCTGCGTCAATCGATGCTGAATTTGACAACTGTGGCAAATGTTTTTTTTTTATGAAACAATTGTATGAATGAATGTATGAATGAATGAATGGATACACTTTCTCTTTAAATGCTTTTGATCAGTTTGACCGATAGTCTGAATCATTGGCTATGCCATAAGGCTCGCTTAGAACCTACCAATCGTTAACCCTTGGTTACCTAAAAGTGCCCCAATCAGGGGAATAGTTGTTTAACTTTGACTTGCAGCAGGCGGACACCTCTCTATAGTTGTTTAACTTTGACTTGCAACAGGCGGACACCTCTCTTTAGTTGTTAAACTATGGCCTTGAGCGGGTGGACACCTCTCTATAGTTGTTTAACTTTGACTTGCAGCAGGCGGTCACCTCTCTATAGTTGTTTAACTTTGACTTGCAGCAGGCGGACACCTCTCTATAGTTGTTAAACTATGGCCTTGAGCGGGTCTACTTTCAAATACGACCAACTAAAGGTTTAAAAAGAACTTTTCAATTCCATGTCCTCCTTTCATAATCGTAATTAAATGTTAATTTCTGTGTACATATATTATACAAGTAAGCCATCTTTTCACTCGTCTTATTTCTCTGTCTTCAAACCTGAGAGTGTGTTGTCCGGGATCAGAGTTGAATGAGTTAAAAAGAACACTGTCGTCAAAACAAAAACAATAGTCATGTGTTACTGACCATTGGCTATAAACCGATTGAGTTCACTAAACTGAACTTCGTGATGAGTTTTGCGGGTCGAACACACGTAACACTGACCAAGACACAAACCGTTCTTTATCCTGTAGGCTTCTTGTATACAGATCTTATATTCGGATAATTAAGTTGGTAAAAATGAATCCTAGCTCAAACAAAAAAGTAAGTACATTATTAAAGTATAATTTGTTGCTAATATTTAAAATTGACCCACAATGGCATATCGTGTGGCTGCAATAGATGTCCACTTTAAATGTCCATTCATAGACATTTTTTAAAGATTAAATTTGACTTTCAAATAATCAAAAAAAAAAAAAAACAACACACACACACATTTCATTTATAATGAAATAGAATACAAATAGACTGGATCATTAGGTTTTTTTTTTTTAATTTTTATTTCAGGTTTGGGAGGAGTTAGATGAAATTCGTTTAATAATTAGGTCCCAATCAGACACTTATGCTGAACTGGCCGGAGATGCTAAAAAGATCCTCAAAGATTTTCAAGAAAATTCACGTAAACAAGAAATCGAACTGGAGAAGTTGAGAGCTCGTGATAGAGAGAATGTGTCCAACATAGAGAAGAAAGACAGAGAATTAGAATATTTGCGCAGAGAGCTGGCCTCTTGTCAGTCAGAAAACGTATCGTTCAAGAATCGCATTAGGAGAGCAGACGAGGAACTTCAAGAGGCAGCAGGTAATAGAATATTTATTTGTAAATACAATGATTTGATGCCATGCGGATTTGTTTGCTTAAACGAGGTATTCATTTTTTTTAAATAACACACAAACACACACGAACACATACGCACACACGAACACATACGCACACACGAACACATACGCACACACACACATATACACACACACATACACACACACACACAAACACACACACAAACACACACACACACATACACAAACACACACTCATATAAACAGACATAAGTTGTATGCTGACATCAAAATACAAATCTCGTTAATTATTTTATTTTAGATGCTGTGAATCAAGCAAGACAAGTATTACGAGGTAATGTAGTTTATTGACTTTCCAGTTGATAGCCTTACGCTAACTGTCTAATCCACTAACGTGTTTGTTTGTTTGTATAACTGTTTATTTTTAGATTAAAAAATACTGTGTTACCATACTCATATAACTTTTTCTAGCTGACTTTATTATGAGATTTTTCTTTCCTTCCATTAGTTCGACGACAGATAGTGAAGGGTATCACCACATGTCAGTTCTATCCATTTTTTGTTTTCAGAGTCGGACCAGTGAGAGGACCGTGATCGTGATGCCTCATTCATGTTCAATGCCTTTGAAAGAATTAGTTTTGACAAGAGATGTTATTGATGCCTCATTCATGTTCAATGCTTTTGAAATAATTAGTTTTGACAAGAGATGTTATTGATGCCTCATTCATGTTCAATGCCTTTGAAATAATTAGTTTTGATAAGAGATGTTATTGATGCCTCATTCATGTTCAATGCCTTTGAAATAATTAGTTTTGACAAGAGATGTTATTGATGCCTCATTCATGTTCAATGCCTTTGAAATAATTAGTTTTGACAAGAGATGTTATTGATGCCTCATTCATGTTCAATGCCTTTGAAATAATTAGTTTTGATAAGAGATGTTATTGATGCCTCATTCATGTTCAATGCATTTGAAATAGTTTTGACAAGAGATGTTATTGATGCCTCATTCATGTTCAATGCCTTTGAAATAATTAGTTTTGACAAGAGATGTTATTGATGCCTCATTCATGTTCAATGCCTTTGAAATAATTAGTTTTGACAAGAGATGTTATTGATGCCTCATTCATGTTCAATGCCTTTGAAATAATTAGTTTTGACAAGAGATGTTATTGATGCCTCATTCATGTTCAATGCCTTTGAAATAATTAGTTTTGACAAGAGATGTTATTGATGCCTCATTCATGTTCAATGCCTTTGAAATAATTAGTTTTGATAAGAGATGTTATTGATGCCTCATTCATGTTCAATGCCTTTGAAATAATTAGTTTTGACAAGAGATGTTATTGATGCCTCATTCATGTTCAATGCCTTTGAAATAATTAGTTTTGACAAGAGATGTTATTGATGCCTCATTCATGTTCAATGCATTTGAAATAGTTTTGACAAGAGATGTTATTGATGCCTCATTCATGTTCAATGCTTTTGAAATAATTAGTTTTGACAAGAGATGTTATTGATGCCTCATTCATGTTCAATGCCTTTGAAATAATTAGTTTTGATAAGAGATGTTATTGATGCCTCATTCATGTTCAATGCCTTTGAAATAATTAGTTTTGATAAGAGATGTTATTGATGCCTCATTCATGTTCAATGCCTTTGAAATAATTAGTTTTGACAAGAGATGTTATTGATGCCTCATTCATGTTCAATGCCTTTGAAATAATTAGTTTTGACAAGAGATGTTATTGATGCCTCATTCATGTTCAATGCCTTTGAAATAATTAGTTTTGACAAGAGATGTTATTGATGCCTCATTGATGTTCAATGCTTTTGAAATAATTAGTTTTGACAAGAGATGTTATTGATGCCTCATTCATGTTCAATGCCTTTGAAATAATTAGTTTTGATAAGAGATGTTATTGATGCCTCATTCATGTTCAATGCCTTTGAAATAATTAGTTTTGACAAGAGATGTTATTGATGCCTCATTCATGTTCAATGCCTTTGAAATAATTAGTTTTGACAAGAGATGTTATTGATGCCTCATTCATGTTCAATGCCTTTGAAATAATTAGTTTTGACAAGAGATGTTATTGATGCCTCATTCATGTTCAATGCATTTGAAATAGTTTTGACAAGAGATGTTATTGATGCCTCATTCATGTTCAATGCTTTTGAAATAATTAGTTTTGACAAGAGATGTTATTGATGCCTCATTCATGTTCAATGCCTTTGAAATAATTAGTTTTGACAAGAGATGTTATTGATGCCTCATTCATGTTCAATGCCTTTGAAATAATTAGTTTTGACAAGAGATGTTATTGATGCCTCATTCATGTTCAATGCCTTTGAAATAATTAGTTTTGACAAGAGATGTTATTGATGCCTCATTCATGTTCAATGCCTTTGAAATAATTAGTTTTGATAAGAGATGTTATTGATGCCTCATTCATGTTCAATGCATTTGAAATAGTTTTGACAAGAGATGTTATTGATGCCTCATTCATGTTCAATGCTTTTGAAATAATTAGTTTTGACAAGAGATGTTATTGATGCCTCATTCATGTTCAATGCCTTTGAAATAATTAGTTTTGACAAGAGATGTTATTGATGCCTCATTCATGTTCAATGCCTTTGAAATAATTAGTTTTGATAAGAGATGTTATTGATGCCTCATTCATGTTCAATGCCTTTGAAATAATTAGTTTTGACAAGAGATGTTATTGATGCCTCATTCATGTTCAATGCCTTTGAAATAATTAGTTTTGACAAGAGATGTTATTGATGCCTCATTCATGTTCAATGCTTTTGAAATAATTAGTTTTGACAAGAGATGTTATTGATGCCTCATTGATGTTCAATGCTTTTGAAATAGTTTTGACAAGAGATGTTATTGATGCCTCATTCATGTTCAATGCTTTTGAAATAATTAGTTTTGACAAGAGATGTTATTGATGCCTCATTCATGTTCAATGCCTTTGAAATAATTAGTTTTGACAAGAGATGTTATTGATGCCTCATTCCATGTTCAGTGCCTTTGAAATAATTAGTTTTGACAAGAGATGTTATTGATGCCTCATTCATGTTCAATGCCTTTGAAATAATTAGTTTTGACAAGAGATGTTATTGATGCCTCATTCATGTTCAATGCCTTTGAAATAATTAGTTTTGACAAGAGATGTTATTGATGCCTCATTCATGTTCAATGCCTTTGAAATAATTAGTTTTGACAAGAGATGTTATTGATGCCTCATTGATGTTCAATGCTTTTGAAATAATTAGTTTTGACAAGAGATGTTATTGATGCCTCATTCATGTTCAATGCCTTTGAAATAATTAGTTTTGATAAGAGATGTTATTGATGCCTCATTCATGTTCAATGCCTTTGAAATAATTAGTTTTGACAAGAGATGTTATTGATGCCTCATTCATGTTCAATGCCTTTGAAATAATTAGTTTTGACAAGAGATGTTATTGATGCCTCATTCATGTTCAATGCCTTTGAAATAATTAGTTTTGACAAGAGATGTTATTGATGCCTCATTCATGTTCAATGCCTTTGAAATAATTAGTTTTGACAAGAGATGTTATTGATGCCTCATTCATGTTCAATGCATTTGAAATAGTTTTGACAAGAGATGTTATTGATGCCTCATTCATGTTCAATGCCTTTGAAATAATTAGTTTTGACAAGAGATGTTATTGATGCCTCATTCATGTTCAATGCCTTTGAAATAATTAGTTTTGATAAGAGATGTTATTGATGCCTCATTCATGTTCAATGCCTTTGAAATAATTAGTTTTGACAAGAGATGTTATTGATGCCTCATTCATGTTCAATGCCTTTGAAATAATTAGTTTTGACAAGAGATGTTATTGATGCCTCATTCATGTTCAATGCATTTGAAATAGTTTTGACAAGAGATGTTATTGATGCCTCATTCATGTTCAATGCCTTTGAAATAATTAGTTTTGACAAGAGATGTTATTGATGCCTCATTCATGTTCAATGCCTTTGAAATAATTAGTTTTGATAAGAGATGTTATTGATGCCTCATTCATGTTCAATGCCTTTGAAATAATTAGTTTTGACAAGAGATGTTATTGATGCCTCATTCATGTTCAATGCCTTTGAAATAATTAGTTTTGACAAGAGATGTTATTGATGCCTCATTCATGTTCAATGCCTTTGAAATAATTAGTTTTGACAAGAGATGTTATTGATGCCTCATTCATGTTCAATGCCTTTGAAATAATTAGTTTTGACAAGAGATGTTATTGATGCCTCATTCATGTTCAATGCATTTGAAATAGTTTTGACAAGAGATGTTATTGATGCCTCATTCATGTTCAATGCCTTTGAAATAATTAGTTTTGACAAGAGATGTTATTGATGCCTCATTCATGTTCAATGCCTTTGAAATAATTAGTTTTGATAAGAGATGTTATTGATGCCTCATTCATGTTCAATGCCTTTGAAATAATTAGTTTTGACAAGAGATGTTATTGATGCCTCATTCATGTTCAATGCCTTTGAAATAATTAGTTTTGACAAGAGATGTTATTGATGCCTCATTCATGTTCAATGCATTTGAAATAGTTTTGACAAGAGATGTTATTGATGCCTCATTCATGTTCAATGCCTTTGAAATAATTAGTTTTGACAAGAGATGTTATTGATGCCTCATTCATGTTCAATGCCTTTGAAATAATTAGTTTTGACAAGAGATGTTATTGATGCCTCATTCATGTTCAATGCCTTTGAAATAATTAGTTTTGACAAGAGATGTTATTGATGCCTCATTCATGTTCAATGCATTTGAAATAGTTTTGACAAGAGATGTTATTGATGCCTCATTCATGTTCAATGCTTTTGAAATAATTAGTTTTGACAAGAGATGTTATTGATGCTTCATTCATGTTCAATGCCTTTGAAATAATTAGTTTTGATAAGAGATGTTATTGATGCCTCATTCATGTTCAATGCCTTTGAAATAATTAGTTTTGACAAGAGATGTTATTGATGCCTCATTCATGTTCAATGCCTTTGAAATAATTAGTTTTGACAAGAGATGTTATTGATGCCTCATTCATGTTCAATGCTTTTGAAATTAGTTTTGACAAGAGATGTTATTGATGCCTCATTCATGTTCAATGCCTTTGAAATAATTAGTTTTGATAAGAGATGTTATTGATGCCTCATTCATGTTCAATGCCTTTGAAATAATTAGTTTTGATAAGAGATGTTATTGATGCCTCATTCATGTTCAATGCCTTTGAAATAATTAGTTTTGACAAGAGATGTTATTGATGCCTCATTCATGTTCAATGCCTTTGAAATAATTAGTTTTGACAAGAGATGTTATTGATGCCTCATTCATGTTCAATGCCTTTGAAATAATTAGTTTTGACAAGAGATGTTATTGATGCCTCATTCATGTTCAATGCATTTGAAATAGTTTTGACAAGAGATGTTATTGATGCCTCATTCATGTTCAATGCTTTTTGAAATAATTAGTTTTGACAAGAGATGTTATTGATGCCTCATTCATGTTCAATGCCTTTGAAATAATTAGTTTTGACAAGAGATGTTATTGATGCCTCATTCATGTTCAATGCCTTTGAAATAATTAGTTTTGATAAGAGATGTTATTGATGCCTCATTCATGTTCAATGCCTTTGAAATAATTAGTTTTGATAAGAGATGTTATTGATGCCTCATTCATGTTCAATGCCTTTGAAATAATTAGTTTTGACAAGAGATGTTATTGATGCCTCATTCATGTTCAATGCCTTTGAAATAATTAGTTTTGAAAAGAGATGTTATTGATTGCCTCATTCATGTTCAATGCCTTTGAAATAATTAGTTTTGATAAGAGATGTTATTGATGCCTCATTCATGTTCAATGCCTTTGAAATAATTAGTTTTGACAAGAGATGTTATTGATGCCTCATTCATGTTCAATGCCTTTGAAATAATTAGTTTTGACAAGAGATGTTATTGATGCCTCATTCATGTTCAATGCCTTTGAAATAATTAGTTTTGACAAGAGATGTTATTGATGCCTCATTCATGTTCAATGCATTTGAAATAGTTTTGACAAGAGATGTTATTGATGCCTCATTCATGTTCAATGCTTTTGAAATAATTAGTTTTGACAAGAGATGTTATTGATGCCTCATTCATGTTCAATGCCTTTGAAATAATTAGTTTTGATAAGAGATGTTATTGATGCCTCATTCATGTTCAATGCCTTTGAAATAATTAGTTTTGATAAGAGATATTATTGATGCCTCATTCATGTTCAATGCCTTTGAAATAATTAGTTTTGACAAGAGATGTTATTGATGCCTCATTCTTGTTCAATGCCTTTGAAATAATTAGTTTTGACAAGAGATGTTATTGATGCCTCATTCATGTTCAATGCCTTTGAAATAATTAGTTTTGACAAGAGATGTTATTGATGCCTCATTCATGTTCAATGCCTTTGAAATAATTAGTTTTGACAAGAGATGTTATTGATGCCTCATTCATGTTCAATGCCTTTGAAATAATTAGTTTTGACAAGAGATGTTATTGATGCCTCATTCATGTTCAATGCATTTGAAATAGTTTTGACAAGAGATGTTATTGATGCCTCATTCATGTTCAATGCTTTTGAAATAATTAGTTTTGACAAGAGATGTTATTGATGCCTCATTCATGTTCAATGCCTTTGAAATAATTAGTTTTGATAAGAGATGTTATTGATGCCTCATTCATGTTCAATGCCTTTGAAATAATTAGTTTTGATAAGAGATGTTATTGATGCCTCATTCATGTTCAATGCCTTTGAAATAATTAGTTTTGACAAGAGATGTTATTGATGCCTCATTCATGTTCAATGCCTTTGAAATAATTAGTTTTGACAAGAGATGTTATTGATGCCTCATTCATGTTCAATGCATTTGAAATAATTAGTTTTGACAAGATATGTTGTTGATGCCTCATTGATGTTCAATGCTTTTGAAATAATTAGTTTTGACAAGAGATGTTATTGATGCCTCATTCATGTTCAATGCCTTTGAAATAATTAGTTTTGATAAGAGATGTTATTGATGCCTCATTCATGTTCAATGCCTTTGAAATAATTAGTTTTGACAAGAGATGTTATTGATGCCTCATTCATGTTCAATGCCTTTGAAATAATTAGTTTTGACAAGAGATGTTATTGATGCCTCATTCATGTTCAATGCCTTTGAAATAATTAGTTTTGACAAGAGATGTTATTGATGCCTCATTCATGTTCAATGCTTTTGAAATAGTTTTGACAAGAGATGTTATTGATGCCTCATTCATGTTCAATGCTTTTGAAATAATTAGTTTTGACAAGAGATGTTACTGATGCCTCATTCATGTTCAATGCCTTTGAAATAATTAGTTTTGATAAGAGATGTTATTGATGCCTCATTCATGTTCAATGCCTTTGAAATAATTAGTTTTGACAAGAGATGTTATTGATGCCTCATTCATGTTCAATGCCTTTGAAATAATTAGTTTTGACAAGAGATGTTATTGATGCCTCATTCATGTTCAATGCCTTTGAAATAATTAGTTTTGATAAGAGATGTTATTGATGCCTCATTCATGTTCAATGCCTTTGAAATAATTAGTTTTGACAAGAGATGTTATTGATGCCTCATTCATGTTCAATGCCTTTGAAATAATTAGTTTTGACAAGAGATGTTATTGATGCCTCATTCATGTTCAATGCCTTTGAAATAATTAGTTTTGACAAGAGATGTTATTGATGCCTCATTCATGTTCAATGCCTTTGAAATAATTAGTTTTGACAAGAGATGTTATTGATGCCTCATTCATGTTCAATGCATTTGAAATAGTTTTGATAAGAGATGTTATTGATGCCTCATTCATGTTCAATGCTTTTGAAATAATTAGTTTTGACAAGAGATGTTATTGATGCCTCATTCATGTTCAATGCTTTTGAAATAATAAGTTTTGACAAGAGATGTTATTGATGCCTCATTCATGTTCAATGCCTTTGAAATAATTAGTTTTGATAAGAGATGTTATTGATGCCTCATTCATGTTCAATGCCTTTGAAATAATTAGTTTTGACAAGAGATGTTATTGATGCCTCATTCATGTTCAATGCCTTTGAAATAATTAGTTTTGATAAGAGATGTTATTGATGCCTCATTCATGTTCAATGCCTTTGAAATAATTAGTTTTGACAAGAGACGTTATTGATGCCTCATTCATGTTCAATGCCTTTGAAATAATTAGTTTTGACAAGAGATGTTATTGATGCCTCATTCATGTTCAATGCCTTTGAAATAATTAGTTTTGACAAGAGATGTTATTGATGCCTCATTCATGTTCAATGCATTTGAAATAGTTTTGACAAGAGATGTTATTGATGCCTCATTCATGTTCAATGCTTTTGAAATAATTAGTTTTGACAAGAGATGTTATTGATGCCTCATTCATGTTCAATGCCTTTGAAATAATTAGTTTTGATAAGAGATGTTATTGATGCCTCATTCATGTTCAATGCCTTTGAAATAATTAGTTTTGACAAGAGATGTTATTGATGCCTCATTCATGTTCAATGCCTTTGAAATAATTAGTTTTGACAAGAGATGTTATTGATGCCTCATTCATGTTCAATGCCTTTGAAATAATTAGTTTTGACAAGAGATGTTATTGATGCCTCATTCATGTTCAATGCATTTGAAATAGTTTTGACAAGAGATGTTATTGATGCCTCATTCATGTTCAATGCTTTTGAAATAATTAGTTTTGACAAGAGATGTTATTGATGCCTCATTCATGTTCAATGCCTTTGAAATAATTAGTTTTGATAAGAGATGTTATTGATGCCTCATTCATGTTCAATGCCTTTGAAATAATTAGTTTTGACGAGATGTTATTGATGCCTCATTCATGTTCAATGCCTTTGAAATAATTAGTTTTGACAAGAGATGTTATTGATGCCTCATTCATGTTCAATGCCTTTGAAATAATTAGTTTTGACAAGAGATGTTATTGATACCTCATTCATGTTCAATGCATTTGAAATAGTTTTGACAAGAGATGTTATTGATGCCTCATTCATGTTCAATGCTTTTGAAATAATTAGTTTTGACAAGAGATGTTATTGATGCCTCATTCATGTTCAATGCCTTTGAAATAATTAGTTTTGATAAGAGATGTTATTGATGCCTCATTCATGTTCAATGCCTTTGAAATAATTAGTTTTGATAAGAGATGTTATTGATGCCTCATTCATGTTCAATGCCTTTGAAATAATTAGTTTTGACAAGAGATGTTATTGATGCCTCATTCATGTTCAATGCCTTTGAAATAATTAGTTTTGACAAGAGATGTTATTGATGCCTCATTCATGTTCAATGCCTTTGAAATAATTAGTTTTGACAAGAGATGTTATTGATGCCTCATTCATTTTCAATGCCTTTGAAATAATTAGTTTTGACAAGAGATGTTATTGATGCCTCATTCATGTTCAATGCCTTTGAAATAATTAGTTTTGACAAGAGATGTTATTGATGCCTCATTCATGTTCAATGCCTTTGAAATAATTAGTTTTGACAAGAGATGTTATTGATGCCTCATTCATGTTCAATGCCTTTGAAATAATTAGTTTTGACAAGAGATGTTATTGATGCCTCATTCATGTTCAATGCATTTGAAATAGTTTTGACAAGAGATGTTATTGATGCCTCATTCATGTTCAATGCATTTGAAATAGTTTTGACAAGAGATGTTATTGATGCCTCATTCATGTTCAATGCTTTTGAAATAATTAGTTTTGACAAGAGATGTTATTGATGCCTCATTCATGTTCAATGCCTTTGAAATAATTAGTTTTGATAAGAGATGTTATTGATGCCTCATTCATGTTCAATGCCTTTGAAATAATTAGTTTTGACAAGAGATGTTATTGATGCCTCATTAATGTTCAATGCCTTTGAAATAATTAGTTTTGACAAGAGATGTTATTGATGCCTCATTCATGTTCAATGCCTTTGAAATAATTAGTTTTGATAAGAGATGTTATTGATGCCTCATTCATGTTCAATGCCTTTGAAATAATTAGTTTTGACAAGAGATGTTATTGATGCCTCATTCATGTTCAATGCCTTTGAAATAATTAGTTTTGACAAGAGATGTTATTGATGCCTCATTCATGTTCAATGCCTTTGAAATAATTAGTTTTGACAAGAGATGTTATTGATGCCTCATTCATGTTCAATGCCTTTGAAATAATTAGTTTTGACAAGAGATGTTATTGATGCCTCATTCATGTTCAATGCATTTGAAATAGTTTTGACAAGAGATGTTATTGATGCCTCATTCATGTTCAATGCTTTTGAAATAATTAGTTTTGACAAGAGATGTTATTGATGCCTCATTCATGTTCAATGCTTTTGAAATAATAAGTTTTGACAAGAGATGTTATTGATGCCTCATTCATGTTCAATGCCTTTGAAATAATTAGTTTTGATAAGAGATGTTATTGATGCCTCATTCATGTTCAATGCCTTTGAAATAATTAGTTTTGACAAGAGATGTTATTGATGCCTCATTCATGTTCAATGCCTTTGAAATAATTAGTTTTGATAAGAGATGTTATTGATGCCTCATTCATGTTCAATGCCTTTGAAATAATTAGTTTTGACAAGAGACGTTATTGATGCCTCATTCATGTTCAATGCCTTTGAAATAATTAGTTTTGACAAGAGATGTTATTGATGCCTCATTCATGTTCAATGCCTTTGAAATAATTAGTTTTGACAAGAGATGTTATTGATGCCTCATTCATGTTCAATGCATTTGAAATAGTTTTGACAAGAGATGTTATTGATGCCTCATTCATGTTCAATGCTTTTGAAATAATTAGTTTTGACAAGAGATGTTATTGATGCCTCATTCATGTTCAATGCCTTTGAAATAATTAGTTTTGATAAGAGATGTTATTGATGCCTCATTCATGTTCAATGCCTTTGAAATAATTAGTTTTGACAAGAGATGTTATTGATGCCTCATTCATGTTCAATGCCTTTGAAATAATTAGTTTTGACAAGAGATGTTATTGATGCCTCATTCATGTTCAATGCCTTTGAAATAATTAGTTTTGACAAGAGATGTTATTGATGCCTCATTCATGTTCAATGCATTTGAAATAGTTTTGACAAGAGATGTTATTGATGCCTCATTCATGTTCAATGCTTTTGAAATAATTAGTTTTGACAAGAGATGTTATTGATGCCTCATTCATGTTCAATGCCTTTGAAATAATTAGTTTTGACAAGAGATGTTATTGATGCCTCATTCATGTTCAATGCATTTGAAATAATTAGTTTTGACGAGATGTTATTGATGCCTCATTCATGTTCAATGCCTTTGAAATAATTAGTTTTGACAAGAGATGTTATTGATGCCTCATTCATGTTCAATGCCTTTGAAATAATTAGTTTTGACAAGAGATGTTATTGATGCCTCATTCATGTTCAATGCATTTGAAATAGTTTTGACAAGAGATGTTATTGATGCCTCATTCATGTTCAATGCTTTTGAAATAATTAGTTTTGACAAGAGATGTTATTGATGCCTCATTCATGTTCAATGCCTTTGAAATAATTAGTTTTGATAAGAGATGTTATTGATGCCTCATTCATGTTCAATGCCTTTGAAATAATTAGTTTTGATAAGAGATGTTATTGATGCCTCATTCATGTTCAATGCCTTTGAAATAATTAGTTTTGACAAGAGATGTTATTGATGCCTCATTCATGTTCAATGCCTTTGAAATAATTAGTTTTGACAAGAGATGTTATTGATGCCTCATTCATGTTCAATGCCTTTGAAATAATTAGTTTTGACAAGAGATGTTATTGATGCCTCATTCATGTTCAATGCCTTTAGAAATAATTAGTTTTGACAAGAGATGTTATTGATGCCTCATTCATGTTCAATGCCTTTGAAATAATTAGTTTTGACAAGAGATGTTATTGATGCCTCATTCATGTTCAATGCCTTTGAAATAATTAGTTTTGACAAGAGATGTTATTGATGCCTCATTCATGTTCAATGCATTTGAAATAGTTTTGACAAGAGATGTTATTGATGCCTCATTCATGTTCAATGCTTTTGAAATAATTAGTTTTGACAAGAGATGTTATTGATGCCTCATTCATGTTCAATGCCTTTGAAATAATTAGTTTTGATAAGAGATGTTATTGATGCCTCATTCATGTTCAATGCCTTTGAAATAATTAGTTTTGACAAGAGATGTTATTGATGCCTCATTCATGTTCAATGCCTTTGAAATAATTAGTTTTGACAAGAGATGTTATTGATGCCTCATTCATGTTCAATGCCTTTGAAATAATTAGTTTTGACAAGAGATGTTATTGATGCCTCATTCATGTTCAATGCATTTGAAATAGTTTTGACAAGAGATGTTATTGATGCCTCATTCATGTTCAATGCTTTTTGAAATAATTAGTTTTGACAAGAGATGTTATTGATGCCTCATTCATGTTCAATGCCTTTGAAATAATTAGTTTTGATAAGAGATGTTATTGATGCCTCATTCATGTTCAATGCCTTTGAAATAATTAGTTTTGACAAGAGATGTTATTGATGCCTCATTCATGTTCAATGCCTTTGAAATAATTAGTTTTGACAAGAGATGTTATTGATGCCTCATTCATGTTCAATGCCTTTGAAATAATTAGTTTTGACAAGAGATGTTATTGATGCCTCATTCATGTTCAATGCATTTGAAATAGTTTTGACAAGAGATGTTATTGATGCCTCATTCATGTTCAATGCCTTTGAAATAATTAGTTTTGATAAGAGATGTTATTGATGCCTCATTCATGTTCAATGCTTTTGAAATAATTAGTTTTGACAAGAGATGTTATTGATGCCTCATTCATGTTCAATGCCTTTGAAAAAATTAGTTTTGACAAGAGATGTTATTGATGCCTCATTCATGTTCAATGCCTTTGAAATAATTAGTTTTGACAAGAGATGCTATTGATGCCTCATTCATGTTCAATGCATTTGAAATAGTTTTGACAAGAGATGTTATTGATGCCTCATTCATGTTCAATGCTTTTGAAATAATTAGTTTTGACAAGAGATGTTATTGATGCCTCATTCATGTTCAATGCCTTTGAAATAATTAGTTTTGATAAGAGATGTTATTGATGCCTCATTCATGTTCAATGCTTTTGAAATAATTAGTTTTGACAAGAGATGTTATTGATGCCTCATTCATGTTCAATGCCTTTGAAATAATTAGTTTTGACAAGAGATGTTATTGATGCCTCATTCATGTTCAATGCCTTTGAAATAATTAGTTTTGACAAGAGATGTTATTGATGCCTCATTCATGAATCTCCCCCCCCCTCCGGGTCCCCTAACTTAAGCTTTTGGTAGTGTAAACGAGACGGAGAGTGTGTGCTTGTGTGGGGGGGGAGCATACTAAAAACTTTGGAAAGAAGGGTAGGCGAGGAGATTCGGTTGATTGCCAAGAACACAACACATACACCCACCCCCTCGTCCCCCCACATTGAGAAGTATGGGTCTAGGACACAGTCACACTATGTGACGATGGTTTGCAAATCATTTAGGGAAAAATCAACAATCATTTTGATGACCAGCAGAGTTATTCCTCCTTCGCCCCTTAACTGAATGCCATTTCTTCAATCTCTTGTAAACAAAGTTAGAGTTGGGGGTTGGCGGGTGGTGGTGATGGTGGGGTGATGCAATACAGTGTTGCTTCCAACTTCCGGTTTATTACGGTGAGGCAATAGAGGCGAGGGGGGAGTGGCAGGGGGAAAAAAAGGGGTGGGTGGGTGTTTGACTAGAATATTTGCAGGCTATACTTCTATACTGTTCTTTAGCTTCTCGGTTTGATGTTTAAATAGAAAAGTGTCAACACAAGAGGAGATAAAAAAAAATATTAATGGCTTTAAAATAAAAAAATTAATTGCAGGTTTTGAGCAACGAGACAGGACTAACGTTAGGGGGACGGGTTGGGAGATTTTTAAATTGTTTTCTAAACATTTATGTACTTTAATACTAATGATCCATAACACGAAAAACTTCGAATCCGAGTATACATTACGAGAAAATTTGCTTCGCTAATGCGGGCAACCATATCTATAGTTAGATAGGTAGGCACAGTAGATATAGAAACAGTAGATAAAGGCACAGTAGATATAGGTACGGTAGATTTAGGCACGGTAAATATAGGCACGGTAGATATAGGCACAGTAGATATATGCACGGTAGATATAGGCACGGTAGATATAGGCACGGTAGATATATGCACGGTATATATAGGCACGGTAGATATAGGCACGGTATATATAGGCACAGTAGATATATGCACAGTAGATATATGCACGGTAAATATAGGCACATTAGATATAGGCACAGCAGATATAGGCACAGTAGATATAGGCACGGTAGATATAGGCACGGTAAATATAGGCACAGTAGATATAGGCACGGTAGATGTTCACAGGACACATAAATATAAACTCAAAGGCGATGAAGGAAGTAAAAAGTGGAAATTATTTTATTAAAATGTAAATAATTACTCACTAAAGTATACCCTCCCCTTTACACATTCAAATTTACTTAAAATGGGCCTAGGGCCGTAAGAAATCATGAGTTGGACGTCTACGTCTATTGATCACATCGTTCTATAAACTTTAAAAGGAAATACAAAAAAAAAGTCCAGTTCAGTATATATATATATATATATATATATATATATATATATATCTGTGATCGTTGTTTTAGTTTAAAGGTTGCTTGCGAAAACATAACAATCCCCTGAAACAATTGTTACTGATGTGAGCACAGTTTATTTGTATCTTGCCCTTGTCTACAACCCTCTTAAATCCCTTTTTTCCCGAGAGATTAATTACTCAGAGATTGTTTACCGAGAGATTGTTTACCGAGAGATTGTTTACAGAGAGATTGTTTACTGAGAGATTGTTTACCGAGAGATTGTTTACTCAGAGGTTGTTTACCGAGAGATTGTTTAACGAGAGATTGATTACTGAGAGATTGTTTACCGAGAGATTGTTTACCGAGAGATTGTTTACTGAGAGATTGTTTACCGAGAGATTGATTACTGAGAGGTTGTTTATCGAGAGATTGTTTACCGAGAGATTGTTTACCGAGAGATTGTTTACTGAGAGATTGTTTACCGAGAGATTGATTACTGAGAGATTGTTTACTCAGAGATTGTTTACCGAGAGATTGATTACTGAGAGATTGTTTACCGAGAGATTGTTTACCGAGAGATTGTTTACCGAGAGATTGTTTACTGAGAGATTGTTTACCGAGAGATTGATTACTGAGAGATTGTTTACCGAGAGATTGTTTACCGAGAGATTGTTTACTGAGAGATTGTTTACCGAGAGATTGATTACTGAGAGATTGTTTACTCAGAGATTGTTTACCGAGAGATTTATTACTGAGAGATTGTTTACTGAGAGATTGTTTACCGAGAGATTGTTTACTGAGAGATTGTTTACCGAGAGATTGATTACTTAGAGATTGTTTACAGAGAGATTGTTTACTGAGAGATTGTTTACCGAGAGATTGGTTACTGAGAGATTGTTTACCGAGAGATTGATTACTGAGAGATTGTTTACCGAGAGATTGATTACTGAGAGATTGTTTACCGAGCGATTGATTACTGAGAGATTGTTTACCGAGAGATTGTTAACCGAGAGATTGTTTACTGAGAGATTGTTTACCGAGAGATTGTTTACCGAGAGATTGATTACTGAGAGGTTGTTTACCGAGAGATTGTTTACCGAGAGATTGTTTACCGATAGATTGTTTACTGAGAGATTGTTTACCGAGAGATTGATTACTAAGAGATTGTTTACTCAGAGATTGTTTACCGAGAGATTGATTACTGAGAGATTGTTTACCGAGAGATTGTTTACCGAGAGATTGTTTACCGAGAGATTGTTTACCGAGAGATTGATTACTGAGAGATTGTTTACCGAGAGATTGATTACTGAGAGATTGTTTACCGAGAGATTGTTTACCAAAAGAATGTTTACCGAGAGATTGTTTACTGAGAGATTGTTTACCGAGAGATTGATTACTGAGAGATTGTTTACCGAGAGTTTGTTTACTGAGAGATTGTTTATTGAGATATTGATTACTGATAGATTGTTTACTGAGAGATTGATAACTGGGAGATTGATTACTGAGAAATTTATTACGGAGAGATTGTTTACTGAGAGATTGTTTACCGAGAGATTGTTTACCGAGAGATTGTTTACCGAGAGATTGATTACTGAGAGATTGTTTACCGAGAGATTGATTACTGAGAGATTTTTTACCGAGAGATTGTTTACCGAGAGATTGATTACCGAGAGATTGATTACTGAGAGTTTTATTACTGAGAGATTGTTTACCGAGAGATTGATTACTGAGAGATTGTTTACTGAGAGATTGTTTAACGAGAGATTGATTACTGAGAGGTTGTTTACCGAGAGATTGTTTACTGAGAGATTGTTTACCAAGAGATTGATTACTGAGAGATTGTTTACAGAGAGATTGATCACTGAGAGATTGTTTACCGAGAGATTGATTACTGAGAGATTGATTACTGAGAGATTGTTTACCGAGAGATTGATTACTGAGAGATTGTTTACTCAGAGATTGTTTACCGAGAGATTTATTACTGAGAGATTGTTTACTCAGAGATTGTTTACCGAGAGATTGTTTACCGAGAGATTGTTTACTGAGAGATTGTTTAACGAGAGATTGATTACTGAGAGGTTGTTTACCGAGAGATTGTTTACTGAGAGATTGTTTACCGAGAGATTGATTACTGAGAGATTGTTTACAGAGAGATTGATCACTGAGAGATTGTTTACCGAGAGATTGATTACTGAGAGATTGATTACTGAGAGATTGTTTACCGAGAGATTGATTACTGAGAGATTGTTTACTCAGAGATTGTTTACCGAGAGATTTATTACTGAGAGATTGTTTACTCAGAGATTGTTTACCGAGAGATTGTTTACCGAGAGATTGTTTACTGAGAGATTGTTTAACGAGAGATTGATTACTGAGAGGTTGTTTACCGAGAGATTGTTTACTGAGAGATTGTTTACCGAGAGATTGATTACTGAGAGATTGTTTACAGAGAGATTGTTTACCGAGAGATTGATTACTGAGAGATTGATTACTGAGAGATTGTTTACCGAGAGATTGATTACTGAGAGATTGTTTACTCAGAGATTGTTTACCGAGAGATTTATTACTGAGAGATTGTTTACTCAGAGATTGTTTACCGAGAGATTGTTTACCGAGAGATTGTTTACCGACAGATTGATTACTGAGAGATTGTTTACCGAGAGATTGTTTACTGAGAGATTGTTTACTCAGAGATTGTTTACCGAGAGATTTATTACCGAGAGATTGTTTACTCAGAGATTGTTTACCCAGAGATTGTTTACCGAGAGATTGTTTACCGAGAGATTGATTACTGAGAGATTGTTTACCGAGAAATTGTTTACTGAGAGATTGTTTACCGAGAGATTGGTTACTGAGAGATTGTTTACCGAGAGATTGATTACTGAGAGATTGTTTACCGAGAGATTGATTACTGAGAGATTGTTTACCGAGAGATTGATTACTGAGAGATTGTTTACCGAGAGATTGTTTACTGAGAGATTGTTTACCGAGAGATTGGTTACTGAGAGATTGTTTACCGAGAGATTTATTACTGAGAGATTGTTTACCGAGAGGTTGATTACTGAGAGATTGTTTACCGAGAGATTGATTACTGAGAGATTGTTAACCGAGAGATTGATCACTGAGAGATTGTTTACCGAGAGATTGTTTACCGAGAGATTGATTACCGAGAGATTGATTACTGAGAGATTGTCTACCGAGAGATTGATGACTGAGAGATTGATTACTGAGAGATTGATTACTGTGAGATTGATTACTGAGAGATTATTTACTGATAGATTGATTACTAAGAGATTGATTACCGAGAGATAGATTACTGAGAGATTGTTTACCGAGAGATTGATTACTGAGAGATTGTTTACTGAGAGATTGTTTACCGAGAGATTGATTACTGAGAGGTTGTTTACCGAGAGATTGTTTACTGAGAGATTGTTTACCGAGAGATTGATTACTGAGAGATTGTTTACTCAGAGATTGTTAACCGAGAGATTGTTTACCGAGAGATTGATTACTGAGAGATTGTTTACCGAGAGATTGTTTACTGAGAGATTGTTTACTGAGAGATTGTTTACCGAGAGATTGATTACTGAGAGGTTGTTTACCGAGAGATTGTTTACTGAGAGATTGTTTACCGAGAGATTGATTACTGAGAGGTTGTTTACCGAGAGATTGTTTACTTAGAGATTGTTTACCGAGAGATTGATCACTGAGAGATTGATTACCGAGAGATTGATTACTGAGAGATTGATTTTCGAGAGATTGTTTACCGAGAGATTGTTTACTGAGAGATTGTTTACCGAGAGATTGATTACTGAGAGATTGTTTACCGAGAGTTTGTTTACTGAGAGATTGTTTATTGAGATATTGATTACTGATAGATTGTTTACTGAGAGATTGATAACTGGGAGATTGATTACTGAGAAATTTATTACGGAGAGATTGTTTACTGAGAGATTGTTTACCGAGAGATTGTTACTGAGAGATTGTTTACCGAGAGATTGTTTACTGAGAGATTGTTTACCGAGAGTTTATTGACTAAGAGATTGATTACTGAGAGTTTTATTACTGAGAGATTGTTTACCGAGAGATTGTTTACCGAGAGATTGATTACTGAGAGATTGTTTACCGAGAGATTGATTACTGAGAGATTTTTTACCGAGAGATTGTTTACCGAGAGATTGATTACCGAGAGATTGATTACTGAGAGTTTTATTACTGAGAGATTGTTTACCGAGAGATTGATTACTGAGAGATTGTTTACTGAGAGATTGTTTAACGAGAGATTGATTACTGAGAGGTTGTTTACCGAGAGATTGTTTACTGAGAGATTGTTTGCCGAGAGATTGATTACTGAGAGATTGTTTAAAAGAGATTGATCACTGAGAGATTGTTTACCGAGAGATTGATTACTGAGAGATTGATTACCGAGAGATTGTTTACCGAGAGATTGTTTACCAAAAGATTGTTTACTGAGAGATTGTTTACCGAGAGATTTATTACTGAGAGATTGTTTACTCAGAGATTGTTTACCGAGAGATTGTTTACCGAGAGATTGTTTACTGAGAGATTGATTATCGAGAGATTGTTTACCGAGAGATTGTTTACCGAGAGATTGGTTACTGAGAGATTGTTTACCGAGAGATTGATTACTGAGAGATTGTTTACCGAGAGATTTATTACTGAGAGATTGTTTACCGAGAGGTTGATTACTGAGAGATTGTTTACCGAGAGATTGATCACTGAGAGATTGTTTACCGAGAGATTGATTACTGAGAGATTGATTACCGAGAGATTGTTTACCTAGAGATTGTTTACCGAGAGATTGATTACCGAGAGATTGATTACCGAGAGATTGTTTACCGAGAGATTGTTTACTGAGAGATTGTTTACCGAGAGATTGATCACTGAGAGATTGTTTACCGAGAGATTGTTTACCGAGAGATTGATTACCGAGAGATTGATTACTGAGAGATTGTCTACCGAGAGATTGATGACTGAGAGATTGATTACTGAGAGATTGATTACTGTGAGATTGATTACTGAGAGATTATTTACTGATAGATTGATTACTAAGAGATTGATTACCGAGAGATAGATTACTGAGAGATTGTTTACCGAGAGATTGATTACTGAGAGATTGTTTACCGAGAGATTGATTACTGAGAGATTGTTTACTGAGAGATTGTTTACCGAGAGTTTGATTACTGAGAGGTTGTTTACCGAGAGATTGTTTACTGAGAGATTGTTTACCGAGAGATTGATTACTGAGAGATTGTTTACTCAGAGATTGTTAACCGAGAGATTGTTTACCGAGAGATTGTTTACCGAGAGATTGATTACTGAGAGATTGTTTACCGAGAGATTGATTACTGAGAGATTGTTTACTGAGAGATTGTTTACCGAGAGATTGATTACTGAGAGGTTGTTTACCGAGAGATTGTTTACTGAGAGATTGTTTACCGAGAGATTGATTACTGAGAGGTTGTTTACCGAGAGATTGTTTACTGAGAGATTGTTTACCGAGAAATTTATCACTGAGAGATTGTTTACCGAGAGATTGATTACTGAGAGATTGATTACCGAGAGATTGTTTACCGAGAGATTGTTTACTGAGAGATTGTTTACCGAGAGATTGATTACTGAGAGATTGTTTACCGAGAGTTTGTTTACTGAGAGATTGTTTATTGAGATATTGATTACTGATAGATTGTTTACTGAGAGATTGATAACTGGGAGATTGATTACTGAGAAATTTATTACGGAGAGATTGTTTACTGAGAGATTGTTTACCGAGAGATTGTTTATGAGAGATTGTTTACCGAGAGATTGTTTACTGAGAGATTGTTTACCGAGAGTTTGATTACCAAGAGATTGATTACTGAGAGTTTTATTACTGAGAGAATTTTTACCGAGAGATTATTTACCGAGAGATTGATTACTGAGAGATTGTTTACCGAGAGATTGATCACTGAGAGATTGTTTACCGAGAGATTGTTTACCGAGGGATTGATTACCGAGAGATTGATTACTGAGAGATTGTCTACCGAGAGATTGATGACTGAGAGATTGATTACTGAGAGATTGATTACTGTGAGATTGATTACTGAGAGATTATTTACTGATAGATTGATTACTAAGAGATTGATTACCGAGAGATAGATTACTGAAAGATTGTTTATCGCGAGAGATTGATTACTGAGAGATTGTTTACTGAGAGATTGTTTACCGAGAGATTGATTTACTGAGATGGTTGCTTACCGGTAGATTTTTTAATGAGAGATTGTTTACCGAGAGACTGATTACTGAGAGATTGTTTACCTCAGAGATTGTTAACCGAGAGATTGTTTACCGAGAGATTGATTACTGAGAGATTGTTTACCGAGAGATTGTTTATCTGAGAGATTTGTTTACTGAGAGATTGTCGATTACCGAGAGATTGATTCTGAGAGGTTGTTTACCGAGAGATTGTTTGACTGAGAGATTGTTTTACCTGAGATTGATTACTGAGAGGTTGTTTACCGTAGAGATTTGTTTCACTGAGAGATTGTTTACCGAGAGATTGATCACTGAGAGATTGTTTACCGAGAGATTGATTACTGAGAGAGATTGATTTTCGAGAGATTGTTTACCGAGAGATTGTTTGTCTGAGAGATTGTTCACCGAGAGATTGATTACTGAGAGATTGTTTACCGAGTTTGTTTACTGAGAGATTGTTTATTTAGATATTGATTACTGATAGATTGTTTACTGAGAGTTTGATAACTGGGAGATTGATTACTGAGAAATTTATTACGGAGAGATTGTTTACTGAGAGATTGTTTACCGAGAGATTGTTACTGAGAGATTGTTTACCGAGAGATTGTTTACTGAGAGATTGTTTACCGAGAGTTTATTGACTAAGAGATTGTTTACTGAGAGTTTTATTACTGAGAGATTGTTTACTGAGAGATTGTTTACCGAGAGATTTGATTACTGAGAGATTGTTTACCGAGAGATTGATTACTGAGAGGTGGTTTACCGAGAGATTGTTTACTGAGAGATTGTTTGCCGAGAGATTGATTACTGAGAGATTGTTTAAAAGAGATTGATCACTGAGAGATTGTTTACCGAGAGATTGATTACTGAGAGATTGATTACCGAGAGATTGTTTACCGAGAGATTGTTTACCAAAAGATTGTTTACTGAGAGATTGTTTACCGAGAGATTGGTTACTGAGAGATTGTTTACTCAGAGATTGTTTACCGAGAGATTTATTACTGAGAGATTGTTTACTCAGAGATTGTTTACCGAGAGATTGTTTACCGAGAGATTGTTTACTGAGAGATTGATTACTGAGAGATTGTTTACCGAGAGATTGTTTACTGAGAGATTGTTTACCGAGAGATTGGTTACTGAGAGATTGTTTACCCAGAGATTGTTTACCGAGAGATTTATTACCGAGAGATTGTTTACTCAGAGATTGTTTACCGAGAGATTGATTACTGAGAGATTGTTTACCGAGAGATTGTTTACTGAGAGATTGTTTACCGAGAGATTGGTTACTGAGCTATTGTTTACCGAGAGATTGATTACTGAGAGATTGTTTACCGAGAGATTTATTACTGAGAGATTGTTTACCGAGAGGTTGATTACTGAGAGATTGTTTACCGAGAGATTGATCACTGAGAGATTGTTTACCGAGAGATTGATGACTGAGAGATTGATTACTGAGAGATTGATTACTGTGAGATTGATTACTGAGAGATTATTTACTGATAGATTGATTACTAAGAGATTGATTACCGAGAGATAGATTACTGAGAGATTGTTTACCGAGAGATTGATTACTGAGAGATTGTTTACCGAGAGATTGATTACTGAGAGATTGTTTACTGAGAGATTGTTTACCGAGAGTTTGATTACTGAGAGGTTGTTTACCGAGAGATTGTTTACTGAGAGATTGTTTACCGAGAGATTGATTACTGAGAGATTGTTTACTCAGAGATTGTTAACCGAGAGATTGTTTACCGAGAGATTGTTTACCGAGAGATTGATTACTGAGAGATTGTTTACCGAGAGATTGATTACTGAGAGATTGTTTACTGAGAGATTGTTTACCGAGAGATTGATTACTGAGAGGTTGTTTACCGAGAGATTGTTTACTGAGAGATTGTTTACCGAGAGATTGATTACTGAGAGGTTGTTTACCGAGAGATTGTTTACTGAGAGATTGTTTACCGAGAGATTTATCACTGAGAGATTGTTTACCGAGAGATTGATTACTGAGAGATTGATTACCGAGAGATTGTTTACCGAGAGATTGTTTACTGAGAGATTGTTTACCGAGAGATTGATTACTGAGAGATTGTTTACCGACAGTTTGTTTACTGAGAGATTGTTTATTGAGATATTGATTACTGATAGATTGTTTACTGAGAGATTGATAACTGGGAGATTGATTACTGAGAAATTTATTACGGAGAGATTGTTTACTGAGAGATTGTTTACCGAGAGATAGTTTATGAGAGATTGTTTACCGAGAGATTGTTTACTGAGAGATTGTTTACCGAGAGTTTGATTACCAAGAGATTGATTACTGAGAGTTTTATTACTGAGAGATTGTTTACCGAGAGATTGATTACTGAGAGATTGTTTACTGAGAGATTGTTTAACGAGAGATTGATTACTGAGAGGTGGTTTACCGAGAGATTGTTTACTGAGAGATTGTTTGCCGAGAGATTGATTACTGAGAGATTGTTTAAAAGAGATTGATCACTGAGAGATTGTTTACCGAGAGATTGATTACTGAGAGATTGATTACCGAGAGATTGTTTACCGAGAGATTGTTTACCAAAAGATTGTTTACTGAGAGATTGTTTACCGAGAGATTGGTTACTGAGAGATTGTTTACTCAGAGATTGTTTACCGAGAGATTTATTACTGAGAGATTGTTTACTCAGAGATTGTTTACCGAGAGATTGTTTACCGAGAGATTGTTTACTGAGAGATTGATTACTGAGAGATTGTTTACCGAGAGATTGTTTACTGAGAGATTGTTTACCGAGAGATTGGTTACTGAGAGATTGTTTACCCAGAGATTGTTTACCGAGAGATTTATTACCGAGAGATTGTTTACTGAGAGATTGTTTACCGAGAGATTGATTACTGAGAGATTGTTTACCGAGAGATTGTTTACTGAGAGATTGTTTACCGAGAGATTGGTTACTGAGCTATTGTTTACCGAGAGATTGATTACTGAGAGATTGTTTACCGAGAGATTTATTACTGAGAGATTGTTTACCGAGAGGTTGATTACTGAGAGATTGTTTACCGAGAGATTGATCACTGAGAGATTGTTTACCGAGAGATTGATGACTGAGAGATTGATTACTGAGAGATTGATTACTGTGAGATTGATTACTGAGAGATTGATTACTAAGAGATTGATTACCGAGAGATAGATTACTGAGAGATTGTTTACCGAGAGATTGATTACTGAGAGATTGTTTACCGAGAGATTGATTACTGAGAGATTGTTTACTGAGAGATTGTTTACCGAGAGTTTGATTACTGAGAGGTTGTTTACCGAGAGATTGTTTACTGAGAGATTGTTTACCGAGAGATTGATTACTGAGAGATTGTTTACTCAGAGATTGTTAACCGAGAGATTGTTTACCGAGAGATTGTTTACCGAGAGATTGATTACTGAGAGATTGTTTACCGAGAGATTGATTACTGAGAGATTGTTTACTGAGAGATTGTTTACCGAGAGATTGATTACTGAGAGGTTGTTTACCGAGAGATTGTTTACTGAGAGATTGTTTACCGAGAGATTGATTACTGAGAGGTTGTTTACCGAGAGATTGTTTACTGAGAGATTGTTTACCGAGAGATTTATCACTGAGAGATTGTTTACCGAGAGATTGATTACTGAGAGATTGATTACCGAGAGATTGTTTACCGAGAGATTGTTTACTGAGAGATTGTTTACCGAGAGATTGATTACTGAGAGATTGTTTACCGACAGTTTGTTTACTGAGAGATTGTTTATTGAGATATTGATTACTGAGAGATTGTTTACTGAGAGATTGATAACTGGGAGATTGATTACTGAGAAATTTATTACGGAGAGATTGTTTACTGAGAGATTGTTTACCGAGAGATAGTTTATGAGAGATTGTTTACCGAGAGATTGTTTACTGAGAGATTGTTTACCGAGAGTTTGATTACCAAGAGATTGATTACTGAGAGTTTTATTACTGAGAGATTGTTTACCGAGAGATTGTTTACCGAGAGATTGATTACTGAGAGGTTGTTTACCGAGAGATTGTTTACTGAGAGATTGTTAGCCGAGAGATTGATTACTGAGAGATTGTTTACCGAGAGATTGATTACTGAGAGATTGTTTACAGAGAGATTGATCACTGAGAGATTGTTTACCGAGAGATTGATTACTGAGAGATTGATTACCGAGAGATTGTTTACCGAGAGATTGTTTACCAAAAGATTGTTTACTGAGAGATTGTTTACCGAGAGATTGATTACTGAGAGATTGTTTACTCAGAGATTGTTTACCGAGAGATTTATTACTGAGAGATTGTTTACTCAGAGATTGTTTACCGAGAGATTGTTTACCGAGAGATTGTTTACCGACAGATTGATTACTGAGAGATTGTTTACCGAGAGATTGTTTACTGAGAGATTGTTTACCGAGAGATTGGTTACTGAGAGATTGTTTACCCAGAGATTGTTTACCGAGAGATTTATTACCGAGAGATTGTTTACTCAGAGATTGTTTACCGAGAGATTGATTACTGAGAGATTGTTTACCGAGAGATTGATTACTGAGAGATTGTTTACTCAGAGATTGTTTACCGAGAGATTGTTTACTCAGAGATTGTTTACCGAGAGATTGTCTACCGAGAGATTGTTTACCGAGAGATTGATTACTGAGAGATTGTTTACCGAGAAATTATTTACTGAGAGATTGTTTACCGAGAGATTGATTACCGAGAGTTTGTTTACCGAGAGATTGATTACTGAGAGATTGTTTACCGAGAGATTGATTACTGAGAGATTGTTTACCGAGAGATTGATTACTGAGAGATTGTTTACCGAGAGATTGTTTACTGAGAGATTGTTTACCGAGAGATTGGTTGCTGAGAGATTGTTTACCGAGAGATTGTTTACTGAGAGATTGTTTAACGAGAGATTGATTACTGAGAGGTTGTTTACCGAGAGATTGTTTACTGAGAGATTGTTTGCCGAGAGATTGATTACTGAGAGATTGTTTAAAAGAGATTGATCACTGAGAGATTGTTTACCGAGAGATTGATTTATGAGAGATTGATTACCGAGAGATTGTTTACCGAGAGATTGTTTACCAAAAGATTGTTTACTGAGAGATTGTTTACCGAGAGATTTATTACTGAGAGATTGTTTACTCAGAGATTGTTTACCGAGAGATTGTTTACCGAGAGATTGTTTACTGAGAGATTGATTACTGAGAGATTGTTTACCGAGAGATTGTTTACTGAGAGATTGTTTACCGAGAGATTGGTTACTGAGAGATTGTTTACCCAGTGATTGTTTACCGAGAGATTTATTACCGACAGATTGTTTACTCAGAGATTGTTTACCGAGAGATTGATTACTGAGAGATTGTTTACCGAGAGATTGTTTACTGAGAGATTGTTTACCGAGAGATTGGTTACTGAGAGATTGTTTACCGAGAGATTGATTACTGAGAGATTGTTTACCGAGTGATTTATTACTGAGAGATTGTTTACCGAGAGGTTGATTACTGAGAGATTGTTTACCGAGAGATTGATCACTGAGAGATTGTTTACCGAGAGATTGATTACTGAGAGATTGATTACCGAGAGATTGTTTACCTAGAGATTGTTTACCGAGAGATTGTTTACCGAGAGATTGATTACCGAGAGATTGTTTACCGAGAGATTGTTTACTGAGAGATTGTTTACCGAGAGATTGATCACTGAGAGATTGTTTACCGAGAGATTGTTTACCGAGAGATTGATTACCGAGAGATTGATTACTGAGAGATTGTCTACCGAGAGATTGATGACTGAGAGATTGATTACTGAGAGATTGATTACTGTGAGATTGATTACTGAGAGATTATTTACTGATAGATTGATTACTAAGAGATTGATTACCGAGAGATAGATTACTGAGAGATTGTTTACCGAGAGATTGATTACTGAGAGATTGTTTACCGAGAGATTGATTACTGAGAGATTGTTTACTGAGAGATTGTTTACCGAGAGTTTGATTACTGAGAGGTTTTTTACCGAGAGATTGTTTACTGAGAGATTGTTTACCGAGAGATTGATTACTGAGAGATTGTTTACTCAGAGATTGTTAACCGAGAGATTGTTTACCGAGAGATTGTTTACCGAGAGATTGATTACTGAGAGATTGTTTACCGAGAGATTGATTACTGAGAGATTGTTTACTGAGAGATTGTTTACCGAGAGATTGATTACTGAGAGGTTGTTTACCGAGAGATTGTTTACTGAGAAATTGTTTACCGAGAGATTTATTACTGAGAGGTTGTTTACCGAGAGATTGTTTACTGAGAGATTGATTACCGAGAAATTTATCACTGAGAGATTGTTTACCGAGAGATTGATTACTGAGAGATTGATTACCGAGAGATTGTTTACCGAGAGATTGTTTACTGAGAGATTGTTTACCGAGAGATTGATTACTGAGAGATTGTTTACCGAGCGTTTGTTTACTGAGAGATTGTTTATTGAGATATTGATTACTGATAGATTGTTTACTGAGAGATTGATAACTGGGAGATTGATTACTGAGAAATTTATTACGGAGAGATTGTTTACTGAGAGATAGTTTACCGAGAGATTGTTTATGAGAGATTGTTTACCGAGAGATTGTTTACTGAGAGATTGTTTACCGAGAGTTTGATTACCAAGAGATTGATTACTGAGAGTTTTATTACTGAGAGATTGTTTACCGAGAGATTGTTTACCGAGAGATTGATTACTGAGAGATTGTTTACCGAGAGATTGATCACTGAGAGATTGTTTACCGAGAGATTGTTTACCGAGAGATTGATTACCGAGAGATTGATTACTAATAGATTGTCTACCGAGAGATTGATGACTGAGAGATTGATTACTGAGAGATTGATTACTGTGAGATTGATTACTGAGAGATTATTTACTGATAGATTGATTACTAAGAGATTGATTACCGAGAGATAGATTACTGAGAGATTGTTTACCGAGAGATTGATTACTGAGAGATTGTTTACTGAGAGATTGTTTACCGAGAGATTGATTACTGAGAGGTTGTTTACCGAGAGATTGTTTACTGAGAGATTGTTTACCGAGAGATTGATTACTGAGAGATTGTTTACTCAGAGATTGTTAATTGAGAGATTGTTTACCGAGAGATTGATTACTGAGAGATTGTTTACCGAGAGATTGTTTACTGAGAGATTGTTTACTGAGAGATTGTTTACCGAGAGATTGATTACTGAGAGGTTGTTTACCGAGAGATTGTTTACTGAGAGATTGTTTACCGAGAGATTGATCACTGAGAGATTGTTTACCGAGAGATTGATTACTGAGAGATTGATTTTCGAGAGATTGTTTACCGAGAGATTGTTTACTGAGAGATTGTTTACCGAGAGATTGATTACTGAGAGATTGTTTACCGAGAGTTTGTTTACTGAGAGATTGTTTATTGAGATATTGATTACTGATAGATTGTTTACTGAGAGTTTGATAACTGGGAGATTGATTACTGAGAAATTTATTACGGAGAGATTGTTTACTGAGAGATTGTTTACCGAGAGATTGTTACTAAGAGATTGTTTACCGAGAGATTGTTTACTGAGAGATTGTTTACCGAGAGTTTATTGTTTAAGAGATTGATTACTGAGAGTTTTATTACAGAGAGATTGTTTACCGAGAGATTGTTTACCGAGAGATTGATTACTGAGAGATTGTTTACCGAGAGATTGATTACTGAGAGATTTTTTACCGAGAGATTGTTTACCGAGAGATTGATTACCGAGAGATTGATTACTGAGAGTTTTATTACTGAGAGATTGTTTACCGAGAGATTGATTACTGAGAGATTGTTTACTGAGAGATTGTTTAACGAGAGATTAATTACTGAGAGGTGGTTTACCGAGAGATTGTTTACTGAGAGATTGTTTGCCGAGAGATTGATTACTGAGAGATTGTTTAAAAGAGATTGATCACTGAGAGATTGTTTACCGAGAGATTGATTACTGAGAGATTGATTACCGAGAGATTGTTTACCGAGAGATTGTTTACCAAAAGATTGTTTACTGAGAGATTGTTTACCGAGAGATTGGTTACTGAGAGATTGTTTACTCAGAGATTGTTTACCGAGAGATTTATTACTGAGAGATTGTTTACTCAGAGATTGTTTACCGAGAGATTGTTTACCGAGAGATTGTTTACTGAGAGATTGATTACTGAGAGATTGTTTACCGAGAGATTGTTTACTGAGAGATTGTTTACCGAGAGATTGGTTACTGAGAGATTGTTTACCCAGAGATTGTTTACCGAGAGATTTATTACCGAGAGATTGTTTACTCAGAGATTGTTTACCGAGAGATTGATTACTGAGAGATTGTTTACCGAGAGATTGTTTACTGAGAGATTGTTTACCGAGAGATTGGTTACTGAGAGATTGTTTACCGAGAGATTGATTACTGAGAGATTGTTTACCGAGAGATTGATCACTGAGAGATTGTTTACCGAGAGATTGTTTACCGAGAGATTGATTACCGAGAGATTGATTACTAATAGATTGTCTACCGAGAGATTGATGACTGAGAGATTGATTACTGAGAGATTGATTACTGTGAGATTGATTACTGAGAGATTATTTACTGATAGATTGATTACTAAGAGATTGATTACCGAGAGATAGATTACTGAGAGATTGTTTACCGAGAGATTGATTACTGAGAGATTGTTTACTGAGAGATTGTTTACCGAGAGATTGATTACTGAGAGGTTGTTTACCGAGAGATTGTTTACTGAGAGATTGTTTACCGAGAGATTGATTACTGAGAGATTGTTTACTCAGAGACTGTTAACCGAGAGATTGTTTACCGAGAGATTGATTACTGAGAGATTGTTTACCGAGAGATTGTTTACTGAGAGATTGTTTACTGAGAGATTGTTTACCGAGAGATTGATTACTGAGAGGTTGTTTACCGAGAGATTGTTTACTGAGAGATTGTTTACCGAGAGATTGATTACTGAGAGGTTGTTTACCGAGAGATTGTTTACTGAGAGATTGTTTACCGAGAGATTGATCACTGAGAGATTGTTTACCGAGAGATTGATTACTGAGAGATTGATTTTCGAGAGATTGTTTACCGAGAGATTGTTTACTGAGAGATTGTTTACCGAGAGATTGATTACTGAGAGATTGTTTACCGAGAGTTTGTTTACTGAGAGATTGTTTATTGAGATATTGATTACTGATAGATTGTTTACTGAGAGTTTGATAACTGGGAGATTGATTACTGAGAAATTTATTACGGAGAGATTGTTTACTGAGAGATTGTTTACCGAGAGATTGTTACTAAGAGATTGTTTACCGAGAGATTGTTTACTGAGAGATTGTTTACCGAGAGTTTATTGACTAAGAGATTGATTACTGAGAGTTTTATTACTGAGAGATTGTTTACCGAGAGATTGTTTACCGAGAGATTGTTACTAAGAGATTGTTTACCGAGAGATTGTTTACTGAGAGATTGTTTACCGAGAGTTTATTGACTAAGAGATTGATTACCGAGAGATTGATTACTGAGAGTTTTATTACTGAGAGATTGTTTACCGAGAGATTGATTACTGAGAGATTGTTTACTGAGAGATTGTTTAACGAGAGATTGATTACTGAGAGGTGGTTTACCGAGAGATTGTTTACTGAGAGATTGTTTGCCGAGAGATTGTTTACTGAGAGATTGATTACCGAGAAATTTATCACTGAGAGATTGTTTACCGAGAGATTGATTACTGAGAGATTGATTACCGAGAGATTGTTTACCGAGAGATTGTTTACTGAGAGATTGTTTACCGAGAGATTGATTACTGAGAGATTGTTTACCGAGAGTTTGTTTACTGAGAGATTGTTTATTGAGATATTGATTACTGATAGATTGTTTACTGAGAGATTGATAACTGGGAGATTGATTACTGAGAAATTTATTACGGAGAGATTGTTTACTGAGAGATAGTTTACCGAGAGATTGTTTATGAGAGATTGTTTACCGAGAGATTGTTTACTGAGAGATTGTTTACCGAGAGTTTGATTACCAAGAGATTGATTACTGAGAGTTTTATTACTGAGAGATTGTTTACCGAGAGATTGTTTACTGAGAGATTGTTTACCGAGAGATTGTTTACTGAGAGATTGTTTACCGAGAGATTGGTTACTGAGAGATTGTTTACCGAGAGATTGATTACTGAGAGATTGTTTACCGAGAGATTTATTACTGAGAGATTGTTTACCGAGAGGTTGATTACTGAGAGATTGTTTACCGAGAGATTGATCACTGAGAGATTGTTTACCGAGAGATTGATGACTGAGAGATTGATTACTGAGAGATTGATTACTGTGAGATTGATTACTGAGAGATTATTTACTGATAGATTGATTACTAAGAGATTGATTACCGAGAGATAGATTACTGAGAGATTGTTTACCGAGAGATTGATTACTGAGAGATTGTTTACCGAGAGATTGATTACTGAGAGATTGTTTACTGAGAGATTGTTTACCGAGAGTTTGATTACTGAGAGATTGTTTACTCAGAGATTGTTAACCGAGAGATTGTTTACCGAGAGATTGTTTACCGAGAGATTGATTACTGAGAGATTGTTTACCGAGAGATTGATTACTGAGAGATTGTTTACTGAGAGATTGTTTACCGAGAGATTGATTACTGAGAGGCTGTTTACCGAGAGATTGTTTACTGAGAGATTGTTTACCGAGAGATTGATTACTGAGAGGTTGTTTACCGAGAGATTGTTTACTGAGAGATTGTTTACCGAGAGATTTATCACTGAGAGATTGTTTACCGAGAGATTGATTACTGAGAGATTGATTACCGAGAGATTGTTTACCGAGAGATTGTTTACTGAGAGATTGTTTACCGAGAGATTGATTACTGAGAGATTGTTTATTGAGATATTGATTACTGATAGATTGTTTACTGAGAGATTGATAACTGGGAGATTGATTACTGAGAAATTTATTACGGAGAGATTGTTTACTGAGAGATTGTTTACCGAGAGATAGTTTATGAGAGATTGTTTACCGAGAGATTGTTTACTGAGAGATTGTTTACCGAGAGTTTGATTACCAAGAGATTGATTACTGAGAGTTTTATTACTGAGAGATTGTTTACCGAGAGATTGTTTACCGAGAGATTGATTACTGAGAGATTGATTACCGAGAGATTGATTACTGAGAGTTTTATTACTGAGAGATTGTTTACCGAGAGATTGATTACTGAGAGATTGTTTACTCAGAGATTGTTTACCGAGAGATTTATTACTGAGAGATTGTTTACTCAGAGATTGTTTACCGAGAGATTGTTTACCGAGAGATTGTTTACCGACAGATTGATTACTGAGAGATTGTTTACCGAGAGATTGTTTACTGAGAGATTGTTTACCGAGAGATTGGTTACTGAGAGATTGTTTACCCAGAGATTGTTTACCGAGAGATTTATTACCGAGAGATTGTTTACTCAGAGATTGTTTACCGAGAGATTGATTACTGAGAGATTGTTTACCGAGAGATTGATTACTGAGAGATTGTTTACTCAGAGATTGTTTACCGAGAGATTTATTACCGAGAGATTGTTTACTCAGAGATTGTTTACCGAGAGATTGTTTACCGAGAGATTGTTTACCGAGAGATTGATTACTGAGAGATTGTTTACCGAGAAATTATTTACTGAGAGATTGTTTACCGAGAGATTGATTACCGAGAGTTTGTTTACCGAGAGATTGATTACTGAGAGATTGTTTACCGAGAGATTGATTACTGAGAGATTGTTTACCGAGAGATTGATTACTGAGAGATTGTTTACCGAGAGATTGTTTACTGAGAGATTGTTTACCGAGAGATTGGTTGCTGAGAGATTGTTTACCGAGAGATTGATTACTGAGAGATTGTTTACCGAGAGATTTATTACTGAGAGATTGTTTACCGAGAGGTTGATTACTGAGAGATTGTTTACCGAGAGATTGATCACTGAGAGATTGTTTACCGAGAGATTTATTACTGAGAGATTGATTACCGAGAGATTGTTTACCTAGAGATTGTTTACCGAGAGATTGTTTACCGAGAGATTGATTACCGAGAGATTGTTTACCGAGAGATTGTTTACTGAGAGATTGTTTACCGAGAGATTGATCACTGAGAGATTGTTTACCGAGAGATTGTTTACCGAGAGATTGATTACCGAGAGATTGATTACTGAGAGATTGTCTACCGAGAGATTGATTACTGAGAGATTGATTACTGAGAGATTGATTACTGTGAGATTGATTACTGAGAGATTATTTACTGATAGATTGATTACTAAGAGATTGATTACCGAGAGATAGATTACTGAGAGATTGTTTACCGAGAGATTGATTACTGAGAGATTGTTTACCGAGAGATTGATTACTGAGAGATTGTTTACTGAGAGATTGTTTACCGAGAGATTGATTACTGAGAGGTTGTTTACCGAGAGATTTCTTACTGAGAGATTGTTTACCGAGAGTTTGATTACTGAGAGATTGTTTACTCAGAGATTGTTAACCGAGAGATTGTTTACCGAGAGATTGTTTACCGAGAGATTGATTACTGAGAGATTGTTTACCGAGAGATTGATTACTGAGAGATTTATTTACTGAGAGATTGTTTACCGAGAGATTGATTACTGAGAGGTTGTTTACCGAGAGATTGTTTACTGAGAGATTGTTTACCGTGAGATTGATTACTGAGAAGTTGTTTACCGAGAGATTGTTTACTGAGAGATTGTTTACCGAGAGATTGATCACTGAGAGATTGTTTACCGAGAGATTGATTACTGAGAGATTGATTACTGAGAGATTGTTTACTGAGAGATTGTTTAACGAGAGATTGATTACTGAGAGGTGTTTTACCGAGAGATTGGTTACTGAGAGATTGTTTACCGAGAGATTGATTACTGAGAGATTGTTTACCGAGAGATTTATCACTGAGAGATTGTTTACCGAGAGATTGATTACTGAGAGATTGATTACCGAGAGATTGTTTACCGAGAGATTGTTTACTGAGAGATTGTTTACCGAGAGATTGATTACTGAGAGATTGTTTACCGAGAGTTTGTTTACTGAGAGATTGTTTATTAAGATATTGATTACTGATAGATTGTTTACTGAGAGATTGATAACTGGGAGATTGATTACTGAGAAATTTATTACGGAGAGATTGTTTACTGAGAGATTGTTTACCGAGAGATAGTTTATGAGAGATTGTTTACCGAGAGATTGTTTACTGAGAGATTGTTTACCGAGAGTTTGATTACCAAGAGATTGATTACTGAGAGTTTTATTACTGAGAGATTGTTTACCGAGAGATTGTTTACCGAGAGATTGATTATGAGAGATTGATTACCGAGAGATTGATTACTGAGAGTTTTATTACTGAGAGATTGTTTACCGAGAGATTGTTTACTGAGAGATTGTTTACCGAGAGTTTATTGACTAAGAGATTGATTACTGAGAGTTTTATTACTGAGAGATTGTTTACCGAGAGATTGTTTACCGAGAGATTGATTACTGAGAGATTGTTTACCGAGAGATTGATTACTGAGAGATTTTTTACCGAGAGATTGTTTACCGAGAGATTGATTACCGAGAGATTGATTACTGAGAGTTTTATTACTGAGAGATTGTTTACCGAGAGATTGATTACTGAGAGATTGTTTACTCAGAGATTGTTTACCGAGAGATTGATTACTGAGAGATTGTTTACTCAGAGATTGTTTACCGAGAGATTGTTTACCGAGAGATTGTTTACCGAGAGATTGATTACTGAGAGATTGTTTACCGAAAGATTGATTACTGAGAGATTGTTTACTGAGAGATTGTTTACCGAAAGATTGATTACTGAGAGATTGTTTACCGAGAGATTGTTTACTGAGAGATTGTTTACCGAGAGATTGATTACTGAGAGATTGTTTACCGAGAGATTGATCACTGAGAGATTGTTTACCGAGAGATTGATTACTGAGAGATTGATTACCGAGAGATTGTTTACCGAGAGATTGTTTACTTAGAGATTGTTTACCGAGAGATTGATTACTGAGAGTTTTTTTACCGAGAGTTTGTTTACTGAGAGATGGTTTATTGAGATATTGATTACTGATAGATTGTTTACTGAGAGATTGATAACTGGGAGATTGATTACTGAGAGATTGTTTACCGAGAGATTGATTACTGAGAGGTTGTTTACCGAGAGATTGTTTACTGAGAGATTGTTTACCGAGAGATTGATTACTGAGAGGTTGTTTACCGAGAGATTGTTTACTGAGAGATTGTTTACCGAGAGATTGATCACTGAGAGATTGTTTACTGAGAGATTGATTACTGAGAGATTGATTTTCGAGAGATTGTTTACCGAGAGATTGTTTACTGAGAGATTGTTTACCGAGAGATTGATTACTGAGAGATTGTTTACCGAGAGTTTGTTTACTGAGAGATTGTTTATTGAGATATTGATTACTGATAGATTGTTTACTGAGAGTTTGATAACTGGGAGATTGATTACTGAGAAATTTATTACGGAGAGATTGTTTACTGAGAGATTGTTTACCGAGAGATTGTTACTAAGAGATTGTTTACCGAGAGATTGTTTACTGAGAGATTGTTTACCGAGAGTTTATTGACTAAGAGATTGATTACTGAGAGTTTTATTACTGAGAGATTGTTTACCGAGAGATTGTTTACCGAGAGATTGATTACTGAGAGATTGTTTACCGAGAGATTGATTACTGAGAGATTGATTACCGAGAGATTGATTACTGAGAGTTTTATTACTGAGAGATTGTTTACCGAGAGATTGATTACCAAGAGATTGATTACTGAGAGTTTTATTACTGAGAGATTGTTTACCGAGAGATTGTTTACTGAGAGATTGTTTACCGAGAGATTGTTTACTGAGAGATTGTTTACCGAGAGATTGGTTACTGAGAGATTGTTTACCGAGAGATTGATTACTGAGAGATTGTTTACCGAGAGATTTATTACTGAGAGATTGTTTACCGAGAGGTTGATTACTGAGAGATTGTTTACCGAGAGATTGATCACTGAGAGATTGTTTACCGAGAGATTGATGACTGAGAGATTGATTACTGAGAGATTGATTACTGTGAGATTGATTACTGAGAGATTATTTACTGATAGATTGATTACTAAGAGATTGACTACCGAGAGATAGATTACTGAGAGATTGTTTACCGAGAGATTGATTACTGAGAGATTGTTTACCGAGAGATTGATTACTGAGAGATTGTTTACTGAGAGATTGTTTACCGAGAGTTTGATTACTGAGAGATTGTTTACTCAGAGATTGTTAACCGAGAGATTGTTTACCGAGAGATTGTTTACCGAGAGATTGATTACTGAGAGATTGTTTACCGAGAGATTGATTACTGAGAGATTGTTTACTGAGAGATTGTTTACCGAGAGATTGATTACTGAGAGGTTGTTTACCGAGAGATTGTTTACTGAGAGATTGTTTACCGAGAGATTGATTACTGAGAGGTTGTTTACCGAGAGATTGTTTACTGAGAGATTGTTTACCGAGAGATTTATCACTGAGAGATTGTTTACCGAGAGATTGATTACTGAGAGATTGATTACCGAGAGATTGTTTACCGAGAGATTGTTTACTGAGAGATTGTTTACCGAGAGATTGATTACTGAGAGATTGTTTACCGAGAGTTTGTTTACTGAGAGATTGTTTATTGAGATATTGATTACTGATAGATTGTTTACTGAGAGATTGATAACTGGGAGATTGATTACTGAGAAATTTATTACGGAGAGATTGTTTACTGAGAGATTGTTTACCGAGAGATAGTTTATGAGAGATTGTTTACCGAGAGATTGTTTACTGAGAGATTGTTTACCAGAGTTTGATTACCAAGAGATTGATTACTGAGAGTTTTATTACTGAGAGATTGTTTACCGAGAGATTGTTTACCGAGAGATTGATTACTGAGAGATTGATTACCGAGAGATTGATTACTGAGAGTTTTATTACTGAGAGATTGTTTACCGAGAGATTGATTACTGAGAGATTGTTTACTCAGAGATTGTTTACCGAGAGATTTATTACTGAGAGATTGTTTACTCAGAGATTGTTTACCGAGAGATTGTTTACCGAGAGATTGTTTACCGACAGATTGATTACTGAGAGATTGTTTACCGAGAGATTGTTTACTGAGAGATTGTTTACCGAGAGATTGGTTACTGAGAGATTGTTTACCCAGAGATTGTTTACCGAGAGATTTATTACCGAGAGATTGTTTACTCAGAGATTGTTTACCGAGAGATTGATTACTGAAAGATTGTTTACCGAGAGATTGATTACTGAGAGATTGTTTACTCAGAGATTGTTTACCGAGAGATTTATTACCGAGAGATTGTTTACTCAGAGATTGTTTACCGAGAGATTGTTTACCGAGAGATTGTTCACCGAGAGATTGATTACTGAGAGATTGTTTACCGAGAAATTATTTACTGAGAGATTGTTTACCGAGAGATTGATTACCGAGAGTTTGTTTACCGAGAGATTGATTACTGAGAGATTGTTTACCGAGAGATTGATTACTGAGAGATTGTTTACCGAGAGATTGATTACTGAGAGATTGTTTACCGAGAGATTGTTTACTGAGAGATTGTTTACCGAGAGATTGGTTGCTGAGAGATTGTTTACCGAGAGATTGATTACTGAGAGATTGTTTACCGAGAGATTTATTACTGAGAGATTGTTTACCGAGAGGTTGATTACTGAGAGATTGTTTACCGAGAGATTGATCACTGAGAGATTGTTTACCGAGAGATTTATTACTGAGAGATTGATTACCGAGAGATTGTTTACCTAGAGATTGTTTACCGAGAGATTGTTTACCGAGAGATTGATTACCAGAGAGATTGTTTACCGAGAGATTGTTTACTGGGAGATTGTTTACCGAGAGATTGATCACTGAGAGATTGTTTACCGAGAGATTGTTTACCGAGAGATTGATTACCGAGAGATTGATTACTGAGAGATTGTCTACCGAGAGATTGATTACTGAGAGATTGATTACTGAGAGATTGATTACTGTGAGATTGATTACTGAGAGATTATTTACTGATAGATTGATTACTAAGAGATTGATTACTGAGAGATAGATTACTGAGAGATTGTTTACCGAGAGATTGATTACTGAGAGATTGTTTACCGAGAGATTGATTACTGAGAGATTGTTTACTGAGAGATTGTTTACCGAGAGATTGATTACTGAGAGGTTGTTTACCGAGAGATTTCTTACTGAGAGATTGTTTACCGAGAGTTTGATTACTGAGAGATTGTTTACTCAGAGATTGTTAACCGAGAGATTGTTTACCGAGAGATTGTTTACCGAGAGATTGATTACTGAGAGATTGTTTACCGAGAGATTGATTACTGAGAGATTTATTTACTGAGAGATTGTTTACCGAGAGATTGATTACTGAGAGGTTGTTTACCGAGAGATTGTTTACTGAGAGATTGTTTACCGTGAGATTGATTACTGAGAAGTTGTTTACCGAGAGATTGTTTACTGAGAGATTGTTTACCGAGAGATTGATCACTGAGAGATTGTTTACCGAGAGATTGATTACTGAGAGATTGTTTACCGAGAGATTGATTTCTGAGAGAATTTTTACCGAGAGTTTGTTTACTGAGAGATTGTTCATTGAGATATTGATTACTGATAGATTGTTTACTGAGAGATTGATAACTCGGAGATTGATTACTGAGAAATTTATTACGGAGAGATTGTTTACTGAGAGATTGTTTACCCAGAGATTGTTTACTGAGAGATTGTTTACCGAGAGTTTGATTACCAAGAGATTGATTACTGAGAGTTTTATTACTGAGAGATTGTTTACCGAGAGATTGTTTACCGAGAGATTGATTACTGAGAGATTGTTTACCGAGAGATTGATTACTGAGAGATTTTTTACCGAGAGATTGTTTAACGAGAGATTGATTACCGAGAGTTTGATTACTGAGAGTTTTATTACTGAGAGATTGTTTACCGAGAGATTGATTACTGAAAGATTGTTTACTGAGAGATTGTTTAACGAGAGATTGATTACTGAGAGGTGTTTTACCGAGAGATTGGTTACTGAGAGATTGTTTACCGAGAGATTGATTACTGAGAGATTGTTTACAGAGAGATTGATCACTGAGAGATTGTTTACCGAGAGATTGATTACTGAGAGATTGATTACCGAGAGATTGTTTACCGAGAGATTGTTTACCAAAAGATTGTTTACTGAGAGATTGTTTACCGAGAGATTGATTACTTAGAGATTGTTTACCGAGAGATTGATTACTGAGAGATTGTTTACCGAGAGATTGTTTTCTGAGAGATTGTTTATTTAGTTATTGATTACTGATAGATTGTTTACTGAGAGATTGATAACTGGGAGATTGATTACTGAGATATTTTTTACCGAGAGATTGTTTACCGAGAGATTGATTACTGAGAGATTGTTTACTCAGAGATTGTTTACCGAGAGATTGATTACTGAGAGATTGTTTACTCAGAGATTGTTTACCGAGAGATTGTTTACCGAGAGATTGTTTACCGAGAGATTGATTACTGAGAGATTGTTTACCGAAAGATTGATTACTGAGAGATTGTTTACTGAGAGATTGTTTACCGAAAGATTGATTACTGAGAGATTGTTTACCGAGAGATTGTTTACTGAGAGATTGTTTACCGAGAGATTGATTACTGAGAGATTGTTTACCGAGAGATTGATCACTGAGAGATTGTTTACCGAGAGATTGATTACTGAGAGATTGATTACCGAGAGATTGTTTACCGAGAGATTGTTTACTTAGAGATTGTTTACCGAGAGATTGATTACTGAGAGTTTTTTTACCGAGAGTTTGTTTACTGAGAGATGGTTTATTGAGATATTGATTACTGATAGATTGTTTACTGAGAGATTGATAACTGGGAGATTGATTACTGAGAGATTGTTTACCGAGAGATTGATTACTGAGAGGTTGTTTACCGAGAGATTGTTTACTGAGAGATTGTTTACCGAGAGATTGATTACTGAGAGGTTGTTTACCGAGAGATTGTTTACTGAGAGATTGTTTACCGAGAGATTGATCACTGAGAGATTGTTTACTGAGAGATTGATTACTGAGAGATTGATTTTCGAGAGATTGTTTACCGAGAGATTGTTTACTGAGAGATTGTTTACCGAGAGATTGATTACTGAGAGATTGTTTACCGAGAGTTTGTTTACTGAGAGATTGTTTATTGAGATATTGATTACTGATAGATTGTTTACTGAGAGTTTGATAACTGGGAGATTGATTACTGAGAAATTTATTACGGAGAGATTGTTTACTGAGAGATTGTTTACCGAGAGATTGTTACTAAGAGATTGTTTACCGAGAGATTGTTTACTGAGAGATTGTTTACCGAGAGTTTATTGACTAAGAGATTGATTACTGAGAGTTTTATTACTGAGAGATTGTTTACCGAGAGTGTTTACCGAAGATTGATTCTGAGAGATTGTTTACCGAGAGATTGATTACTGAGAGATTTTTTACCGAGAGATTGTTTACCGAGAGATTGATTACCGGGAGATTGATTACTGAGAGTTTTATTACTGAGAGATTGTTTACCGAGAGATTGATTACTGAGAGATTGTTTACTGAGAGATTGTTTGCCGAGAGATTGATTACTGAGAGATTGTTTAAAAGAGATTGTTTACCGAGAGATTGTTTACCGAGAGATTGTTTACCGAGAGATTGATTACTGAGAGATTGTTTACCGAAAGATTGATTACTGAGAGATTGTTTACTGAGAGATTGTTTACCGAAAGATTGATTACTGAGAGATTGTTTACCGAGAGATTGTTTATCGAGAGATTTATTACTGAGAGATTGATTACTGAGAGATTGTTTAAAAGAGATTGATCACTGAGAGATTGTTTACCGAGAGATTGATTACTGAGAGATTGATTACCGAGAGATTGTTTACCGAGAGATTGTTTACCAAAAGATTGTTTACTGAGAGATTGTTTACCGAGAGATTGGTTACTGAGAGATTGTTTACTCAGAGATTGTTTACCGAGAGATTTATTACTGAGAGATTGTTTACTCAGAGATTGTTTACCGAGAGATTGTTTACCGAGAGATTGTTTACTGAGAGATTGATTACTGAGAGATTGTTTACCGAGAGATTGTTTACTGAGAGATTGTTTACCGAGAGATTGGTTACTGAGAGATTGTTTACCCAGAGATTGTTTACCGAGAGATTTATTACCGAGAGATTGTTTACTCAGAGATTGTTTACCGAGAGATTGATTACTGAGAGATTGTTTACCGAGAGATTGTTTACTGAGAGATTGTTTACCGAGAGATTGGTTACTGAGAGATTGTTTACCGAGAGATTGATTACTGAGAGATTGTTTACCGAGAGATTTATTACTGAGAGATTGTTTACCGAGAGGTTGATTACCGAGAGATTGTTTACCGAGAGATTGATCACTGAGAGATTGTTTACCGAGAGATTGATGACTGAGAGATTGATTACTGAGAGATTGATTACTGAGAGATTGTTTACTGAGAGATTGTTTAACGAGAGATTGATTACTGAGAGGTTGTTTACCCAGAGATTGTTTACTGAGAGATTGTTAGCCGAGAGATTGATTACTGAGAGATTGTTTACCGAGAGATTGATTACTGAGAGATTGTTTACAGAGAGATTGATCACTGAGAGATTGTTTACCGAGAGATTGATTACTGAGAGATTGATTACCGAGAGATTGTTTACCGAGAGATTGTTTACCAAAAGATTGTTTACTGAGAGATTGTTTACCGAGAGATTGATTACTGAGAGATTGTTTACTCAGAGATTGCTTACCGAGAGATTTATTACTGAGAGATTGTTTACTCAGAGATTGTTTACCGAGAGATTGTTTACCGAGAGATTGTTTACCGACAGATTGATTACTGAGAGATTGTTTACCGAGAGATTGTTTACTGAGAGATTGTTTACCGAGAGATTGGTTACTGAGAGATTGTTTAGCCAGAGATTGTTTAGCCGAGAGATTTATTGGCGAGAGATCGTTTACTCAGAGATTGTTTACCGAGAGATTGATTACTGAGAGATTGTTTACCGAGAGATTGATTACTGAGAGATTGTTTACTCAGAGATTGTTTACCGAGAGATTTATTACCGAGAGATTGTTTACTCAGAGATTGTTTACCGAGAGATTGTTTACCGGGAGATTGTTTACCGAGAGATTGATTACTGGGAGATTGTTTACCGAGAAATTATTTACTGAGAGATTGTTTACAGAGAGATTGATTACCGAGAGTTTGTTTACCGAAAGATTGATTACTGAGAGATTGTTTACCGAGAGATTGATTACTGAGAGATTGTTTACCGAGAGATTGATTACTGAGAGATTGTTTACCGAGAGATTGTTTACTGAGAGATTGTTTACCGAGAGATTGGTTGCTGAGAGATTGTTTACCGAGAGATTGATTACTGAGAGATTGTTTACCGAGAGATTTATTACTGAGAGATTGTTTACCGAGAGGATTTGATTACTGAGAGATTGTTTACCGAGAGATTGATCACTGAGAGATTGTTTACCGAGAGATTGTTTACCGAGAGATTGATTACCGAGAGATTGATTACTGAGAGATTGTCTACCGAGAGATTGATTACTGAGAGATTGATTACTGAGAGATTGATTACTGTGAGATTGATTACTGAGAGATTATTTACTGATAGATTGATTACTAAGAGATTGATTACCGAGAGATAAGATTACTGAGAGATTGTTTACCGAGAGATTGATTACTGAAGGATTGTTTACCGAGAGATTGATTGCTGAGAGATTATTTACTGAGAGATTGTTTTCCGAGAGATTGATTACTGAGAGGTTGTTTACCGAGAGATTTCTTACTGAGAGATTGTTTACCGAGTTTGATTACTGAGAGATTGATTACTCAGAAGAGGGTTAACCGAGAGATTGTTTACCGAGAGATTGTTTACCGAGAGATTGATTACTGAGAGATTGTTTACCGAGAGATTGATTACTGAGAGATTGTTTACTGAGAGATTGTTTACCAAGAGATTGATTACTGAGAGGTTGTTTACCAAGAGATTTGTTTACTGAGAGATTGTTTACCGAGAGATTGATTACTGAGAAGTTGTTTACCGAGAGATTGTTTACTGAGAGATTGTTTGCCGAGAGATTGATCACTGAGAGATTGTTTACCGAGAGATTGATTACTGAGAGATTGTTTACCGAGAGATTGATTTCTGAGAGAATTTTACCGGGAGTTTGTTTACTGAGAGATTGTTCATTGAGATATTGATTACTGATAGATTGTTTACTGAGAGATTGATAACTACGGAGATTGATTACTGAGAAATTTATTGCAGAGAGATTGTTTTACTGAGAGATTGTTTACCCAGAGATTGTTTACTGAGAGATTGTTTACCGAGAGTTTGATTGCCAAGAGATTGATTACACAGAGTTTTATTACTGATAGAGATTGTTTACCGAGAGATTGTTTACCGAGAGATTGATTACTGAGAGATTGTTTACCGAGAGATTGATTACTGAGAGATTTTTTACCGAGAGATTGTTTACCGAGAGATTGATTACCGAGAGTTTGATTACTGAGAGTTTTATTACTGAGAGATTGTTTACCGAGAGATTGATTACTGAGAGATTGTTTACTGAGAGATTGTTTAACGAGAGATTGATTACTGAGAGGTGTTTTACCGAGAGATTGGTTACTGAGAGATTGTTTACCGAGAGATTGATTACTGAGAGATTGTTTACAGAGAGATTGATCACTGAGAGATTGTTTACCGAGAGATTGATTACTGAGAGATTGATTACCGAGAGATTGTTTACCGAGAGATTGTTTACCAAAAGATTGTTTACTGAGAGATTGTTTACCGAGAGATTGATTACTTAGAGATTGTTTACCGAGAGATTGATTACTGATAGATTGTTTACCGAGAGATTGTTTTCTGAGAGATTGTTTATTTAGTTATTGATTACTGATAGATTGTTTACTGAGAGATTGATAACTGGGAGATTGATTACTGAGATATTTTTTACCGAGAGATTGTTTACCGAGAGATTGATTACTGAGAGATTGTTTACTCAGAGATTGTTTACCGAGAGATTGATTACTGAGAGATTGTTTACTTAGAGATTGTTTACCGAGAGATTGTTTACCGAGAGATTGATTACTGAGAGATTGTTTACCGAAAGATTGATTACTGAGAGATTGTTTACTGAGAGATTGTTTACCGAAAGATTGATTACTGATAGATTTTTTACTGAGAGATTGATAACTGGGAGATTGATTACTGAGAATTTTTTTACCGAGTGATTGTGTACTGAGAGATTGTTTACCGAGAGATTGTTACTGAGAGATTGTTTACCGAGAGATTGTTTACTGAGAGATTGTTTACCGAGAGATTGATTACTGAGAGATTATTTATTGAGAGATTGATTACTGATAGATTGTTTACTGAGAGATTGATTACTGAGAGATTGTTTACCGAGAGATTGATTACTGAGAGATTGATTACTGAGAGATTGTTTACCAAGAGATTGATTGCTAAGAGATTGTTTACCGAGAGATTACTTTGTTCTTGTTTCAAAAGTGAAATGGCTAAATGTAGTTCCAAAGGAGTCACATAGATATATTTATATATATATATATATATATATATATATATATATATATATATAAAATATATATATATATATATAAATATATTTAATGTTACGGGCTCTTAATTTTATTTTCTGTGTTCTACTTTAAACGTGGATAAGTCAATTTAGCTTAATGTCTGTTTCACTCTGGTCGCTCAATCCTTTGACACCCACAGATAAATACATTATTAAAGTCCACAATAATTTGCTCTGCCTCAACTCTGACTAACTAAAGATCTCTTAACTACTCTCGTCGCTCTCGTAACTCCCGTCACTAGAACTCCCAACTAAAAACATCTCATCACTAGATCTCTCGTAAATATCTCTAAAACGTCTCATCACTAAGAATTTCTCCTAACTAACTAATGTCCGAATCCAGCCCCTATTTATACCCTAACGTCCGTGCCCTAATTACCCTAAGTAAGTCACAGTCTCTTTCAGCATTGTCCTAACTATCTAATCTTTCTAGGAGCGTCACCTGGTCGTCATTGTCAACCCTACTAGTCTGTCCGACATCGCCTCCCGGTCTTCACACCTTTGCTGTCTACTATTCTATTGTTTTCACACCTTGTCCTAAGTCGTCTGTCACCTTGTCACCATTATTTGTATTAATCATACTTCTTAGATAACTTCTAATCTTAAAATGTCGAAGGGATAGTCTTTGTCTTTAAATCAACAGATACATATATGACGCATGCCTTATTTAATGGAAAGAAAGTGAAATACCTAGCCTACAGTTAATAAAGCAATATTGCATTGATCAAAATAATACAAGAATAATAGGTTTTTTTAAATGATATTAAAAGGACTGGTAAATGAGTTCTGGGAGAACTCAGTATATATTAAATTGCTTGGGTGTAATATTCTATTGGCCGAATTAAAAAACTTAAAGAAAGATTGAAAATTCAAGAAAGTAATAATAACATTTTTTTTTTTAGATTTTTATATAAACAATAATCAAAAGAGAGGCGGATCATCGGGGCAGATGAAGTGTAGAATTCAATCTGTTTCTATAACCTCGACATATGAAGGGATTGTTTGGTTAGCACAACGCCCGCCGCATTTACTTCCCCAACTTAAAGTCAGGTACCCATTTAAAGCTGGGTGGACTTGTGGGACTTTAAGCAAATTTCACCTGGACTTAGAACCACTTCTTTCATTCTCACCGATGATCGAACCTAAGACTCTCACACCGACAGCTCAAAATCTACGGTATCCGGACAAAACCCCCACGGACAAAACCCCAGCGGACAAAACCCCAGCGGACAAAACCCCCCAGCGGACAAAACCCCAACGGACAAAACCCCCAGCGGACAAAACCCCCAGCGGACAAAACCCCCACTGGACCTCTCCCCTATTTTTATTATGATATCTATTATTTGGCCCTCATTTTTATTTTAAAATGTAATATATAATACCTGGATGAAATTATGTATAAAAAATATGTATTCTTAAGGGAATATTTTTTCAAAGTACCCCAATAAGCTGCATTAGCCCGTCGAGTCACAGTGGTCAAAAGTCAATCTCTTGTTAACTTTACAACAACAGAAAGCTTATTTTACAAGGTAAAACAAACAAAATTAAAGGTTTTAGCCCAATATCAATAGTGACCGTCTTTATTCAACCTTTTAACTCCCGCGCCAGACACACATTGTATAGCAGACGGTAAAACAAACAGCATAAGAACCACAGTGGTCGAAAGCCAATCCTTTATTTAGGTAAAACAACATAGGAATATGCATATTGATAGACTGTGTTGACAGGCATGCTATCTCTTATATCGAAAAACCTTTCCCGTCGCAATTGTCAACTTCGTATATATAGAAGTATTAATAATATTGACTTATATTCAATCTTAATATTTTGGGTGTTTTGTCCGCTGGGGGTTATGTCCGCTGGGGGGTTTGTCCTACACTCAAAATCTACACCACTCGGTCATCCGTGTCACGAGATTTAAATGTAATGGATGATTGAAGCAGTCACTTTAGACCACATGGTCCGTTCGCAGATTATGTTACGCATGACTGAGGAGAGAAATAACTGAGCTTGTTAATTCTTACCGCGTCTTATAGTGTGGGTGAGGGTGAAGGTGATGGTAAGGGTTAGGGTGATGGTGAAGGTGATAACGAGGGTGAGAACGAGGGTGAGAACGAGGGCGAGGGTGAGAACGAGGGTGAGGGTGAGAACGAGGGTGAGGGTGAGAACGAGGGTGAGAACGAGGGTGAGGGTGATAACGAGGGTGAGAACGAGGGTGAGGGTGAGAACGAGGGTGAGAACGAGGGTGAGGGTGAGAACGAGGGTGAGAACGAGGGTGAGGGTGAAGGTGAGGGTTAAGGTGAGGGTGGGGGTTAAGGTGAAGGTTAAGGCGAGGGTGGGGGTTAAGGTGAAGGTGAGGGTTAAGGTGAGGGTGGGGGTTAAGGTGAAGGTGAAGGTGAGGGTTAAGGTGAGGGTGGGGTTAAGGTGAAGGTGAAGGTGAGTGTTAAGGCGAGGGTGGGGGTTAAGGTGAAGGTGAGGGTGGGGGTTAAGGTGAAGGTGGGGGTTAAGGTGAAGGGGAGGGTTAAGGTGAGGGTGGGGGTTAAGGTGAAGGTGAGGGTTAAGGCGAGGGTGGGGGGCTAGGGGGGAAGGTGAGAACGGGGGGGGGTAAGAGTAAATTTGGGGACTAGGGTGAGGGTGCGAGTGAGGATCAGGGTTAGGGTAGATGATGACGTGTGTTATTGAATCCCGAAAAAGATTTCAAAATCACCTAAATTATCTTCAGATGGAAAGGAGGGAGCGATTAAGAGAGCCAACAGTACATAACTAGAGGAGAGGATGTCCAGAATTCTGTTTTGTAAACTTATATTGTGGATAAGCGGAGACCGCAACTATTTATCATTATTTGGTAATGCAACAGGTGAACTGTTAGAATTTAGACAAATCTACTTCATTGAAGACTAACTATTTTGTACAGGTAACTGTAGTATTTGAGTGAAGTTTGAAAACAGGAAACAACGCATAATTAGAGTCCCGATATTAGCAAAGCATTATTAAAGTGTTCTCGTTTTTCAAGGTTATCAAAAAGTCCAGATCATTCTTAAGACCTTTTGTTAGGCTCCCCCTTGCCTCCCCCCCCTCTCCCTTCACCCCAATAATGTATCATTGCTATTATAAGACCACCATAAACAATGTGACGAAATGTCTCGCGGAGATTTGACTAGGAGAGGGAGGGGGTGGGGGCGGAATGCCACACGGACGCCATGCTGCGGGTCAGTTGGTGCACATTAATGTCCGCCAGATGAGTGTGTGGGTGGGAATGGGGGGGGGGGGAGTTGTGGTGGCGACAGACACAGCCGCGAGCAGTGATAAATTCTCCCTCATCATCCCAACACATGCCTAATTTAACTTACTTGCTTGGACATATAAACAAACAAACAACTAATAGCAACAGCACTAAAGGGAAATAAATTGTTTCACAATGATATGGCAGATGTAGATAACAGTTACACGTCTCTCGGTGCTGTTTTTTGTTTTTCCTTTAAAGAAAAAGATTCCACGTTTCAGTAGGAAGACATCGTCAGCAGATAAACGCCCCCCCCCCATCTCCACCCAAACACCCATCTTATTTTTTTTCCTACATGTGTTGGTTTTTTTTATATAGTGGGAGGGTTATTTTCAGATACATTTTGGGATTAAATTTTGGCGATTTAGAATGGATTGGTTGTGGAAATGGGTTGTGATCGCCAGAGGCTGTCACCTCGTTGGCCATTTCATAAAATTGACTCACTCTATGATCAGTACAGTCAATTGACTCACTCTATGATCAGTACAGTCAATTGACTCACTCTATGATCAGTACATTCAATTGACTCACTCTATGATCAGTTCAGTCAATTGAGAGAGAGTGAGAGAGATAGAGAGAGAGAGAGATAGAGAGAGAGAGAGAGAGAGAGAGATAGAGAGTAAGGGTGCCAAAGAAAGATTAAATGAAAGATAGATTCTTTCTTTAATGGATGGTAACATAAAGAGCGAACTGCGATGGAATGGAAAAGGCACGTTCACCCGTAATCGGTGGCAGTTAATCAGCTAACATTATGGGGGCCCCTCAGATACATGTATGAAAGAGCCCTCTAAAATAACAATTACCATCTTAAAGTCACAGGGGCTACCCCGCGCAATATGCCTCTCTCATTTTCTAAATTTACTCTAGGGCAACTCAAATGTGAGGCACGTATCGATTTTCAGGTCTCTAATGACAAATGTTTTTTACAATCTATCTATCTATCTATCTATCTATCTATCTATCTATCTATCTATCTATCTATCTATCTATCTATCTATCTATCTATCTATCTATCTATCTATCTATCTATCTATCTATCTATCTATCTATCTATCTATCTATCTATCTATCTATCTATCTATCTATCTATTTATCTATCTATCTATCTATCTATATAAAGTTATAAATGCATCGATCTACTGGTATCTAATGACAAATATCTTTGTACCCCTCAAAGTTGTCTGACAGTAGGTCAGTGATTGTGTTAGTGAGGGGGGAGGGGGTAGGAAAGGAATTCTTGACACTAGTAAGACACCTTTACAATTCAATTAAAAAAAGGAAATGGAACATTATATAAAACAACGCAGTAAACCTGCAGGTTAATTGACATCCAAAGGAAGTTGTGAGAAAACTACTTCATAACGTTACAGCAATGTACCTGTCTGTCTTTACATGTCTGTCTTTTCACCATCTTGTCTGTGATAATGTCTGTATGTATATTTTAAATACATTTTCTAAATATTGTCAAACTTCAGAAATATTTTTATATTTGAAAAATGAATTTTTAAAAATGTCAATACGTTTTTCCTTTGACTTTCTCTTTGAATTATGTCAACATTTGACCCAGTTTACCAATAGTCTCCAGACTGATTCCATGAATTTGTGTCATATCAACTGGTACTAAGCGATTCAATGGAGTTAAAGGTGTTGGCTTTGGTAAGTCAAACTATGTACAGCATGAAAAAAAGGTAAAGCAACACCTGGAGTAATTGTGTCCGGAGTCAAAAGACCACGGTGTAATATATTTGTGTGACAGTAAGTGTGAATAAAACTTTCATTAAACTGTTTGTATTTGCGACAAGGTGGTCAGTCGAACCACATCATACCAGTCATCATACCACATACCACCCTCAGACAAACTAGCGATTTAAGCTTCTGTCAACTTATAAGCTATACGAATGAATTTTTAATTGATAACAAAGCAAGTAATTTACATATTCTTGTGTGTGTCTTTGGAGGGGGGGGATCTTGAATGAGCGTGAGTTGGTTGAAAATTGTAAGGACACAAATCAACATTTATTTGATATTTAGAAAAAAACAATAAATACTTGTTTCAAGGCGAATTGTTGGTCTCGCTTAAATGAGGCTGATTTTTTAAAGGATTTATAGACACCATACCCTTCAGCTACCATAAAGTATAGGAACCATTTTGTTTAACAATGTACAAAACAAACAAACAAGTGTTTAATTAGTAGATTTAGATAAACAACTTATCATCCACGTTTTATTATCATATATGTATCCATGGGAATAAATTGAATCATTACATTCCCAATTACAGCACTATTCATGGCGAATAGATTTCATTCTATTTATTGCGAATAGATTTCATTCTATTCATGGCGGATAGATTTCATTCTATACATGGCGAATAGATTTCATTCTATACACGGCGAATAGATTTCATTCTATACATGGCCTGGAAAAATTTTAATTTCTTGATTTGCTCCTTTCTGTCTTGCTTGTTTCTACTGCCGATGACTGACTGTTTCGCTGTTTGGACGAGAATGTCTGCAAACTTGACGTAATTCCCACATTCTGGAACTACCCGATTTTCAACTAATTTTGTGACAATTGGTTGATAATTGTTTCTGTCTTGGCATAATCTTTTCTTTTTGTCTGCATAATAAGTTTCTTCGGCCATGCGCCAAAAGACGTAATTTTGTCGGTATGATTTTCTTATTAAATCTAGGAATGCAGCATCTGACTGGAAGTGTGCAGGGTCAAACATCCAAAATATTGTTCCCATCCAATGGTAAGCAGACGTCAAAATGTCACTCAGGGCGTGAAGGAAATTTATTTTGTCCCCGTATGGGTGACAGCGACCATCATCTCCTGAACATCTGACATTGTCGTCTACCTGGGAAATGAACAATCATAGAACTAATTCACAATGTTTTAAGAATTAAGCAAAAGTAGGAAATAATACAACTGTTGTACACAGCTGAATTAGGACGCAATACATTTGTATTGTCATGTCGAAGTTAAGAAATATTACCATGTTAAGTTTCATTTTCAGAATACACCTAACCGATGAGCTTGTTGGAGGAACGAATGGACGCATAAACAGATGTGGTGGTTGGAGGAACTAATGGACACATCAACAGATGTGGTGGTTGGAGGAACTAATGGACACATAAACAGACATATTTCTTCATTGCTGCCAATTCTGATCGGATGTCATTAATTCATTCATTTTTAGCCCTGTCCATTCCTTTACATTGTCAAACCAACTTAAAGTAAAATTTAAATATCTTTCTGTCTATAAAGGTGAACTTGTGTATTTATGTGCTTGTGTACGACAATAATACTGTACTTAGTATCTGGACACAGTCATAATCATTATACTATGATATAAATACATAACATGAATTCATAAAAAAAATGACGCGTACACAATATCTTGTCGTGTAACGCCCAATATTACAGAGGGGGGACGGGTGGTCGTGCTTGTAGAGCACTCGACTATCGACCGGAGTGGTCCCGTGTTCGAACCACGGATCTTTAACAGTACTGGTGAAACTTCCGAGGACCACCAGTTTTAATGGGTTCGCATGTCTGTCAGTTGGTGGGGTAAAGACGGGTAAGCGGCGTGCTAGTCACACAGTCCTTCAATATGCAGTGACCACTGAAATAGACGAGTTCTACACTTCACCTGCCTTAGAGGCTTAAGGGGAAATATTAGCAGTATTAGTGCTAGGTATATAATGTTACCTAACGCATTATATGTTTATATAATGAGACATCGGTTCAGCATATGATGTCACTACTATCATAGTCTAACTGTGTTAGAGTAGTTCTTCACAGTTTAAAGATCTGTATTTATTGTTTAAAAAAAATAACAGCGCAATAAGCAAAAATCACACGAGTCATTTACTCTCGTTCATGTCAGAAAGCACCGAAAACTGGCGTAAATCTGCCAATCCAACAACTTCTTTTCAACTGATGTACATGTTTTATATTATATATATATATATATATATACAAGGCCAGGCCCAGTCCCAACACACTAAAAGCCCTACGGACAGCCAGGAGCAAAGCCCAGCAGACCGCCCGCAGATGCGCCAACTCCTACTGGTTGAACCTCTGTAGCAGCATCCAGGCAGCTGCCGATACAGGAAACGCAAGAGGGATGTACGAGGGCATCAAAAAGGCAATAGGCGCAACTCCCTCCAAAACCGCCCCCCTTATATCCAAAACAGGAGAGGTCATCAAGGACCAGGAAAAACAGATGCAGAGGTGGACCGAACACTACCTGGAGCTATACGCAACCCAGAACACTGTGACTGATGCCGCCCTTGGCGCTATCCCAGATCTGCCTGCCATGGAGGAGCTAGACACCACACCCACCGTGGATGAACTAAGCAAAGCCATCGACTGCCTTGCAAACGGAAAGGCACCCGGTAGCGATGGAATCCCACCAGAAGTTCTGAAGAGCGGAAAACCAACACTGCTAAAGCCATTGCACGACCTCCTAAGTCGATGCTGGGAACAGGGCTATATCCCCCAAGACATGAGGGATGCCAAAATTATCACACTATACAAGAACAAAGGGGACCGGAGCGACTGTAATAACTACCGGGGCATCTCCCTCCTCAGCATCGTCGGCAAAGCTTTCGCCCGCGTCGCTCTAAACCGCCTGCAGGCCCTCGCCTCCCGAGTCTACCCAGAGTCACAGTGTGGCTTCAGGGCTGGCCGATCAACAGTGGACATGATCTTCTCACTACGTCAACTTCAAGAGAAGTGTCAGGAACAGCAGGTGCCACTCTACATCGCTTTCGTCGACCTCACAAAGGCGTTTGATCTAGTAAGTCGAAGTGGACTCTTCAGCTTGCTGCAAAAGATTGGCTGCCCCCCACACCTGCTTGCAGTGGTCATGTCCTTCCACGACAACATGCATAGCACGGTTTGCTACAACGGCGCAATCTCCGAGGCCTTCCCAGTCAGCAGCGGAGTAAAACAGGGCTGCGTCCTTGCACCTACACTCTTCGGCATTTTCTTTTCCATGCTCCTCCAATACGCCTTCAAGGATTGCAGCGAGGGTGTTTACATCCATACAAGGTCCGATGGCAAGCTCTATAACATAGCCCGCCTCCGTGCAAAGACCAAAGTCACAAAGGTCCTAATTCGCGAGCAGCTCTTTGCTGATGACGCAGCCTTGACATCACACACTGAAGACGGACTGCAGCAGCTTGTCACCCGCCTCTCCCATGCATGCAAGGAGTTTGGACTGACTATCAGCCTGAAAAAGACGAATGTCATGGCACAGGGTACAGATACACCCCCAAGCATTGACATCGATGGGCACACCCTAGAGGTCGTCGAGAACTTCACTTACCTCGGGTCCACCATCTCCAGCTCGCTATCCATAGACCCGGAGATCGATTGCAGAATCGCTAGGGCAGCCACAGTCATGGCGAGACTAAAGCAACGTGTGTGGGAAAACCCCAGCCTCACCGAAAATACCATATTGCGCGTCTACCAGGCCTGCATACTTAGTACCCTCCTCTATGGATGCGAGACTTGGACCACTTATGCGAGGCACGAAAGAAAGCTAAACAATTTCCACATGAGGTGCCTGCGACGTATACTGCAGATAAAGTGGCAAGACAAGATCCCCAACACTGGGGTGCTAGAGAGGGCCAACATGAGCAGCTTGTTTGCAGTTCTCAGCGGGAGACGCCTCAGATGGCTCGGTCATGTCAAAAGAATGGACGCAGGCCGCATCCCGAAAGACCTACTCTATGGCGAGTTAGTTACCGGCCAGAGGAAAACAGGGCGACCTAAAATGCGCTACAAAGACACTTGCAAAAAGGATATGAAAGAGTGCTCCATTAACCCCAACTCCTGGGAGAGCCAAGCAGCCGACCGCCACTCATGGAGGCTCGCTGTCCGGCAGGGTTCATTGCGCGCAGAGGCTGAGCGACAGGATAATGCTGCCCTGAAAAGAACAAGACGGAAGCGGAAAAAAGAACAGCTACAACAACAACTACAACAACCAACTATCTTCAAGTGTGACAAGTGCGGCAGGGATTGCCACTCCCGAGTCGGACTGCACAGCCATTCCCGGCGGTGTCTTGTAGACTCATCTTAGCTACACCATCGTCTATCGAGACGGACGGATGCCGACGACGATATATATATATATATATATATATATATATATATATATATATATATATATATATATATATATATATATATATATATATAAAACACTTTGTTTATAAAACTTTTTGTTTTTATTAACTTGGAAGATAAATTACTGGAATTATACTGAACTTGTTATTTTAAGATTTTTTTTTAAAATGACCACGACAAAGAAAAGTGTGCTAAATATGTCAATGAGAGATCGGTTAATAATTTAATAACTAGGTAAGTAAAACAAACGATTGGTTGGTTGTTGTATTATTTTTAGTGACTTTCTTTACGTGACCATTAAAAAAATGTGGCTTATATGTTTGGCAGAAATAAAAAAAAAAGATAGCGCATGAAACGCGAAATTTTACGCGTTTAAATTAAAGATTTTGTTGAATAAAACTACAAAACTGACCTCATCAATAACATCTTTTTCAGTTTCCTTTGTTTTAAGAAAAGTTAAATATTTCTTGACGTTTTTCATATTTCTACAAAGTTTCCTTCTTCTGACTCTCTCCATGTTTCAACGATGTATAGACAACGAACTGACCAATTGTTTAGGATCTACATCTGGGGGGGAGGGGTATGCTCTACTGGTCAACAATTTAGGTTATCTCCGCCTACTGAAGTTTTCAACCCAGAAGGTAAAAAAAAAGGTAAAAAAAAAACCCGTTTCAGCCAACAAATAAAACACAACTTAATCTGACACAGCTTTTACATCAAGGGTTTTTAATGCCATGTTGTTCGCTTTCTCGATTTGAAGACAGTGGAATGATTGAATATGGGTCACAGGATATAGGTCACTTGATATAGGTCACCGAAATTAAGACCACGCCTCGATTTAAAAGCACTTTTGTTTCAAAATGTTACAATAATCTGGTCAGTATTATAATAATCTGGTAAATATTACACCAATGTGGTCAGTATTACAATAATCTTGTCAGTATTACAATAATCTGGTCAGTATTATAATAATCTGGTCAGTATTACGATAATCTGGTAAATATTACAACAATGTGGTCAGTATTACAAAAATCTGGTCAGTATTACAATAATGTGGTCAGTATTACGATAATCTGGTAAATATTACAACAATATGGTCAGTATTATAATAATCTGATCAGCATAACAATAACCTGGTCAGTATTACAAGTTGCTCGATATTTGGGGCGATCGATTTCGAGGGTAATATTGGATTTATTTGATTTTTTTCATTCTTTTTTCGAACTTGATCCATATTCTTGGGTTTTGAAGAAAAAGGAAATGGTTGACATATCATATACATAAACATACTGCATGCTGTGTTCTTGTCTTTACAAGATTTGGTATCCACATCCGTTATCAAAATTTAATCCTTAATCATTATAGACAAAAATAATAAACTTCCCATGCTAGTGAATATAACATTTAAAAGGACAAGAATGTTTAGCCCTTAAAACAGTTAGAAAATAATTTCAAAAAAAAAAAAAAATTATTTCCTACCATATAATAGTAATTTAAAAATATCGTAAATTCAACATTAAAACAAAAAATGTCACACTTCTTAATGAATAGTAGATGTTAGCAGACAGAGGATTGAATCCAAGACTCTCATGTCAGCAGTCGAGTATCTACACCACTCGGCCATCTGTCCCACTAGTAAATAAAAAAATATCGTAAATTCAACACTAAAACAAAATGTCACACTTCTTGATGAATAGCAGATGTTAAGACAGTGGCGTAACCAAGACAAGGGCGGAGGTAGGGTACATAATTCCCACCATCTGTTAGGCCTATTATTTGTCCGTAGCTTGGGGGGTGTCACAAGTGGGGATTATCTCGCTGCCTTTGGTTTGCTTATTAGCGACAGTCTGTTTAAGGTTTGTCTATCAAAGGTTTTTGTTTTATATGCAGACGAACTAGTAAACAAAGGCCCGGTACCCGAAGCGACTTGAAGTCACGTAATTGGAGTTGAAAATGGTAATAATAATATATATATATATATATATATATATATAAATATATATATATATATATAAGCACGTTAACAATGAATCTTTGTACAAAAAATAGCATATACATGTACGTGAAGTGGCCCCAAAGGTTACGAACAGATTATTGTAGCCTAAATACATTTAAGAATATGGGGACACTTAATAATACATCAAATAAAGTTTCATATTTTATATTGTTCATCTCAAAGAAAATATTCCTGAATTTTGGGTATACAATCTTAACAAAATGAACCCCTTGACAATGAAGCTAACATCCAACTATACATAATTTGCGCACACAACATCATATCAAGGACAATTGGGAGCGACTCTTTTGCCCCCATCCCCCCTTAAAAATAATTAAAGGGAGATAAGAAAAGCAATAACGTTGTGTATATTTTTGAAAACAAACCAAAACTGTTGTGTACATTTTTAAAAAAATTAAATAAATAAATAAATATTTGTTAATATTAATGTGCTAAAATTGTTAGATTTTATAAAATAAAAATTCTCAAATAGATGAGAAAATAATATTACATTCAAGTTTGAAAAACCTTTAAGAACTTTACAATTTATTTTGCAATATAAACCTAAAAAACACGATCTAGTCGACGTTTAATCAGCAAGTATTGGTCTCATTTACATTTATAAATTTTGTCTCGGATAAAAACAGAGTATCGTTTCGGAGAGTATCACAGAATATTTTGGTATTTTGTGATCTCTCCTTCCTCGTCTGAGAGACATACCATGATCCACGGGGGATGGATCATAGGGGTTCTCTAGTCAGGAAAAAAAACCCATTACTTGCGAGGGTGGTGGTACTGTGGTCAGTGAGGACTATCCGAGACCGCAGTATTCACAGCTGGCGGTGGTGACAGATGTGGTCGGCACACAACACCCTTCCACTCTGTCCCACTCAAGCACACCTGCGCAGCCTGCCATTTCGGGCTGAGGGTACAGGCACACTACACCCTCCCTTCTGTCCGAGTGGCAGGAAAAACCCCTTCCTTGCCATTCTGGCCGATCGGCAGCACACACACCCTGCTGGTCTGGCCAGTTTGGGCAAGGATTAAAACCCATCTTTCTGCCATCCCTGCAGATGATAGCGGGCACATTCACCCCGCCGCTCTGTAGGCATGGCAGACGTGCATCAGCGCCGCCAACAATGCTGGTGTGGTAGGCACACTACACCCTACCATGCTGGCAATGGCGGCGTTAAAAAAAAATTATTTAATTAAAAAAAAAAAAAAATCATTTACATTTATTTTTGAGCTCATTTGAGGCAACACCGATAGGATTAGGGTTGGGGGTCAAACAAAAAGCAAATATGAGGGGCATTATCAACGATACCAAAAAATACAATGTTTAGGTCACTCTTAAGACCATCGTTAAGCTTGTCTCCCCCCCCCCCAATAATGTATCATTGCCACCAATAGACCACCATAAACAATTAGGCTGAATGGCTGGGGGTGGATTAGACTGGGGGAGGGGAGGGGAGCGGATAGGAGGGAGGCGAGGGCGGAATGCCCCCCCCCGCCCCCACAAACACCATGCTGCCCTCAGGTAAAGGGGAACTGGTGAGTTGGTGAACGATAACGTCCGTTTGATGATGAGTGTGATGGCTGTGTGTGTGTGTGTGTGTGTTGGGGGGGGGGAGGGGGTGAATAACAGCCACAGCAACAACACTGAAAAGAAACTGTGTCACGGTGACACGACGACGGATGTAGACACAGCAGTTTTACGTATCTGGGTTTCTGCTATCTTGATTTTTTCTTTCATTGAAGAAAAGAAAATGATTCCAGGTGTCGGGAAGGAAGACCTCGTCAGCAGACCATAGCTCTCTCCCCCCACCCCTCCAACCGCGCCCCTTCCCCACCTATCCCTCTTTTTTATTTCCAACCTTTGTTTTTTTTTAATGTTAATTTTTAATTGGGGGAAAGGGGGGGTGGTGGGGTTATTTTCAGAGACATTTTCGGGGACCCTAAACATCAGGTATAAAAAAAGGGGATCGGTTGTGGAAATGGGCGTTCCGGTGTGATGGCCAGATGATGGTGGCCAGAGGCTGTCACCTAGATGTGTGTATGTGTGTGTGTGTGTATGGAGGTGGAATCAAAGGGGCCCCTTTTTGTCCAATATTATTAGGGTACTACGGTTTTCTAAGCGGCTCTCTTCACGGCGTTTTGTTCGTGTGTGTGTGTGGGGGGGCGGCGCGGCGGCCCATAAGAAGGAGCCCACCTTTGCCGGAGTATGAAAAGGTGATGAGGAGCACCACAATTTTTATTTGGTGGAACTGATACCAAAGTCTCTGTGGGCCCCCGACTTCACTCCATCTGTAAAATAAGCAGACAGATGATTGGTGGGGGGGAGGGAGTTGAGTCTATTGTACAGCTATACAGAGAAACAATCAGATGACAGACACATTTAGTTCAGACTGTGCTATAGAGTACCCCCATCACTATCACCTCTTATATACAATGTTTACCTGCCCTACCCTACTCCACTCTCCCCCCATCACCACCACCCCCAATAACATGTGTCCAAATAAAGTCCTTAACGCACAAATGATATCGCTGCAGTGAACATTGACCGTTTCCTGGTGATGTCCCGTCGTTCATCACCTCAAACGCCCACTTTTTTTTTTTGCCCGCTTTATTTTTGTATCACACAATTTTGTTTTCAACAGCAGATACTGTGCTGCGTGCTGTGGTATGGTTGGTTTCGTCTATTGGATTTATCAAGAAATCAACTCGCGTCATTATTCTGAAAAGGAAAAAACAGATCATATAAAAGCGTGAACGACAATCTTATTTCATCACTGTCATTATATATTTATTTATTTAATCATTTTTACAATTTATCAGTGAATGACAATTAATGACATTTTCCAACATACTTTGATCAGTGTAGCAATGAATACTACGCCAGCGAATACATTTGGTTTTATAATTTCAATGTTTAGTGCATGACTTATGACTTTATTATTTTCTCCATTATAAAAACATGTCTTTAAAAATCTACAATACAAGTAAGATTTTTTTATTCCTAAAAGGTTATTTTACCCCAAATTTAAAAAAAAAATATTTTATGACTAAAGTGAGGATCACAAGTGGCAATTCTACCCCCCCCCCCCCTTTCCAGCCCTTTCTATCATTATCCATTGGCTTACGTTACTTTGAAATGTTGCACTGTTCATAACCCGTATTCGCCCCCCCCCACCCTCCCTTTTTTTCCCTTTATTGTATACAAGCTATTGCGACTTGTGAACCACTTGGAGGTGAGCGTCCAAGTTCATAGGTCACAAGTGACGTCACGGGGTCAGAGCGGTTCAACATAGTCGTCACGTATTATCATATCATTGTTAGGGAAAGGTGGGGGGAGAGGGGGGTGTAGATTTGGAAGGGGGCGGGATAGCAAAGTGTCTCCTCCAGACTGGTGATCCACCTCCACCTCCTTCTGTCTGCACATCCTCCTATCTCTTCCCTCACTCTCTCTTTCTGCCCATCCTTTTTGTTGGTTTAGTTTGTGATTTAACGGAACGAATGAAAAATGCGTTTTCCAATTGTAAAATAAATGAATCCTTTCTCAACATTCATAGTTTATTTTTTAACTTCTCCTCCCGTATCTATCTAATTCTCCTTCTTGTGTTTATTTGTTTTCTGTCATTCTGTCTACCTCTATCTTTCTCTTTCTCTCTCTCTCTCTCTCTCTCTCTCTCTCCCCTCTCACACACAAACGACCACCTTTTCTACATTCAGTTATCTCTTAGATTCTATAAACCACTAATGAGATGTTTTTGTTTTTTTTTGTTTTTTGTGCAGGCGGCAATGGAGGCACTACGTGACATAGATAGGTGACTAGACACACCTGAAACAAAATAAAAGTTCCCTAAACCCTAAAGGAGCAATTGGAACAGGTGAAGTGTAGCTTTAATCTGATTCTGTAACCACGGCATATGAAGGGAGTGTCTGGTTAGCACAACGCCCAGCCGCCTTTAACTCCCCAACTTAAAGTCAGGTGACCCATTTAAAGCTGGGTGGACTTGTGGGACGACTTTCCATCGAATTTCACCTGGAAAAAAAATATTCCATGTTTCTAACCGAGGATCGAACCCGAGACTCTCAGGTCGACAATCGAGTATCTGCACTAGACGCGACTGAAACTGGACCATTAATCCACAGAATGCAGATCGTTTCATAGCTTAATTATCGTGCTACAACGATACTTCAACATGTGCTACAGCATATAAATCGGGCTACAGATCTGAGATTTCGCTACATGATTCAATTTGTGCTACATAATGCAAATGTGAATCCACATTCATATGTTCAAAAAGAACATTTGTTTTTTCGCTTGTTCCTCCTTCCCTTTCTTGCTATTTACTCACCCTTCGAACTCTCTGTCTCTCTTATACACACTCAGATATATTCACCAGTCACTCTCTCTAGTTCTCTATCCCTTAACCTCTCACATTCGCCTTATCAATGTATCTTTTGTCTCTCTCTCTCTCTTTCTATATATATATATCTCGCTCTCTCTTTCTATATCTCTATTTTTATCTCTTTCTTTCTCTTTCTCTCTCTCTTTTTCTCCCTCTCTCTCTTTTTCTCTCTCTTTCTCTCTTTCTATCTCTCTCTATCTATTTCTCTCTCTCACTCTTTCTCTCTCTTCCTCTCTTTCTCTCCTGTCTCTCTCACTCTTTCTCTCTCTCTCTCTCTCTCTTTCTCTCTGTTTCACTCTCTCTCTTTCTCTACCCCTTTTTTTTCCTCTCTCTCTCTTACCTTTCTCTCACTAGTTTAACCTCTTTGAGACTCTCAGGCTGTTACATCTAAGACCCACGTCATTAGAAATGAGGTCAAGTTAATACAAAGACTTTCATTTATAACAGGAGCAAACATTAAGGAGAAGAACTAAAAAAAAAGAAAAAGAAACCAGTATATATTCTGTAAACAAACAAACAAACACTACAACACATAAAGTGTAGCTACTTTGTTTTGTTTTTATTATCAGCGGACATACGTCATCTGTCAGTGTACCGACACGTCATGGATAAACAGCAACAACAACAGCAATAACACTGAACTGCTGAACTGCTGTCTGTCTCCACACGCTAATTTGACGTCGAGTCTTGTGTTTATCAGTGTGACGTAATAGATGGCATACAATCATAAACAGACGCATACAAGAACGGATAATGGTGAAGATAGTTGAAAGCAGGGGGGGGGGGATGTCTTGTGACATTCGAGGGCCCTTTGCACTCTTTCATTTCAATGTTTAAAGTGGGCCACCTCACTAGAAAGTAATTACGGAACACTCAATTTATATTTGAGCTATTACTATTTGGCATTCGCAGAGTCGTACTTGGGGGGGGGGGGGAGAAGGGGAAAGGGGTCCAAAATCGAAAGTTCCACCGGGCCCCAGCTTGAGGGAGCCCCCCCAAATTTTTTTACATGAAATATTAAGTACATAATCTCATATCATAGTATCAAATGTCAAAGGGGCCTCTAAAGAGGCCAAGCTCCCCTAGGTTCGGCACTGGGCATTAGCGCCCTTAGATTTGTACGTACACGGCGCCCACTTGAGGGAAAGCTAGCCCTTCCCCCCCTTCCGGGGGTGCAGAGAGAAACAAAGGGCGAAATATTGACGTCATAGACAGTGATATCCGGTAGGTACCTGGTAGTTACGGCCATCATCGCCAGTGTCTGTGGATTTCTAAATCATAACCTCCACAGTACGTCGGGACTTACGTGACCCATTATGACCGCATATCGTGTTGACCATCACCCCCCTCACAAACAACGGGCACTGCCATAGTGACCAGAAGTGGACATTGCGGAAGCCAGAGCCGCATTCAGCGTAGTGGTTGACTACCGCGCGCGGCTCTCAGTGGCGTAGGAAGTGTACGTGGGGGTGGGGGGTGGGTGTGTGTGGCACATAGGACACAGAACTAGAAAGAGCACCATTTAATTAATTTTTTTTTCCAGATTGGAAAGAGAGAGCCCCCCCCCCCCAAAGAAATATAACTCGCACAGGGTGCCCCGATGGCAATATACGGCCCGGGGGGGGGGGGCTTTCATAGATTTTTTTTGTTTTCTATTTTTAAATTACCCCCCCCCCCCTCCTTACTATATCTAAATATGACTCGGCTTTCTAAGTATTTTCTATCGCATCATAGAAAACAGCAACTGGACTACTACGGCCATCTTTGACCTCATGTGACCTAATCGCTTGGACACCGTACGTATTGTGAATATTCACAAAGCATCAACACTGGTGACCCTTCGTCGAAAAAAAATTTTTTAAAAATTGAATGTATATACCTTCTCCAAAGAAATAACAACCCACCAGTCGTGTTCATGGACTAGCTCATTAAAATTCTTCACACTTTATCATACCCTTTAGATTCTAGAGTTGAAATGATCCACAACAAGGGCTGCAGATAGAAATTCTCTTCCCCCCCCCACCCCCCGCCTTCTTTTAAAAAAAAAAACTCTGAAGACTATAGGTCCCTGTCTCTCTGAGGAATAACTTCACGTGTGACTGAAACAGACTCACACACACATACACACACACACACATATATATACATACATCACGTGTAATCACATCGTCGTACCTCCCCTCCTCTCTCTCTCTCTCTATCTCTCTTTCTCTCTCTCTCTTTCTCTTTCCCGTGCAACTGGCTCTCTAAATTACATAGTTAACGCCTTAACGACAAAATAGAGCGAGTCGATCTATTGAGTTTATTAGTTCATTAACACACACACAGACAGACAGACAGACTTAACAGCTTTACCCCTCCCCCACCCACTCTTTGGCGATCCATAAGACTTGCTGCGAGTTAAGAAGTTAAACAACTTTTAAACAGATTTAAGCAGAAACCCTTTTCCCAAAATCGGTTTTTTCTTTTGAATTCTCCCCCCCCCCCCGCCATCCATCTTGCACCCCTCCCTTTTTTACCACACCCCGCCCCCTACCCTCCCAATTTTCCTCCATTGCCTTTCCTTCCTGCAACAGGTTTAAATGAAGGAGCGCTGTCCTCTACTAGTAAGCAGCCAAGTTGTAACATTTCAAGTTGATTATTACAAGGGGAGATAAAAGTGGACACATAACTTTCAAAGGGAGAGAAGTTTAAGATTTTTCAACACTGTTAAAATAAAAATGTACAACGTAAATTGCCGGTATTTCTCGTAATCATTTATTTTTCTTTCAAAGTTTTTTTTTTTTAAATCGAGTTTCTGGGGGTAGCCGTGGTGCGCAGGGCGCTAATGTGTTTTAAGTGGAGCTGAAGTTTTGCTTGTAAACATTTGCTTACAATGCATCAATCTGTTATTTTTTTGTTTTGAAAGTGTTCTACTGAAGTGGTCCCACATTGGAAACGCGAAGGTGTTGAAGTGTCCCCCCCCTCCCCCTCGCCCCCCACCACCGCTCCCAGCCACCCTTTAATGAAAACCCGTTTAAAAATATTCGCTTCAAAAAATTTCTTTGAACCAAAAAAATAAAATGACCCTTTCACAAAAATTTGTTTAAGTTCTTGTAAGATAAAATGTAATACCTAACATCAGGCCTAAAATAGCTGAAACAATAAAATTTTCTTGGAGAAAAAAGACTTCATGATGTATGACTTTGAACTAAATTTTTTTATTAAATATTCATTTATTTGAGTAGAGGTGTTAGCTTCAAAGTTTTATAAATGACAGCAACTGCTGCCAGCGGCGTGAGCTTGAACCCTGATTATTCACGAATAGAGTCACGGTAGTTCAAAAATATCATGCACGATACAGTTCCAGTTGTATCACAGTCTGTCACAGTGTATCACAGTATGTCACAGTGTATCACAGTCTGTCACAATGAGTCCTCATAGCGTGGCTTGCTTGCTACATCCGGGTTATTAATAGACGTAACAAAGCAAATCGGCTCAGGTGTTTGATATTTCTAACTCGATTCAAACGGTACCAATCGCTGCCCAGCAACATTCACCTCCTCCATATGTGATAGGTTAGGGTGAATACAGAACCCTTAACAAGGACCATACAGGGGAGTAACAAGGGAGATACGGACTTTGTCACTTAAGTTGTTTTTTAAGACACTAGAAAGTGTTGATTTTTTAAAAGAAAATCGTTTTCGTAAAAAAAAGTAATTATACGATTAAAGGGAAATAGCCCATGAAAAACTTGATGTAAACGATAAAAACACGGTAGCTTCCCATGACACACAAGTAGTAAATTTGGTCTAATTTTTTTTTGAATACATTTCCTAATACTGTGTTTTTTTTCTCATATAATTATTATGTTTTTCTTTGTTCACAAAAGCAACAGCCATAAATATTCATGGGTAACATATACTTACCACATTGCTATAAAAATTTGGAAAAAAAAAACGTTATTTACATTTTGTTTTTTCTATTTGCTGTGCTAGATTCCCAGTTTTGAAAAAAAATAATTTCTATTCATAAATCTGATTATAAACACACTTAAATATTCTCAGGCTGGAATTAAATTTGTGTTCGTTGAACTGAGCGCAAACACAAATGTATTTTTGTAACCAGCTGCCAAGTCCAAAGCCCTTTTCATTCGAGAGTTGTTTTTTTTTTTATTTCTATTGCTCATCATTAATCATAAACATTTTTATTTCTTATTCCAGTAATAATATTTGATTTTAATTAGAAATTGTATAAACACGGCGTAACCTTAATTTGTCATTACATTTGATGATAGCCCCATGGTGGTAAGATATCCCCCCCCCTCACACACACACATACTTCACGTAATTCAAGTTATCCCGAACAGGAGTTGTTTACTTAATGTCGTACAGATGATAAATAAATAATTTAAAAAAACAAATTGTTAGAATGAATGTAAGCGAACGTAGAAATATCGTTCTGGCTTTACTAGTGCTCAAGGTGTACGCAGTACTATAGTAGGTGTGTGCAATATGTACAGGTAGTAGGTGCATGTAGAATGGTGTGTAGTAGATGTGTGTAGGTTTGTGTGGTAGGTGTGTGTAGTAGGTGTGTGTAGGTGTGTGTAGTAGGTAAGTGTAGTATGTGCAGGTAGTAGGTGCATGTAGAATGGTGTGTGTAGTAGATGTGTGTAGGTGTGTGTAGTATGTATGTGCAGGTAGTAGGTGCATGTAGAATGGTGTGTGTAGTAGATGTGTGTAGGTGTGTGTAGTATGTATGTGCAGGTAGTAGGTGCATGTAGAATGGTGTGTGTAGTAGGTGAGTGTAGTATGTGTATTTAGTAGATGCATGTTGTATGCAGTATGCAGTAGGTATATATAGTAGGTGACGTCACGTCTGGTGGATGTGACACGTTGCATGACGTCAATCCTACTCATCACATGTGCTCAACTATGTTAAAACACTTTTCATTGGCAGTGACTCAGTTGAGTGAACCGTTTCGTATGACTGGTGGTCAGGTGAATTAGAATTACTTTCTTTTACAGGGCGCACACAATCATGATTTATTGTCTGTGTCACGCTAGACTTTAGTACAAATTACTTTGGACATGACTTTGTTTCTTGCAATTAAGATAGTCATTAGTTCAAAGTACTTTGGACATGACTTTGTTCCTTGCAATTAAGAAAATCATTAGTACAAAGTACTTTGGATATTTTTTGTCCCCTGCTGCTGAGTTAGACTTTAGTGAAAAGTACTTTGGACATGGACAATAGTACAAAGAATTTTGGACATACCTTTGTTCCCTGCTATTGAGCTTAGACAATAGCACATAGTACTTTGGACTATCCTACTATCTCAGTCAACTGAAATAGGAATTCAATGTGTTGTTATGAAAATGCTGATGGTGAACTATCAATTAATTATAAAATATGAACAATGCGCACTACATCTATATTTGAGAAAGTACCATCAGCGTTGGAAGGGTACTGCAGTTGGTACGGGCGCCAAATTAGGAATGGGGCGGCGAATGTGCACTATTTAATGTTTTAAGCACGTATCAGATTGGAAGGAGGGCGCCCAAAAAAGTAACCCACACAGGGCGCCACAAGAGCTAGTAGCTACTTCTCTGCTTTTAGCTCTCTTAGAGATATGCCAGGAAACTCCAAGGAAAAACATTTAAAAACCCAACCCGTCTTTACCTTTAATATTTCATGCAAGATCAGGTATGGTGAGCAGAGAACAGTACTACCAATGAAATCTGCTTCCTAGTCTCTCTCTCTCTCTCTTATGTGACCAATATTTTTGATATTGTAGACATATGAAGTGGGATGGACGGCCTAGGGGTATAGATACCTGCCTGTCGTCCTGGGTTCGATTCTCATGGAAGAACCGTGAGAATTTTTCTCGGTGAATTTGTTTAAAGTCGTCCCACAAGTCCACATAGCTTCAGATGGTACCTGACTTAACTTGGGGGTAGTAAAGGCGGCTGGGCGTTGTGCTAGCCACACAATTCCTTCATATGTCGAGGCTATTGAAACAGATGAATTCTACACTTCATCTGCACCCATGTCCTGCTAGGGCTAAGGGAACTTTACATTTTTTAAACATATGCAGCCATCGCTTAGATTAGCTTCTAAAGCTAATGCACGCTAAAACCACATTCATTGAACACTTTCAGCCTCAGTCAAATCTAAAAACTATGAAACACTTTTTAATAAATAAAATGGGTGCTGAAATTCCACACCGGCTTCAATTGAAATTGCGTCAATTTCCACTTGGTGGCTTCACAAAAAGTGACCAGGATTTTGTTCTTTCTCTATCATGTCTTTCCGTTCTGGACAGGACCGTATAGTGAGCTCGGTAAAAAAAAAGGGGGGGGGGAAGCAGCCGTGCGTGCCTGGGGATCTATATTTCCAATCAAAGGGACATCTTCCTACTGATTTTTTTGTTATTTGTCTTTCCTGTTTAACCCTTTTCTCTCTCTCTCTCTCTCTCTCTCTCTCTCTCTCTCTCTCTCTCTCTTTCTCCACTCACACTATCTCTCCTACCCAACCAAACCACGGGGGTAACGCGATTCTACTGGGTGAGCGTGACGCGTGCCTTTTGATGGCCTGTGCCATTTGTGGGATGGGGGGAAGGGAGGGGGTTGGGGGGGGGGAAGGGACAAGTGTGAGTGCATCGCGCCGTGCGATGGGACAAAACGGAAAAAAATAAAATAACGGAAACCGCGGTGTTTGTGCGTGTGTGTGTGTGTGTAAAGAGGGACGGGGTGTGAGTGTGGGGGGAAATGGTCAGCGTGTGAGTATATAAGGTGACGATGGAGCTGTGGTGGGGTGGGTGTGGCGTGGGTGGTGGGGCTAGTGGAGACTTATAAAAAATAAAAAAAATAAAAAGGAAATTGAGAAAATGTACAAAGCGTTTGGAGGTTGCTTCGTTGAAAGACAAAACAAAAAACAAAAAACACAACAAGAGCAAAAACTAGATCGGCCCAGTCTCGTTGGGGATTTCCTGATGCACTCGCCCCCCCCCCCCACCAAACTCTTTTTTTTTCTCTCTCCTTCAGTCGGTAAATGGATAGGTTTTACTAACAGGTTTAAAGGCGGGGAATCGATGGAAGCAAATGATTGGACAATCGCTGTCACGTGATGTAAGAGAAGAGTTCTAGATTTAGAAGATTAAAAAAAAAAAAGAAATAAAGCTTGAGAAGTTGAAACGTGTTTTGGAAAAGAAGGGAGAACCGTTGGGGGGGGGGGGAAGGGGGGCGGTTTCTCTTCTCAATAACAATAACAAGATATACACGTAGACAGATAGATAGATAGATAGATAGATAGATAGATAGATAGATAGATAGATAGATAGATAGATAGATAGATAGATAGATAGATAGATAGATAGATAGATAGAGAAAAGAAAGATTTGTGCCCTATTTAAACGTTAATCGGTGTGCCCTTTGCCTTCCCGAGCGTCGCCGGGCACACCATAGAATATATTTAATTATGTGTCTACATAAGAAAGTTAAATTACAGTATATCCTAAATTACGACACACTTCGATACAATTCTGTTTCCCTGTTTTTGAGCTAGGATTGTACATTCACATTACTATAAAACATATTTATCTGATTCTAGAAACATGGCTATACTTTAAATTTTTTTTTTTTTTTACAAATTGATGGTCAATCCGCCCAAAACTAGCGCTTCGAGATATAAGGCAATCTTCACTGCTCGAAACTGCATCTAAAACCAAAAAAAAGAAAAGAAAAGAGGTCACGTGTATTATACAAGACGGAAAACTTCAAGATAGTTAACTCCGTTAAAACTAACCGTAAAACTCAAACCAAAACGAGCGTCTTCGATTACTCCTCCTGATCGTTTTTTATGCCGTTTCTAGTTATCTCCCTTGGAACAGATTGGACTATTTTAGATTAGCGAAAGAGTTACTCCCCCCCCCCCTTCCACATTCACAGTTTGGCCCCCAGTGTGAGGGGGGGGGGAAGTGAGATTACCCCCAGGGTGTCTGAAGGAAAGGTCCTCAAATCATTGAGACAGCTGGTTCTCTCGACACTGTTAAGCTTCGGTATTTATCCCCAGCGGTTGTTCACTTTCAATATTTGAACAATGCACTTGAAATATTCTGCAAACTCTCGTAAAAAGATTGACAACTTTTGAAATAATTTGAAGGTTGAGATTGATTTTTTAATGGTTCTTCGTATTATGGATACCTATTGCTATTGTAAAACTCAAAAAAAAAAAAAAGCCGTCAACACACACACGCACACGCACACAAAGCATGGCCAGATTAAAGAATAATAGACAGAAGATCTGCATGAGAGATGGAAGAAAACAGAAATTCCTTTAATAAAACTCTAATTGTATAGGCAATGTAATAAACGGGCTTAGAGCGAGAAAAAAATAACAAAAACTCGACGTTGATGGAGCAGAGCGAGACGATCACGTGACATCTGACGCCAGATCTCGTGTCATCTCGTCACGCACAACGAGACTTGAACAGATTTGGAAAAAAAAAATTTGAAAAAAAAAATATCGTTATGAACAAATTCATCTGGTTTCTTTTCGAAATATTTTAAAACTATTTTAACAGCGAAGATAATAATACAGGAAGTGACGACATCATCCAAATATTACATCGATACAGAAGTTTGATTCATTTTAAAGAATCGAATCATTTGGGTTGGCTATACGTTAACCATGTGTTCGGATCAGCCACATGTTTCTGTTGAATTTTAACAACTTTAATTAGGATCTGCGCAATATTTATGTATATATAAATTGGAAGTTGTTATATCAATATGATGTACTATGTAATTTTTAAAACCACTGGTTCTGATTAGTCAATTTTAAATTGAATATTTTCAAGGCATTTGAAATTATGGTTTACTCTTCTCGACTGTAAATCATTAACGGCGAGTCTCAAATCTTGGGTACTCGAAGGGGGCCTTTTCGGAAAAGACCCCCCCCCCCAGAGATGTTAGAGTGGGGGGAGAGGGGTTGAGGTGAGATTTAATAGGAATGGCCTACTACTTGGAAGGGCCCCATTCAGATGTTGGGACGATAGGACGGTCTCTCCTAGTTTACCAAGAACTCCGCCTGAATTGGGCCCGAGACTGATGGGGGTAAATAAACAATTTCTGAGATGGGCCCAAATCTCGCACGGGTTGCTCTTAACTTGGATTAACTTGAGCGTCCATTTTGACATAATGACGCAATTATAACACCGTGATCTATCCTTGTGGTCCTCAAACTTTTGCGATCCGCCACCAACCAAGAAATATTTTATGGCTTTTTTTTTGAAACAGGTATAAAAAACCATTTAAATAAATGATAAAAGAAAGGACAAGCTAATTGTACACATTTGCGATGAAATAATTCGCGACCAATCGAGTGAGAACCACTGATGTCTACAGTTATATATGCCAGCCCGTTATAAAGTAATGAGGACCTTTGATGTCTACAGTTATATATGCCAGCCCGTTATAACGTAATGAGGACCTTTGATGTCTACAGTTATATATGCCAGCCCGTTATAACGTAATGAGGACCTTTGATGTCTACAGTTATATATGCCAGCCCGTTATAACGTAATGAAACCACTGATGTCTACAGTTATATAGCCAGCCCGTTATAACGTAATGAGGTCACTGATGTCTACAGTTATATATGCCAGCCCGTTAAAACGTAATGAGGTCACTGATGTCTACAGTTATATATGCCAGCCCGTTATAACGTAATGAGGTCACTGATGTCTACAGTTATATATGCCAGCCCGTTATAACGTAATGAAACCACTGATGTCTACAGTTATATATGCCAGCCCGTTATAACGTAATGAGGACCTTTGATGTCTACAGTTATATATGCCAGCCCGTTATAACGTAATGAGGTCACTGATGTCTACAGTTATATATGCCAGCCCGTTATAACGTAATGAGGACCTTTGATGTCTACAGTTATATATGCCAGCCCGTTATAACGTAATGAGGTCACTGATGTCTACAGTTATATATGCCAGCCCGTTAAAACGTAATGAGGCCACTGATATCAATCTGGGTTATTTTTCTTTCATTCACTGTTTCTTGTTTAGTTTGCAACTATTTTTGGGGGGTGGGGGTGTCATTCAGTGGCGGTTGAAGCTGTAAATACCACCGACATCGTGCAGTTTACTTTCTAGGTACAAGCCCCTTCACCCTCTCCCTCACCTCCCACCTCCCCTCGCTGATTTGCCATCTCGATTAGGCCGGGGAAATAAAGGAACTTTTGTTTGTTAGGGGAAATACATACATAAATTTCATCCGCCCTCTACAAAATCTTTCTTCTAAGTTGCTGTGAACTTTGAACTTTGAAAACAAATAATGAAAAAAAAAGGAATGAATAAATTAACATCCACATTTCACATTCGTCTTCGTATTGTAAGGAGTTATCGGAAATAATCAAATTTGAATGGAAAAAAAAATGTTGCAGAATATTTGAAAAATATTTTTATTTTAAAGAATACAATTTTATGGCAGCGTCCGATGGACGGAACAGCCGCTTGAGAGCCTTCGATATTTTGTAAGTATTGACGTCACTGTTCACTGCTTTAAGTACATACAGACCGGCACATGACGTCAAATAGTTGGCATTGTTAATTCCTCCTATTGTGTTCGCCTTTTGAACCGGGACAGCGAATGAGAATTTACTGGCTGATTTGGCTAATGATCCAGTGCTCCCTACCCCCCTCCCCCACCTCACCGCCACTACCACTACCACGAGTCCTTCCTTAACTGCTGTTTGAATTTTTTTTTTTGGCTGATTGGGCTAATGCACGCTCTACCCCCAGTGCTTTGCCTGCTGATGCTAGATAGTCGGCGGATTGGGCTAATTTCCAGAATTCAATGTTACTGTTGAGTAGCCATCTATGCTGGGATAACTTGGACATTGAAGTAAAGGCTTACAATTGTGAGCAAACGTTAATTTATGACAGCCAGACGGTTGAAGAGATAGATTTCTATTTTTAGAAGATTTATTTCTATAGTACATGCGTTCAAAATGTTCGATGTGCATGATGGTATCAGGACACACCGGGGTATTTTCAAAGATATACTGTCGACATATTTGATCATCTGATGTTGAACCAGACTGACACTATTGGGTTTGTCTAGAATAGCCACTATTGAATAAGTGTAGAAGAGACACCATTGGGTTAGGCTTAGAAGAGCCACCATTGGGTTAGGCTTAGAAGAGCCACCATTGAGTTAGTCTAGAAGAGCCACCATTGGGTTTGTCTGGAAGAGACACCATTGGATTAGTCTAGAATAGCCACCATTGGATTAGTGTAGAATAGCCACCATTGGATTAGTCTAGAAGAGCCACGATTGGGTTAGTCTAGAATAGCCACCGTTGGGTTAGTCTAGAATAGACACCATTGGGTTAGTCTAGAATAGCCACCATTGGGTTAGTGTAGAAGAGCCTCAATTGGGCTAGTCTAGAAGATCCTCCATTGGGTTAGTCTAGAAGTGCCACCAATTGTTTAGACTAAAAGAGCCATTATTCGGTTAGTTAAGAAGGGCCACTGTTCGCTATTCTAGTAGAGCCACTATTGTGGCAGTTTTGAAGAGCCATTTCTCCGTAAACTATCACAAAGCTCCGATGACCCTAAAAAAAAAACTGTAAGGTTTCGAACCCATTCACAGTAACGGACCCGAGAGCGTCATTCTCCACCAAGCTTCAACACCGACACTTACATCGATTGACTACATTGAACAAATTTTAAAAGCCTGGAGACTGATTGTACATTAAAATTATGGTTTGCATTTCGGTTTGCCAAGTTTAATGTGTGTTTAACAATCAAACCCGTTGGTTTTTATAATTATGTTTGGCATGCAATTCATCCCCGCTGTGGGAGTGACCCCGTTTTGAAACAGATCATGCAGGTAAATATTGGCGGTATTGATTTACCTCCCAGTTTAAGTGAACTGTTACCTTTAATATCATGATGTTACCTTTAATATCATGATTTAGAAAGAAAAACCATAGGGCACTGGTAGCTGGTTGACATATTGTAATGTTCATGTGTATAATTTGAAAAACTTTTTTTCTTTCATTAAGAAATAAAAAAAAAACAATTGAAAAAAAAATGGAAGAAACCAAAAATTATTTGATCGCTGATTGGTCAGTCCTGAGGTGACAAAAGCCGTTTGACACTTTGCCGTACTTTGCCCGACAGCAAATTGTGACCTTTTATATTTGAATGTCACGATGGCGGAGTTGAAATGATAGTTAGATGATATTTTGTTTTCTGTCGATGGGAAAACTGACACTGGGGAAATATCTGGATATGGAGGTTGAAACTCTCTGACCGGAAGACTGAATAAACATGACGCCAAGATCAAAGGATGGAAGAAAATGTGAAACTGATTGATTGAATTTATAGATCGATTTCTGATGGCGATAGTTCATGATTTAACCTCGGACCAGAAATATACTTTGGTAAAGATTTTTTTTTGTTGCCCTTTTAACGTCCATTTTTATAAAAGCTGCGGGTACAATAGCATATGAGGCACGACAGGAGTATTTATTTTTCATCGGAAACAGGTCACGTGGCATTAGAACTCGCTTGAAAATGCGTCATGCATGCTGACATCAATAGTTTCATAGTCGTAGCAACTTGCCGGGTACCGAAAGGGTGGGGATGGGAAAACGTTATCTACTCGTCAGAGAGAGATCATAGAGAGAGAAAGAGAGAGAGAGAGAGAGATAGAGAGAGAGAGTGAGAGAGAGAGAAAAGGTAACAGAGAGAAAGAAGATGAGAGATAGAGAGAGTGAAAAGATAACAGAGAGAGACACAGAGAGAGAGAAACAGAGAGACAGAGAGAGAGAGAGAGAAAATAAGGGACAGAAGATGAGAGATAGTAAAATGATAACAGGGATTGAGAGAGAAGATAAGAGAGAAAGAGAAGATAATAGAGAGAGAGAGAGAGAGAGAGAAATGAAAACATATATAGAAAGGGAGAAGATAACTGAGAGAAAAAATGAGAGAGACAGAAAGAGAGAGAGAGAGAGAGAGAGAGAGAAAGAAAGAGATAAGATAATAGAGAGAGAGAGACACTCAGATATCAAAGATATTCGGGGGGGGGGGGGCGGGCGGCATTAGCCGATTACGTCCCCTGCAGTCTCCCACACCCAACGCCAACAGTGATTACACATTTAGTTCTATACGACTAAACTAATGTAGGTCAGTGCTTGTGAAATAAATGTATAGTATAGTATAGTATAGTACAGTACAGTACAGTACAGTACAGTACAGTACAGTACAGTATAGTGTAGTACAGTATAGTATAGTATAGTATAGTATAGTATAGTATAGTATAGTATAGTATAGTATAGTATAGTATAGTATAGTATAGTATAGTATAGTGCCAGAAGATGAACTTCACTTGAGAAAACTTCACAAAACACGTCCTCCGCAGCAAAGAATAATATATGAAAGAACCGCCCTTTGTGCACTGGGAGTCTTCGATCGTTTGATCCTTCTCAAGGCTGCATGCAATCAATTATGTTAATAAAATAATAATAAAACAGAAATGAAGTTCAAGAGAATTAATATTTTAAAATAATGCATTAACATTAGAGCATATTTTTTGTTTGTTGATGAGTAATGTACTGTTACACCGGAAGTACAACCATCTGATGATTGTCACGGTTTTTTAAAGTTGAGAAATACAGGTGAGTGGCATGTGATGAACATTATTACAATGTCACTTGTATGTAAATAAAACATACGGCTAGATCACTGGTCGGCAAAGTGCGGCTCCAGAGCCGCATGTGGCTCTTAGGCTCATTAATGGTGGCTCTGGCATTTAGTTTTATTTAGTGTACTACTTATTTAGTATAATAAAATTTAGTGTAATAAAAGTTTACTAAACAAGCAGATTTGGCTCCCAATTTTTTTTTTAGTTGTTGTAATGTTCATATTTGGCTCTTTGGCTGATAAGTTTGCCGACCACTGGGCTAGATCATTTTGCAAGCCTAATTTTTGTTATATATATATAATCTGTGTAATTACAATGTTCTCTCAAATGTTTAGTGTGTCTCTACAAGTTCAAAGTGTCTACCAATGTTTAGTGTGTCTCTACAAGCTCAAAGTGTCTACCAATGTTTAGTGTGTCTCTACAAGTTCAAAATGTCTATCAATGTTTAGTGTGTCTCTACAAGCTCAAAATGTCTACTAATGTTTAGTGTGTCTCTACAAGCTCAAAGTGTCTACCAATGTTTAGTGTGTCTCCACAAGTTCAAAGTGTCTACCAATTTTTAGTGTGTCTCTACAAGCTCAAAGTGTCTACCAATGTTTAGTGTGTCTCCACAAGCTCAAAATGTCTACCAATGTTTAGTGTGTCTCCACAAGTTCAAAGTGTCTACCAATTTTTAGTGTGTCTCTACAAGCTCAAAGTGTCTACCAATGTTTAGTGTGTCTCCACAAGCTCAACATGTCTACCAATGTTTAGTGTGTCTCCACAAGCTCAAAGTGTCTACCAATGTTTAGTGTGTCGATGATAACAAACGAAATGATTACAAATCAATGTGTCTCATGTCATAAAATGTCTCAACGCAAGCATGGGCGCAACCGATGTACGGGTCGTGCGGGTCCGGACCCTACCAAAATTCTGGGACAGACATACCAATTTTCATCTTTCCTAATATTTTGGACCCTACCAACTTCAACATAGTGGTCGCGCCACCTGTGCACCAGCAACCGTGTCTCAAAAATAAAACAACACACACAGACACACACACACACTCACACATATAACAAAATAAGTTGATCGCGATAGAAACACAATACTTCCTAATATCACCATTTTTTTGTTTTATTTCACCTTCTAATTAATGGTGGATGATGATGTAACTCCCATAAGATGTGCTGAGCTAAATATAGAACGTCGTAGAATGGGACAAGGCAACAAGTTGAAGAGGTTGGGGGTTGGGGTGGGGTAAATTACAGGAGTGAGTATTGGGGTATACAAAGTGGTTATAGGGAGGAGGAGGGAGGAAGATGGCCAGTAAATGACCGGATGTCGCCATGTGCACTCACAACCGACCGCGCGCGTTAAGCTGACCGTTCCAGGCACAGAGGGCTAGTGGTGATTAGAATTTTTTTCATGTTTATTTTTTGTGTACAGCGAAAATGGGGCAGTAACTCTGACAAAACTTTCCCCATTAAAAAAAAAAGAAATATGCAAGAGAGTTATCGCCCCTTTTTCTATCTCCACTTTCTCTGTTTGTCTGTCTCTCTCTCTCTCTCTCTCTCTCTCTCTGTCTCTTTCCCTCTCTTTTTTTTCTCTCTGTGACTCTTCCGCCGTCCTTCTGTATTCAGGTTCTATTGATGTGTGCGCTGACATTAGATTCAGGCCACAACTGCATTGGATGATTATTTCCACAGCTATTTCTACAGCTATTTCTACAGCCATCCAGAGGAACAGGAACGAGATACATGACAGTCCTAGTCAACCATGTTTAGTGCTGGTAACAGTAGCACTGTAAAGAACATGGTAACAAACATTCTACAAGACATGGTAACAGTAACACTGTAAAGGACATGTTGGATTATAACTTACATATGTACTGTACAAATATTATGTAAGTATACGAAATGTGTATGCATATAATATGTTGAATCAAAAATATACTTTATTTGATGAATTTCTGAATGCTTTTTTTTCCTCTCTTACATAAATGTGTAGTTGGCAATGGTTTATTTTTATCTTGTCTACATCATGATATTAATTACCAACTTAAACTATTCAAGTCTAGATTTTAGATGTAACATAAAAATCATTGTTGCTATAGACACCATGTGTTAATACGAAACAATTTTAAAGGTTGCACAGAATACTAAAAACTTATTCTCTATATATTGATTGGGTTTTATGCGATCTACGCAGTATGTGATGACGTCATTTAGATATTAATTCTATTGCGCAAGAAGTGATATTTAAAACAAAATTGTCAATGTAAGTTCAAATGACAAAAATGTAGATATTTTTGCTTTATTATTATTTAAAATGAACACAATAGACATACTTGGGTTACCGTATCTAACATTACTACAGTTAAATGGTATTGAAGAGTAAAAAGAAATCATATTTAGCATTTATTTAGAACATTTTTAACATTAGAACATGAAAAAAAAATAAAACAATGAAATATTATTTTGCTGAGTAACTTGATACCACTGATAGTCCAACGTAATAGATGAAAATAGTCCGCTAACATTTTGTATATTAGTTTAGAAAATTGATATAACAAACAATAGTAAAGTTTAAAATAAATGAACAAAAACTCTGTTTAATGTCTAAATTTTAATTTAGCAATTTTTATAAAAATTAAAAAAAAACATTTTTTTTTCAAAATATAAACAAGTTTTACAATAACCCGTTTGAGTCATTTATAAGAGTCCGTTTGAGTCATTTATAAGAATGCCTTTGAGTCATTTATAAGAGTCCGTTTGAGTCATTTATAAGAGCCCGTTTGAGTCATTTATAAGAGCCCGTTTGAGTCATTTATAAGAGTCCGTTTGAGTCATTTATAAGAGCTCGTTTGAGTCATTTATAAGAATGCCTTTGAGTCATTTATAAGAGTCCGTTTGAGTCATTTATAAGAGCCCGTTTGAGTCATTTATAAGAACCCGTTTGAGTCATTTATAAGAGCCCGTTTGAGTCATTTATAAGAAACCGTTTGAGTCATTAACAGAAGATTACACAAAGCCAAATTCATATTAGCCTGCATTGCCCGCTACAGCTTAACATATTAATTCGATGGAACAGGGTCCACATGCCTGATTAACTAAGTTATCTAGGTCACAAGAATTCTTGTGGGGTGGCGGGGACCCAAAAATATGTCGAGGCCCCTTGCCATTGTGGGGCCCCACCGAGGAAAAGACGAGCTATAAAATGATTTACATTTCGGTGGTTTGCTGTGGCCAAAGGCGTGTCCCCTCTGTCTCGCCTATAGACATTCTCTCCCCAGGTGACAGACCGTGATAAGTGGGTACTAGACAGACTGACCACAGTGGGGGAACAACTGGGAAGACAAAGCCTTTGTCTACCCTATTTTGTTACTCCCCCCCCCCCCTGAGTCGATGACGCAGGTCAAGGCTTGGCCTTGATTTCATTACAACAAAATCACAGAATGTGACACCCTCTATGATGGAGATGGTCATGATGGGAGCCGGATTAACTAAAGGCGCCCCTCCCCCCTGTAGCTGCCCCTGTACCTCCCTCCCCCGTCTACAGTGCTGCCAAACGTATCAGTCTCACTGTAGTCTGTATCTCCAAGTAGCACCCCCCCTCCTCTGCAACTGAGCATGGTGGTAGAAGGAATATCTTTTTGATTTAGAGATTTTTGTATGGGGACCCTACAATTTGACCTAATTAGTTTGTATTGAAGGGGAGTGGGGAAACTGGGGGGTCCTGGGGGATGGGCTTAACAGAGGTGGGCTTAACAGGGGTGGGCTTAACAGAGGTGGGCTTAACAGGGGTGGGCTTAACAGAGGTGGGATTAAGAGAGGTGGGCTTAACAGGGGTGAGCTTATCAGAGGTGGGATTAAGAGAGGTGGGCTAAACAGCAGTGGGCCCTCTGAGCGAACTCGGTGGTTCTCGAGTTGGAACAACGGGGGTGACGGGCAGAAATGTCCGAAGCCGTTCAAAACTGACCCTTGGTGGGGGCTCAGGAGGATCGAGCAGGCACTAATCGCTCAGTTAGTTTCGTACTAGGCGTAATTTGGGAGGTTGAGGCCCAATGTCGATTCCCTTTTGCCGACACTGCATAGATGTGGAGGAACCGTGGATCATGTGCTTTTTTGAGTGCCCCGGGCTGGCGGAACACAGGGTGGACCAGTCGGGTGGTTTTCTGGCCAATGGGCTTTATGGTAGTCTCCAGATGTTGAGAGAGAAAGAGAGAGAGTGTGAGAGAGAGAGAGAGAGTGTGTGTGTGTGAGACAGAGAAAGAGAGAGAGAGTGTGTGTGTGTGAGAAAGAGAGAGAGTGAGAGAGAGACAGTGAGAGAGAGAGAGTGAGAAAGAGAAAGAGAGAGGGAGTGAGAGAGAGTGAGAGTGAGAGAGACTGACAGAGTGAGAGTGAGAGAGAGAGTGAGAGAGAGAGTGAGAGAGAGAGTGAGAGAGAGAGTGAGAGAGAATGAGAGAGAGTGAGAGAGAGAGGGTGAGAGAGAGTGAGAGAGAGAGTGAGAGTGAGAGAGAGTGAGAGAGAGAGTGAGAGAGAGTGAGAGTGAGAGAGAGTGAGAGAGAGAGAGTGTGAGAGAGAGAGTGAGAGAGAGAGTGAGAGCTACTGAAAGCTGTTATTTACCTTGAACCCGCTTATCTTAAAATGACGTCATAACATGTTTAAAAAGTTACTTATCATATAAGGTTTAACTTGAAAAAAAAAACAATTTAATGCATACAATTTAATGGATCAAACTCAAATCATTCAAAAAGTTACTCAACAAAATGATATCGACTCGTGTTTATTAAATTTTATGAATGTATTAATGGTCTCATTAGGAAAATTGCATTTTAAAGCTTCTTCATTTTCCTTCAGTCATGGGCACATTATTATCATTTGTTTTTCCGAAGTCTCCGATCAGGGAATTCCTGATAATTAGAATATGACGTATTATTTGTGTTCTTTTAGCACTTGTTTTGTCCCATTGTGAGATAATTTCAAATGCCAAATAATTTATAAAATCAACAACTCGACTTTTTTTTAATTATCACCGTCTGCCATATATCAATATCCAAAAATAATTTGTATTTAAAAAAAAATGAACTAATTTTAGTTTAAAAAAAAAAACGAATTAATTATGAGCAAAATTATAAAACAAAATCTGGTAGAGTCTTTTATACTCCTGTGTAGATGTTGCAATAAATTGAGCTACTTTTTCTTTTTGATTTCAGTAGCTCCGGCACGGCGCACAGTGACTGGCTTGTAAAGCCAGGCAATGATGAATTGAGATAAGGGGAGATAACCAGAGCAACTGATCTCGCTCTTTCTCGTGTGTGTGTGTGTGTGACGTGTGGTGCAACAGGAGAAAGTAACTCTGATCCATCACATCGGCCATTTCTTGTGTCTATATATAGCGTAAGTTCTTTTTCGGAGAAAAAACAAACAAAACATGGAATAATTCATATCTTTTTTTTTTTCTGTTTTGTGATAGGTTTAGGAGATGTGCGCGTGCGTGTGTGTTTTACACAAAACAGCTACAATAAGAAACAAACAGGGTAGATAATATAAGTGACAGAAGGCGTTCATTTCGCTTCACTGCTCTTGGCTATGTCATGAAGGATAACTGAAGATATACATCTGACAGGGATACTGGTAATTGTTGTTGATAAACTAGATCAAAGGTTAAAAGGGCAACACATCGCTTGTGGAGATTTATTTATAAAATTATACCAAACAATATTGGACGTGTACATACTAATGCATATAAGTATGATTCATCGATTATAGTAGTGACTTTAATATGTGTCGCGTTGACATCAAATCATTATCACTGAAATGTCCATCTAAGTTGTAACTATTGGATCAATCAAGCAGATGGTGCAATTAAATATACCTGGATTGTGACATATTGATCAAATAATTGACGCAGATAGTTAAGTAAATTTGAATTGTGACATATTGATGAAACGTCAAATATTCAATATTAATATGAAATAATAAAAAACATAGGCTGTTAAACAACAACGCATAATATATATATATATATATATATATATATATATATATATATATACATATATATATATATTGAATCCACAGACGAAGATTCGATAAAATAGTCTCTAACATAGTGTGGACTACGCAGATATAAATAAAAAATTCAAGTCTAACAAAAACAAAAAAAGTTTTTATTTGCAAAAAGGAAAAAAAAAACAAATGTAAACAAATGTGTATTATGAATTGGTCTAATATATTCATTCACAAGACAACAACATCAACAATGACCGGGATGTTTTTCTAAGGTTATCTTACATTTACTTCTCAATATTTTCGACCAATGAAATGCTTCTTTACATTGAGCTGTATGAATACAACCGAAGCTACTGTATAAGCTATAAATAAGATCTTTTTCGATTGGTTTCTGATGTGTCTGAGTAGATAAAAGTTGTAGACTTTGTGATATTTCAGTGGACATTTCCGACCGAGGGCACCACCATCCCTGCCTACCCATGCTGCTGTTGGGGCACCACTTGGTCAAGGAAATGACCAATGCCCTTGTCAACGTGCTGATCTGTTTCACCGTCGCCCTGGCGTACACTCAAAACATTCCAATAGGTGAGTAACTAAATCGGTTGACTTTTTCCCTTGTCTGTCAATGGGAAATATTGTTGTGCGTCTTATGTTTTATGTGTGTCGTCGTGCTGTGTCTGAACGTGTCTTGTCTACTTCCCGGTCAATGTAACTCTGATAGTCTCAATGGATAATTCTCGTGTCTTTTGCATAAATTGTGTCAGTGTGTTGTGACGTCTATGTTGTTAGAGGTGACCCTATTGTGTGTCTGCCATGTTGTGGTTGTTCTGTTTCGTGTGTCTGTATTTGTTCGTCTTATAGCTGTCTCCTTCTTCTAGCTTTGTAGTTGTATACGTGTTTCAATTGAATGTCACCGTTTGAAAGTGACACTCTAGAATTTAGATCCAGGGGTGGGTCAACTATTTAACCCGCTGGCCACACGGAGGTCCCTTAAATTTGACGGAAGTTTCCCTCTAAAATCTAGACAAGGGGTGGACATGGGGGTCGCTAAATTAAACAAAGTCCCGGGTCAAAAGAAGAAGAAAACATTGTTCATTGTTCATATGAACAATCTACACTAAACGTAAACGTCAACTATATGATGGAGTGTAGGTAGCGGGCCGCGGACCACCATGAAACAGGTTAACAGGCCGTATTTGGCTCGCGGGCTGTAATTTACTCATCTATTTTTTTTTTTATTGAGGAATTAAGAATTTCTATCACGTGTTGATAATTCTATGTGTTGGATGCGCGCTGTTTTCTTGTGTCTTTTAAAATTGTCTACCTGTACAACATTTTACTTTTTAAAAAAAAAAATTTAATGCAGTTGTGTGGTTCGTGTTATGTTTGATTTAATACCTCAAAGTATTGTTTACTAAGATACATGTGTGTGTGTGTGAGTGCGTTTGGTAGTGTGGTTTGCCAGTTTTGTGTTCATCTGTCTTTTTAATCTTTCAACTTCGTTCAATAGTTTTTTTTTTCCCGTCAATAGCATGGATGTGTGTCTATTTTATCTATTGCGAGTATGGACATTACTCTCTCTCTCCCTCCCTCTCTCTCTCTCTCTCTCTCTCGCCCTCCCTCCCTCTCCATCTCTCTCCTCCCACATCTCTCTCTGATAGTTTCCCCAGCGACTGTAACCCAGCTCCCAGAGAATGAAAAATGCATGAATCGTTTAAAAAATGTTCGGTCCCCAACTCACGGCCAAGTTTGTGTGTGTGTGTGTGTGTGTGAGAACGGGGCCTTTTGTGGGCGCGTGTCTGTCAGTGTGATATGACCACATTGTGTGTGTGTATGTATGTGTGAGTGACTGCCCAACGCACACATTCTATATATATCAGCACATTTGCTCATTTCATCTCGGGGTTTTCCCCCACAAATTAAATGCCCATTTATTCATTTATTGTTAGAATTTTTTCGGAGAGAAAAATTCCAGACATCCAGCAATTGAATCAAAAAGTTTAAAAAAAAAAAAAAGTCAATTTACATTGAAGGCAACGCCTCCAGATCATGTATCAGATGAAGCGATATTTTAACTGATATATGGGCCACTACGGACTGGGTGTGCCTCTGTTTAGTGTTTGTGTGTGTGCGTGTGTGTGCGCTCGTATGTATTAAGAATTGCTGCACGTCTTTCAGATGTTATAATAATAATAATTCTGTTCCCAGCGCCGATGTTATAATCTCAAGGAGGAAAGGGGTGGAGCGGGAGGAGGGGGGGACACACAGAGAGACATTATCGCATGGGCCCCACCCAATCATTTATTTAAAGAAGGGATGTACTGTATTGCCCTTTAATGTGTTGTCGTGACCAGGACTATCCGACCAGGCCGAGAGAAGACTTTACCACCTCGGGGCCGGGGGCCGTCTGCCTTTCGGGGTCCCCCCCCTCCTTCATATATCGGTGTAGAGGGCCCTCCTCTTCAGTGCGTTGACTAATAGAGGGCAGTCTCTCTAGCATTATTCCAGACGGACCTGTAGAGAAACATCCTGGCCCATAAAGTAACGTGCAACGTTAGTGTGCCGTCAACAACGACCACATAATTTGTCACACTTGAGCTGGGTGACAGGGGTTCAAAAAAACAATAACAGAATGATGCCCTAAACTACGGATTTAAATGAAAATAAAGGGATGGAGAGAGAGAGAGACAGAGACAGGGAGACAGAGAGAGGGAGAGGGAGAGAGACAGAGAGAGAAAGAGACAGAGGGAGAGAGGGAGAGAGAGAAAGGGAGAGGGAGAGAGACAGAGACAGGGACAGAGAGAGAGAGAGAGAGAGAGAGAGGGAGAAAGAGAGGGGGGAGAGAGATCAACAAGCGATCGATAGTTTATCGATACTGATTGCGATGACGGTGTTACAGTGTTCCCCAGTTATCGTCATAGAGAATGGACAGTCTATGAACTGACCACTTGATCTACTTGTGACTCTGAGGTAATGACCAAGCTATCACCTCTCACAAATAATCACACACACACACACACACAAACACACACACACACACACACCTTCAATCCTAATCACTTTCAGTGGAGACTTTATCATCTCTGATACCAAGAGACCGCCACCCCCCACCCCCATAATATGAAGAGACGGAGAGAAGTGGGTTGGGGTGTGAGGGGGGGGGAGGTGATGAACAAAGGTAATGTTTTTCATTAAAGATGTCATCTTCCCATATATATATAACTCCATCGCCTTTGTGTGCAGAGTTATTGAAACAATAACATGATGCCATTGAAGAAATTTTAATTTCAGAGTAGATTGGAAAGACTTTGGGATTGTGATTGAACAAGACGATATTTTATCCGCCGCGATACATTTTTATAGATTAAAAAAAAATATTTTTACTACTACATGGAGACATTCACACGCGCACACACACACACGCGCGCGCACACACACACACGCACAACCGGCGACCTGGGGGAGCTTGAGTTGTGGCAGATGTTCCAATAAGCCGGACAATTGAAGGATTATGTCAAACAAATAATGTGAACGTATAATGTTTGTAAAATAATTTGTCGCGCAATTTTTTTGGTCAAGTCTTTGTGTACCAGGTGGTGATAGCAGTATTATTGTGTGATAGTAGCAGCAGCCATGTCAGTACTGATGTCGGTACTGTTGTTCTGTTCCCTGCCCCCACCTCTAGTAGCAGCAGCCATGTCAGTACTGATGTCAGTACTGTTGTTCTGTTCCCTGCCCCCACCCCTAGTAGTAGCAGCCATGTCGGTACTGTTGTTCTGTTCCCTTATACTCTGTGCGCATGCACACAACTTTCGGAGGACGCGCGCACACACACACATTACGATAGAGCGCAGAAGAGTTTCTTTTTATCGGCCATCATGGTGAGTTGCGCACACATTTAAAAATGGTTTCCTTCCAAAGTTGCACACGGATAAAAACAAAAGGTTTCCTTCCAAAGTTGCACACGGATAAAAACAAAAGGTTTCCTTCCAAAGTTGCACACGGATAAAAACAAAAGGTTTCTTTCCGAAGTTGCGCAACAACTGAAATCTTTTGCAGCACAAAAACTTCGAATTAATAATAATGGGAACATAGATATGTACAATACATCGATGATGAGACATATATATATATAAGACATCTATGAGGTGAACATAAGACATTTAGGATGGAAACATGGGTGTAATGTTATGTTAGAATAAGGGTGGGGCATTCTCTAGAATTTTAAAATTTAGTACATTATCATTTTTCCAAAGATCAATAACCCAGGTACCGGAAGTTTTTCGCCGAGTTCAGAAACAGTTATATTATCTCGTCCTCTTTAGTGTTTTGTTTTATCCATTAGTAATTTATTATTACTACGAAACATTGACACTAAAAGAGGCGAATAATAAGTTAGAAATCAATAACCTATTCGTATAAATTGGAAACGATATTATTGTTTGTTTGACAAATCTGCATATATTTTAAGTTGTTCAGTAAAATGTTATTTTTGTCAGCAGAGTATACACATTCAGATATATAATTATTATAGCGTAAAATATACTTGTAAAGATCTTGTTGTGACAATGAATAAATCCTACAGTTTGGAAAGAGATTTTTTTAACCCATAGATTTTAACACAGTTACATCCCTTAATTACATTTTTGCGTGATTACTGTCCAATCGTCATACATGCTTTTAACCATAATCCACTTATTTCCATAATTTCTACCAGTCTTTAAATAAAATCTGAAATCTGAAATGAAAACAAAAATCTAGACAGATACAGGCTACAAAAAGTGGGCGTAAGAACCATGAATCCCATAATTTTCAACATTTTATACATAAATAAAGATCTTTTTTCGTCATTTTATTTGGACAGATTTTTTTTTCAAATGGAAAGTTATCGCATTGATTTATTTTAAAATAGAAAGTTATCTCATTTATTTATTTTTATTTCACTAACTACAAGCTTTTCGTTTAGTCTCCTTGATAACTGCACTGAACCCCAACAATGTTTATCAATGCGACTTGATCCCGATTTAAATACGTACCATTATTAAGGCTTTTTTCAAAACAAAACAATTCCATAATCTGGAATTTGACTTTTTTCGTCCCTCTTGATTCAATGGTAACCTTGATACATCGTTTTGTTTGTTTTTTGTGTTTTGATGAGAAATTACATGTGCTAGGCGTGCCGTGCTGATATGAAAAAAAAAGGGGGGGGGGAGGGGGCCGCGGTAACTGGGCGGCATTGTAAGTGAAGGGGCGTTAGCAGCAATCTATCCGATGGTGACTTGATTCTTTTGGGAGATGTGCTCAAGTTAATCGCCATTGCTTGGATAACGTACCACAACCTACAACGTGCTGCTGCAATTTTTTTTTTTTAGAATAAATTTGTTAACTACTTTATATAAACAGCACTCACATATTCTAGAATAATAATTATAATAATCGCCGTTCGTATGCGTGCGTCTCTCTTTCCCTCAGGCTCAGGGGCTCCGAGAGCCAACAAGGGCCCCAGGGCAGGACATCATTGCGGGCCCCTTAATAAACAATGAGTCGTGAAAAAATTGACATGGTCGGGGCGGCCGGGCCCCCTTACAGATGCGGGCCCCCTGGCAACGATCCCCCTAGCCCCCCCCCTCTCGGCATGCCTGCTCAGGCTAATGGTCCGTACACTAGAAAATGTGATGTAATGAGGCTAGTGGTCCGTACACTAGAAAATGTGGTGTACAAGGGGAAAGTAAATGTATTGTGTTCATGGCAATAAAAGATACATGTTCTTTTCTGTTGCAGTATTTTGTAAATTTCTTTATTTCTTTTCATATCGTATTGTATTCATGGCAATAAAAGCCAAATGTTATTTTCTATTACGGTATTTCATACTTTTCTTTGTTATTTCTTCTTATAGCAATGAAGTTCACTTGTTCTTTTTAATTGAAGTATTTCGTTTATTTCTTTCATAGCCCGATTTCATTCAGCCGGATTATTCACTAGAATTGTAATAATCTATTTCGTAATCTCTAACCTTTAGCAAGAATTATTTTTTTTTGTTTAACGCCGCCAAGGCCAGCATGGTAGGGTGTAGTGTGCCTACCACACCAACATTGTTGGCGGCGCTGATGCACCTCTGCCATCCCTACAGAGTGGCGAGGTGAGTGTGCCCGCTATCATCTGCTGGGATGGCAGAAAGATGGGTTTTAATCCTTGCCCAAACTGGCCAGACCAGCAGGGTGTGTGTACTGCCGATCGGCCAGAATGGCAAGGAAGGGGTTTTTCCTGCCACTCGGACAGAGGGGAGGGTGTAGTGTGCCTGTACCCTCTGACCGAAATGACAGACTGCGCAGGTGTGCTTGAATGGGACGGAATGGGTGTTGTGTGCAGACCACATCCGTCACCTCAGCCAGCTGTGAATACTGCGGTCTCGGATAGTCCTCATTGACCACAGTATCTCCACCCTCGCATGTAATGGTTTTTTTTTCCTGACTAGAGAACCCCTATGATCCATCCCCCGTGGATCATGGTATGTCTCTCAGACCAGGAAGGAGAGTTCATCCAAATATATCGAGCTACTGTATGGTACCCCCCAAGATAAATTTATTTTCAGTGCTCTGAGAGCTGGCCAACAGATATATTTAATGGCTGAATGATTTATTTGCATATTTGAAATGTTTATTCAAATGCTTTTAAGCTCAGCAAATAATGAAACTTTAAATCAATTTTTAATAATGTTTTACATATATTCACCTGTAAACATATATTTTTTTATATAATAAATAAATAAAATAAACAAAAAAAAATACCTACTTTCAATTGACAAGTCAAAGCTGATACAAATTTCAAAAAGTTTGAATAGTTTATTTAAAATTAAATCATGTAAAACTTACCCCCCTTGAGTAATTATTACATTCTTTTTTTTTTTTGTTTGGGAAGGTGTCAATGTCTGAGTGTGTTTGTGCTTTGGTGTGCCTACATTAGGGTGATAACAATTTTCATAATTTTTCGTAACCAACATGAAACCCCTTACATTCGAGGAACAATTGTATGTAGATGACAGTAGCAACATTATTTTTTTTTAAAATTGAAAAAAGTTCCCCCTCCTTTTCATTTTTTGTTTTCATATATCGCGCAGTTTGACTATCAGTTTCAATTTCACACTGAATTTTTACATGATTTTCTAGACTGATTTTAAGCACATTCCAGTCAGTTTTTCCATTTGTTTATAAACAAGGCATCTACCCTCATCTTCTAAACAGAATAGGGATCCAAGAATTCCATCTGTTGAAAAGCTAATCAAACTCACATGGATGCCCACAAACCGTCAAGTTCTTGGAAACTTCACTTTTCTGTTCAATAGCCAGAAATGGCGACTGGATCGAATCAAAATTATTATTACGGATATAGAATTGCTCTTGAGTGAAATTCTAGACTTTCCACTATTATCCAGCGAACTAAGCAGAAAGAAAATCAATTGTCTGTTTGATTTATATGACAAAAACAAAAAGAAACCGTCTGATAAATTTACTCCAACACTTTCTAAGTTATTCGATGTCACCAACGTCAATGGGAAATGGAAAAGCAAGGAGGATAAAGAGCTCTACCAGAGGCAAGTTATGAGTGGAGGAAAGATTGGTTATTCAATGGTCAAACAAGCCCCTTTAGAATCAATCCACCCAAGAAAACGAATCTGAATATCCAAAACTCAATCTCAAGCCAGCTCTTCTCAATCGCAACCTACACAAACACATACAACTGTCTCACAGTCTACACAAACACATACAACTGTCTCACAACCTACACAAACACATAAAACTGTCTCAGAATCTTTGGATTCTACGAAACCTCTACTTCTTCACCCGACTCGACAACCTATTCTTCCACGTCATCTTCTGAATACAAACCGAAATAGCAAAGAGCAAGCACTACAACAGCGGGTTTGCTAGTACTGAAAAGCAACATTTCTACACATAAAGCATATGACGTTCTTGCAACCATTGCTGAACAGGATCATGATGTGCCGGTTCAAAGTAAGTCGGGTGTTTGGAAACGCGTAATTCTGAAGAACGGAAAATGAAAACCAAAAATTTTCAAAACTTCAAAGCAAAAAAGAACCCTATTGTCTCCAGTTTTGATGGTAAAAAGAGTGCAAGGGGGAAGAGTATCAAGTAGTTATGCTGAAAACATGACAACCGAAATAAAACCCGGTACACAAGGAACTACACCAGCTAATTAATGAATATGATGCTTGGGAAAATATTTGCGTGACAATATGCAACACGACCGCAGTAAATACTGGTTGTTTGCCGGAAGATTGTAAAGCTCATACATGATGATGTCTTGAGCAAGGGCTTTCAGAAGCCAGAATGTATTGACTGTCATCACCTGTACTCGACTTCCTTCTGAAACTTGTCATGAATTTCTTATTCAAGAACCAACTGAGCAAACAACAACTCAACTATTCCTTCATTGACAAATTAACACAAAATTATGCCACTCTTCAGGCTGATTAACGCCTCGTTGTGACAGATGATGTTAGCACATGCGAGAACCCTGGATGGTCAGATGATTTCAAGTTCTTTTTATGAATTATGTCAGGCATATCTTAATTACAAAACATTTTCACGTTGGTCTCGCATCAGCTGGAAGAAACTACCAAATTTACACTAGGCAAGATGGAACTCACATGCGATATATACTATTATAGCATTACTTCTGATACCAGAGTGGCGCAACATCCTCGTTCCTGCTTGCAACTTCATCTGATATGAATGGGCAAATGCTTGATTCCATTTGCAACACTACAATAAAGCGTCCTTCAATGAACTGTTTACCTCACTCATCAGGGTAAAATGCAAAAAACGTGCTGTAAAACTGATGGAGGAACTTCATGCGAAATCGAGAAAATTTGAATTTTTTAATCTGAAGTTCATATGAACAATATGTTTTAAACATTTCTTGTATATTCTGTTCATATTACTAACTGTTCTGTATCTTATTTGTTAATAAAAGTTGATTAGTTAATATTATTACTCTTTTGAATTAAGCTAAAAAAAAACTTGTCCTTTTTTTTGAAAAAAAATATTTTTTCACTTTTTTCTTCCGAAAAATGGGGAGGTGGGGGAACTTTTTTTAAATAAATCAAAAATTCAATTGATATTCTTAAATTACACATAAAAGTTCCTCGATTGCAAGTGGTTTCATAAAAATATTTTTTTTGTTATCACCCTAGCCTACATATGTGTATTTTGGCTCTAATATTTTGCTGTTTTGTTCTTTATTTACATTTTTGCGTTTATCTTTGTGCCTTCCTAAGGGATTCTATTCTTTGAGTGAGTCTTGATGCATCCGTTTGTTGGAGGACACATTTTTTTAACGATATAAATGTGTGTGTATGTGTGTGTGCGTTGGGAAGAGAATGGATGTTCAGAGGTTTGCCTTGGTGCATTTTACATTCTGTGTGTTTGCGTCTGTGTGTGTGTTTGTGTATTTGAGTGTAAATAATTGTGTGTGTGTCTGTGTGGTATGCTTGCTTATTTATGCATTAATGTGTAAATGTTTGTGTATATGTGAGTGGAAATGAGTGTAAATTTCTATATGTGTATATTTGTGTGGTATGCTTGCTTGTGTGTCTGTGTATTAGAGTGTAAATGTGTGTGTATGAGAGTGTAAATGTGTGTGTATTAGAGTGTAAATGTGTGTATTAGAGTGTAAATGTGTGTGTATTAGGAGTAAATGTATTAGATAATATGTGTGTATTAGAGTATAAATGTGTGTGTATTAGAGTGTAAATGTGTGTGTATTAGAGTGTAACAGAAAATGTGTGTATTAGAGCATAATGTGTATTAAGGTAATGTGTATGAGTGTAATGTGTGTGTATTAGAGTGTAAATGTGTGTGTATTAGAGTGTAAATGTGTGTATTAGAGTATGAAATGTAGTGTGTATTAGGAGTGTAAATGTGTGTGTATTAGAGTGTAAATGTGTGTGTATTAGAGTGTAAATGTGTGTATTAGAGTGTAAATGTGTGTGTATTAGAGTGTAAATGTGTGTGTATTAGAGTGTAAATGTGTGTATTAGAGTATAAATGTGTGTGTATTAGAGTGTAAATGTGTGTGTATTAGAGTGTAAATGTGTGTGTATTAGAGTGTAAATGTGTGTGTATTAGAGTATAAATGTGTGTGTATTAGAGTGTAAATGTGTGTATTAGAGTGTAAATGTGTGTGTATTAGAGTGTAAATGTGTGTGTATTAGAGTGTAAATGTGTGTATTAGAGTATAAATGTGTGTGTATTAGAGTGTAAATGTGTGTGTATTAGAGTGTAAATGTGTGTGTATTAGAGTGTAAATGTGTGTGTATTAGAGTATAAATGTGTGTGTATTAGAGTGTAAATGTGTGTATTAGAGTGTAAATGTGTGTGTATTAGAGTGTAAATGTGTGTGTATTAGAGTGTAAATGTGTGTGTATTAGAGTGTAAATGTGTGTGTATTAGAGTATAAATGTGTGTGTATTAGAGTGTAAATGTGTGTATTAGAGTGTAAATGTGTGTGTATTAGAGTGTAAATGTGTGTGTATTAGAGTATAAATGTGTGTGTATTAGAGTGTAAATGTGTGTGTAACTAGCGTCATAGACGGTAAAAAAATGTCCGTCAAAGCTGACATAGTCAGAGCCATTCTTCTCGTTGATTGGCTCATAAAATAACCGCCTGCCACCCCACCCCCCCCACCCCAACCCTACAGTCATACGGGCCCTTACCTGTGTTAACTTCTATTGAACCTTGTGTAGAGAGGGGGCCCCCGTCCGGCAATCTATCTGGCTAAAGTTTCAAGCTGGACATCCACACCCCCCCCCCCAGAGACATAAAACTGAACTGCACTCTAGCTACGCGCTGTGAATGTATGTGTGTGTGGGTGTGTGTGTGTTCATGTTTGAAGACTCCGACGAATATGTTAAAGTACAACTGATGGTCTGGAAAACCACACTATTGGTTATGTCCAACCGATTGTCCAGTCACGTGACCTGCGCAGAGTCGGTTTAAAAAAATGAAAAAAAAAAAAAGAAATGTTTTCAAAGGGATTCAAACGTGGGCGCAACAAGATCTGTGCATCTGACCGCTCACAATAACCGCTGTCCAGTGTCACGTCCATGACGTCATATTAAATTATATCGATCTGACACACGCACACACGCGCACGCACTCCGCCTCCTGTTAAAGGTATCAGCACCAAATGGGTCATTTTGTTCATCACGGACTCACACACACACACACACACGTGTAGTTGATGTGCTGGAACAGAGGCGTACCTAGGGTGGGGGTAGGGGGGGTCCAAATTAGAAAGTGCAACCGGGCCCCAGCTTAATGGGGGGCCCCAAAATTTCTCTTTAATTAAATATTAAGTACATGGTCTCATGTCATGGTGTTGAATGTCAAAATGCAGGGGCACCCAAAGTAGCTAAGCCCCCCCCGGGCCCCCAAATCCCTCGGTTCGGCACTGTGCTAGAGAGACACGTGATCGATTCGATTCACTTCCAAGATAATGTGTCAAGACAATGTCCACACACACACAAATCATTGTCTTTTTTGATCTCTTGCCCAACAGTCCTGTCTCTCAAAACGAAAACATTCCTAAAGCTGTTTGGTGGTCAGTCTGTCAACACAGCTGGACACACGGACGATCAAACCTTTTTTTTTTAAATTAAATACCCTTTGTCTAGTTACGTCATTGTTTACCACCCATAAAGGAACAAAAGTACACACACACATACGCAGACAAACACATTCACAGACAAACACATTCACAGATAAGCAGATTCACAGACAAGCACATTCACAGACCAGCACATTCACAGACAAGCACATTCACAGACAAGCTCATTCACAGACAAGCTCATTCACAGACAAGCACATTCACAGACAAACACATTTGCAGACAAACACATTCACAGACAAGCACATTCACAGACCAGCACATTCACAGACAAACACATTCACAGACAAGCACATTCACAGACCAGCACATTCACAGACAAACACATTCACAGACAAGCACATTCACAGACCAGCACATTCACAGACAAACACATTCACAGACAAACACATTCACAGACCAGCACATTCACAGACAAGCACATTCACAGACAAGCACATTCACAGACAAACATACAGATAAACGTAAACAACACAACGCAGTGTTCGCCTGTGTAAAAATATTTTCTGCCCGTAAAAATATATTTCTTATTTAACGTTAACATTCACCATCGATTGTTCGCCATTTTTATTTTTGAAATTCGATCTCCTCCCCCCCCTACCCCCCAACCCCCCACCCCAGTCGGTGTTTAATGTCAATAAAGTAAAAAAACACAGGACGTGTTAGCGCATTTTCGTGTTATGTATCAGTACATTTGTTAGCTTTCAGTAAATATTTGTAAATTTTGGAAATGTTTATACATTCAATTGTGTAATGCATATATCTGTAAAAAAAATATATTATAAAGACGTTTCTTTATATTTGAAAAAAAATTATTTTCTCTTAAATCTAACTACAAGTGGTTTGTGGTTACTGAAATAGGATTCATAAATGAAAACATTCGAAATTATAGTCATTTAATCGTCCGAAAACTCCGTCAATTGTTGCATAGCTCTGATACTTTCAATTAAACTCAGAACACAAGCTTACTATTTCATTTGATGAGTTTCTTAATAAATCTTGATGAAACTACGTGCTGCAGTATTTCGCACCAAATGAACGGGTTATTGAACGTACAAGGTGTATATATAATATATAAGCCCCTTGGGAGCCCTGAAGCCCGGCCCTCAGAGGTCCTATCGCGAAATGAACTTTTGATGTGCTCATGGCAGGCCAAGACCTACAAAATGATATATACATCATGGGTCTAGGACTTATAGTTGCTGAGATATAGCGCTCCTTTATTAATATAGCTTATATAGTAAAAAACGGTACTAAGGCCCCTTTTACGGCCCTGAGAGGTCAGATCGCGAAATGGAAAAAAGTCATTTCTAGGCAGGCCAAGACCTACAAAATGATATATACATCATGGGTCTAGGACTTATGGTTGTTGAGATCTAGGGTGATGACGGACGGACAGACAGACAGACAAAACGGGGACAATAGAGCATTTTTTTTCGAAAATGCTCTAAAAAAACCTTTCTTCAAGTATCTCACCAATTTTAAAGCACAATGATATTCTTTTTTTCATTTTTAAATTATTCTTTAAATGTTTTTTTTAATTATCGTTAATTTTAATTGTACGTTTGAATTGCCTATCGTGATGCATTAATAAATTTAAGAACTTTTGAAAAGTTTTGTTTTTAAACGAATTCTCCCCCCCCCCATCCACCCCCATCCATTTTCTTCTCATGAATATTTTGGTTCATTTTAGCTGGTTATTCCGTAGAACGTTCATTCAATTTTCATTTCGTGCACCGGAAGTTGAAATCATAGCTCATATTTTTGTAGTTCACAGTTTTGTCCCTGAATGCTGAAATTCTGTAGCAGACCGTTATTTTATTTCATGTTTTAATATTTGTTTTTAAATTAAATCCAATTTCAAAATATACCTCTTTACGTTTAGAACGAATTCCAAACATCAGAAATGTAAAAGATGAAATGTAACCTTTGATCCGTCCATGAACTTGATTCGCATGAACTCTGCAATCAGTTCCACTTGTTCACGTCTGTTGATTGGATGTCGTCACGTAACTTCCGGTTGAAACTTTTTTTTTTAAATTATTATTCTAACTATAGAAAGGAAAAACGCAAATTTGTGAAAGGAAATTGGTTGAATCACAAATTTCAAACATAAACCTTAAAGAAAAAGGGCTATAAATATTTACAAATACATTAAATGTTACAGTCTCTCTTCGTAACACCATTTTATACATGAGATTACCAGGGCAGCGGCAAGGCTACGTTTAACCCGAAACACAAGTGATGGGTTCCTGTACACAGGGGCGCCGAGAGCCAACAAGGGCCCTAGGGCAGGACACATGCGGGCCCCTTAATAAACAATGACTCTTGAAAAAATTGACATGGTCGGGGCGGTCGGGGCGGTCGGGCCCCCTTACAGATGCGGGCCCCCCTGGCAATGACTCCCCTGCCCCCCTCTTGGTGTGCCTGCCTGTACAGGGGACGGGTGGTCGTGCGTTAAAGCGTTCGACTCGTACCTGGTTCGATCTCCGGTGAGGACCAAGAACATTTTTCAAGTCTTGGCTCATGTTCCCGATATATCTCCCATGGTGCCTCCATGGACGGGTACATTAATCTGCTGTAATATGACATAGCTATAGGTTTGTCATTATAACGTGACTAAACTTGCCATACTAGCTCAGTACAGTTTGTCAGAATTACTTAAAAAAGTTTGTCATTATAACGTCATTATGCTTTTTTACAAAGGTTTTAAACAGTTTACGCCTGTACGCTCCTCTATGGCGTGACAGCGCTGTCACCAACATCCGCATTGATCTCCACTCAGCTTTAGCTCCTGCATTTCATTGTCGTTAATTACACAACAGCCAACTCGCAAACACACACACACACACCAACTCACGCACGCGCTCTGGAATATTCAATCATTACGCCTTGTCGGCGCGCGCGCGCGCACGACGGTCTGTCGCGTTAGTCTGGTTGAAAGTATTTTCTTGTAAAATGACACAAATTTAATGGAACTCTTAAAATGGAGGAGTGAAATGGGGGCAGGAGTACTTGTGTGCGTGCGTTGTTTACATCAGTGGGGGGCTGGCCTTACAGTACTACATCCGGGTCTTTTATCCGACGGACTAATTGAAAAGTGTCCACATTACCGCAGATGGGTCCAAACAGCCACAACCATCATGCACGGACTGTAGCCCCCCCCCCCATTTTCCCTGTAAGTGTGGCAGGTACACAGACGGGTCCGCACATCCACATCTATCAAAAGCGCGGACTGTTAATTCCGTACCTAAGAAGCGTGGTGCACGGTTTCAATACGAGTACAATAATGGGATGACCTACGTTATGACTTCAGTGCCCAGAGTCTAAAGGTCAACGGGCGTATCTGTTTGATCTGGGTGAGGGTAGTTGACGTTAAAAAAATGTCCTTTCATTTTGTTTTATATTTGAACATGCATATCAGGGCCACTGCAAAAGGGTGCCACCCAAGCATGTGTAAAGGGGGGGGGCATTTTTAATGTACCACCCTCCCCCACCTCCCGTTAGGTAAAGTATTCTGATACAAATATAACTTAGCAAAAGGTGGGTGCTGTGTGTTATAAACAGAATTATTTGGGTGAGATTATCGTCCGGGGGGGGGGGGGTCGAAAGATTATAAGCCGCTGCACTATAAATTCTCATGTCCAGTAGTCCAATATGGCGACAGTTTTCGATGCAACAAGTAAAAAGTGTCTTTGTCCACCTTTACTCTTACTTTGTCCACCTTTACTCTGTCTTTGTCCACCTTTACTCTGGCTTTGTCCATCTTTACTCTGTCTTTGTCCACCTTTACTCTGACTTTATCCACCTTTACTCTGTCTTTGTTACTCTGACTTTGTCCACCTTTACTCTGACTTTGTCCACCTTTACCCTGTCTTTGTCCACTTTGACTCTGACTTTGTCCACCTTTACTATCTTTGTCCACCTTACCACTTCTTGTACATTTTAATGTTCTTAAATCAATGAATGATATACTTAACATTCAGTCCTTATGCAAGGTTCGTTCAACTTTGAAATCACGCGTTTAAAAAATATATACTATGAAATAAACCCAACCCTACCACTGCACTAAGACAAACCCAACCCTACCACTGCACCAAGACAAACCCAACCCTACCACTGCACTAAGACAAACCCAACTCTACCACTGCACTAAGACAAACCCAACCCTACCACTGTACTAAGACAAACCCAACCCTACCACTGCACTAAGACAAACCCAACTCTACCACTGCACTAAGACAAACCCAACCCTACCACTGCACTAAGCTGTGATCGCCTTACAATATCGTCAATATTTATCTCCCGAAATCTTAATCAATAAGTCTAAATTTATTTTTTCCCCGTCTACACAAATATTTCTACTTGTTCTTTAAGGAATTGAAGAGAAGATAACCCAGCGACAGCAAAATCCTATTGACTTTATAAAGCAAACATCAATGAGAAATTACCTCCCCTAACTCGTGGCATGACTTGTTTTATTTTTTACCCCCTTAAAACCCTTTCTTCGCTCAGAAAGACGACAATTTCTAGATTGTGTAGAAAATTGAAAATCGTTCTCAAACAAATGTTTCATCAATATTTTGGAAGTACAAGTTTTAATAAGTACTGAGAATAATTAGAATGTGGTCAGGTAATAGGGATTGTCACTGTAAGGTTCCGGTAACATTAAGTGAGGTACTAGTTACATTAAGTGAATGGATGAACATCCAGCTTTGGCTAAGAATAACCTGTTACATAGTACCACCGAAGACTACTTTTCACTATTCGACTGGCACCATATATCAGCTTACTGGTCTAGCATTAACCCCCCAAACGGTCAGTGGCTGGACAACGCACAGGCAGATTAATAAATACGTGTTTGGACCAACGGTCCGGGTGTATATTCATGTGGAGTAAAGAAGCACCAACAAAAAAAAAACACAACACATCCATGACTGAACGCTGGTGTTTAACCCTAAATAGAGGTACACCCCCTAACACTCTCAGTACGCTTGACCACTGGCCACCTCCGATGTCTGGCTCATCAGTCTCGTAAAGAAAGCGTTTATGTGAGGGTCATTAAACGTTTTCTCCCTGGGGAATTAACGCGAAAGCATCGCGGCGCTAGCGCCCAAATGGTGTCGGTCATTATCGATTGGTGGACTGTATGATGACCACAGGCCCCCCCCCCTGGTGGAGGAAATATTCCGTTGAACGATTCGGAAGTCTCTTGCAAGTAAATTTTGTAAAAATACAGGTTTCTTCTAAGTAAGAATATATATATATATATATATATATATATATATATATATATATATATATATATATATATTTATATATAATCTGTATGAGAGAAATATAGATAGATAGATAGATAGATAGATAGATAGATAGATAGATAGATAGATAGATAGATAGATAGATAGATAGATAAATAGATAGATATATAGGTAGGTAGGTAGGTATGTAGACAGATAGATAGACAGATAGATACATATATAGATAGGCATATATATATATATATATATATATATATATATATATATCGTTTCATCTCGATGGGTAGTTTAATTGTAATTAATTTTTTTTATTTTAGTATTTTACTATATTAAAGTAATCTCGACGGCGCCATAAATAAAATTCCTCTGACGTCATTTCCCTATGATTGAATAGAACTTGCGCGCTGGTGCTGTATTGTGCCTTTGTGATGCAAAGAATTGTTGATGTTTTTTCATGCTCTCTGATTTGTACAGTTTGAGGAAGGCAAAGGAATGAAGAAGGATTTTATAAGAAGTGTGAAGCCATAATAATAAGTATATATATATATATATATATATATATATAGAGAGAGAGAGAGAGAGAGAGAGAGAGAGACAGAGAGGGGGGGAGAGAGAGAGGGGGGGAGGGAAAGAGAGGAGGGAGGGGGGATGAACAGGGGGGAGAAAAGGAGGGGGAGATTGGAGATGGGAGAGGGAGAGAGAAAGGAAGGGAGGGAGAGAGGGGGTAGGGAGGGAGGGAGGGGAGGGAGGAAGGGGGAGAGAGGGGTAGGGAGAGAGAGGTGGAGAGAGGGGTTAGGGAAGGAGAGAGAGGGGAGGGAAGGAGAGGGGAGGGAAGAAGAGAGGGAGAGGATGGGAGAAATGGGAGGAAGAGATAAAGAGAAAGAGGGGGCAGGGAGGGAGAGAGAGGGAAGGAGGAGGGAGGAGAATAGACGAGGGGAGAGAGGGAGAGGGGAGAGAGGGAGATGGGAGAGGGACTGAGAGAGATTTGAGAGAGGGAGGGAGGGAGGAAGGGAGAGAGGGGAAGGGAGGGAGGGAGGGAGAGAGAGAGGAAGGGAGAGAGGGGGTAGGGAGAAAACAGAAGGTAAACAGAAAATCTTATTTTAAACCTGGGCAAAGCCGGGTACTTGCAACTAGTATACTTATAAGACGCATTTGTTGTCTATCTGTCTGTCTGTCTGTCTGTCTGTTCCCTTATAACTCAAGATCCAGACAACCAAAAAACGTGAAATTTGTTACACATACACTTAATTACATGGGGAAGGTTATAGGACAGGTTTCGTTTGATATCGATGGGTAGTTTAATTGTAATTAATTTTTTTTTCTTTTAGTATTTTACTATATTAAAGTAATCTCGACGGCGCCATAAATAAAATTCCTCTGTGACGTCATTTCCCTATGACCGAATAGAACTTGCGCGCTGGTGCTGTATTGTGCCTTTGTGATGCAAAGAATTGTTGATGTTTTTTCATGCTCTCTGATGTGTACAGTTTAAGGAAGGTAAAGGAATGAAGAAGGATTATAGAAGAAGTGTGAAACCATAATAATAAGTATATATATATATATATATATAGAGAGAGAGAGAGAGGGGGGAGGAGAGAGAGATAAAGAGAGAGAGGGGGGCAGGGGGGAGAGAGAGGATAGGGAGGGTAGGAGGGAGGGCGGGGAGGGGGAGAGAGGAGGGAGGGGGGGTGGCTTTCAGGGGGGAGAAAAGGAGGGGGAGAGAGGGAGATGGGAGAAAGAGTAGGGGGAGAGGGAGCAGGGGGAGAGGGAACAGGGGGAGAGGGAGAGAAAAAGGAAGGGAGGGAGAGAGGGGGTAGGGAGTGAGAGAGAGTGGAGGGAGGGAGAGAGGGAGGGAGTGGAGAAGGGAGAGAGAGGTGGAAAGGGGAGGGAGGGAGAAAGGAGGGGGAGAGGGATTAGGGAGTGAGAGAGAGGGGAGGGAAGAAGAGAGGGAGAGGATGGGAGAAATGGGAGGAAGAGATAAAGAGTGAGGGGGCAGGGAAGGAGAGAGAGGGAAGGAGGAGGGAGGAGGATGGACGGGGGGAGAGAGGGAGAGGGGAGAGAGGGAGATGGGAGAGGGACTGAGAGAGATTTGAGAGAGGGAGGGAGGGAGAAAGGGAGGGAGGGAAAGGGAGAGAGGGGGAGGGAGGGAGGGAGGGAGAGAGAGAGGAAGGGAGAGAGGGGGTAGGGAGAAAACAGAAGGTAAACAGAAAATCTTATTTTAAACCCGGGCAAAGCCGGGTACTTGCAACTAGTATACTTACAAGACGCATTTGTTGTCTATCTGTCTGTCTGTCTGTTCCCTTATAACTTAAGATCCAGACAACCAAAAAACGTGAAATTTGTTACACATACACATAATTACATGGGGAAGGTTATAGGATAGGTTTCGTTTCATCTGGATGGGTAGTTTAATTGTAATTAATTTTTTTTCTTTTAGTATTTTACTATATTAAAGTAATCTCGACGGCGCCATAAATAAAATTCCCCTGTTACGTCATTTCCCGATGATCGAATAGAACTTGCGCGCTGGTGCTGTATTGTGCCTTTGTGATGCAAAGAATTGTTGATGTTTTTTCATGTTTCCCTATTTGTACAGCTTGAGGAAGTTAAAGGAATGAAGAAGGATTATAGAAGAAGTGTGAAGCCATAATAATAAGTATATATATATATATATATATAGACTGAGAGAGAGGGGGGTAGGAGGGAGGGAGGGGGAGAGAGGGAGGGGGAGAGAGGGAGGAAAGGAGGGTAGGAGGGAGGGAGAGAGAGGGAGGGAGGGGGAGAGAGGGAGGGGGAGAGAAGGAGGGGAGAGAGGGAGATGGGAGATGGAAGGAGAGAGGGAGAGAAAGGGAGGGAAGGAAAGAGAAAGGAAGGGAGGGAGAGAGGGGGTAGGATGGGAGATAGAGGGGAAGGAGGGAGAGAGAGGGTGGGAGAGAGGGAGGGAGAGAGAGATAAAGAGTGAGGGGGTTAGGGAGGGAGAGAGGGAATGAGGGAGGGAGAGAGGGGGAGAGAGGGGGAGGGAGAGAGAGAGGTGGAGAGGGAGGGAGAAAGGAGGAAGAGAGAGAGGGGTTAGGGATGGAGAGAGAGGGGAGGGAAGGAGGGAGGGAGAGGATGGGAGAAATGGGAGGAAGAGATAAAGAGAGAGAGGGGGCAGGGAGGGAGAGAGAGGGAAGGAGGAAGGGGGAGAGAGGGAGGGAGGGAGGTGGACATAGGGGAGAGAAGGAGAGGGAGATGGGAGAGGGAGGGAGGGAGAGAGAGATGGGAGGGAGAGGGAGGGAGGGAGGGAGGGAGGGAGAGAGGAAGGGAGAGAGGGGGTAGGGAGAAAACAGAAGGTAAACAGAAAACATTATTTTAAACCCGGGCAAAGCCGGGTACTTGCAACTAATATATATATATATAATAGATAGATAGACAGACAGACAGACAGACTGACAGACGGAGGAAGTCTAAAATATTATGGCACAAGTCGCAGGTCGAGTCTCAAGAAAGACGCAATTGTCTGCCACATCAATACGGTTTAATATCGTGAGGTATGCAATGCCCGCTACTGAATTGGGCTAGTGGGTGGGGGGGGGCTGGGGTTGTACGGAGGTTCGCTCAGGCCCTAGGGGAACACTAATTTGGCCCACTGCTTTGGGTGCATAGTAATGGGGGGGGGCGGCGGTATCTTTACATAGGGGGGAGTGTAACGCGGAAAAAAGGGCACATTAAAGCAGACTCCGTTAATACAGTGAGTCTCCCCACCCCCCACCCCCGACCTCTCACGCCACACAGACACACATACACATACATATGTAACCCAGTATAAACTCAAAACAGAACATAAAAACAACAACAGAGACAAACGATGACACACACACACACACACACATTTTTTCACATACAAACAAACATACGAAATGTAATAGAAGGATTTTAAATGGGAGATAATTAGCGAATAACTTTCTATCTCAATAAACATGAGTTAAAACATGTAGAATATATTGTCTATTTTGATTGGCTCTTTATATTATGTTCTTTTTGTATTTTAATAAATAACAGCGAATATATTTCATATACATGTACCTTAATTCTATACTATGTTTGACGTAGCCAATATATTTAATAATCATGTACAGCAACCCTATACTGTAGTCGCTACAACCAATATATTTAACGTACTGTACTTTAGTGGGATGGGTTCCAACATTACACAATTTGTGTTATATTTATAGCGTAATAACAATATCGCTATGGCTAACATCAAAAAGAAATAATTGCATTAAATTTGGTCTTGGAGACGTACTATGATCTGTGGGGGAAAAGACAACCGGTGGTGGTACTGTGGTCAATGAGGGAAAAATCCTAGACCATGGTATTCACAGATGGAGGTGGTGACAGATGTGGTAGGCACACAACTCCTTTTCACTCTGTCCCACTCAAGAACACTGTCGCAGCCTGCCATTTCTGGTAGAAAGGGGGTGGGGGGTTAGGCATATTATTGCACCCTTCCCTCTGACACTGCGGTATGAAAAAAACCATTGCCTTGCTATTCTGTGCAATCGACAGTACACAAACACTCTGCTGATATGACCAGTCTAGGCATGTCTTAAAAAAACCTTTAAACTCAGCCATGCCGGCAGCTGTAGCGGGAACACTCACCCCGCCGTTCTGTAGGAATGAGAGACATGCATAGGTGCCACCAATAAATCTGGTGTGGCTGGCACAAGAATGCCTGTCATGCTAGCAGTGGCGCGCTAAATAATAATAATAAAAAAAAAATTAGCCCGGATATCGCCTTTTGGATTCACTTCCAATAGACATTCATTCATTCATTCTTTTTTTTTTTCTAAAAGTACAAAGTCACGCCTCGCTGATGAAACGTTTTGGCATTAATTTCCCGACTGGACATTGGTCACTATTGTAACAGGGAAGGGGTTTTGGTTTAGATGAATGATTCGGGCTTCAGACTAATTTATTGGCAGAATTTCGACCCCCCCTTCCCCCCTCCCCCCCCCCACACACACACAAAATATCTCCACTCAGATATACAGCAAATAAATAACCAGAGACACGTATATCATCTAACTACTTGCTCACATAGTACTCATTGCTGCGAGTTGGTTGGATACTGTAAATAGGAACAAACTGTACCAGTAAAATACAAATAAATCTTCTGATACTAGACACTGAATATTAGCTTTGGGACAGGACAATTCTCAAAGGAATATTACATGTGCACTCATGTATGTATTAATATATGTGTGTAGGTGTGTGTGTGTAGGTGTGTGTGTAGGTGTGTGTGTGTAGGTGTGTGTGTAGGTGTGTGTGTGTAGGTGTGTGTGTGTAGGTGTGTGTGTCTGTAGGTGTGTGTGGGGGGATGTCTAGATATGAAATAAAATGCACCTGACTAACTTATACAAATTGGCGTCTCTGGTTCTGATATTGGAAACGGAATAATTTTATTTCTAAAGGGCAGTCTCTTTCTAATGTCTATCTACCTATTTATCTATCTATCATCCATCCATCCATTCATCCATCTATCTATCTATCTATCTATCTATCTATCTATCTATCTATCTGTCTGTCTGTCTGTCTGTCATCTTTATATCACCTATCATGTATCATGAACCTTTTATTTTTCATAGCTGACACAATCTGTATCTGACAATCTGTATTTGAAAATCTGTAACTGACAATCTGTATCTAACAATCTGTATCTGACAATCTGTATCGGACAATCTGTATCTGACAAGAGATTCGCAAGTCTCCACTCCGTGCTGACACACTTTTTCTCTCTCCCCCCTCCCCCCCCCCCATCCCAATATCTTTGTACTTCAGTAAATGGCGCGAACTATCTCGTGAGACTCGCACTGCTAACGAGATCAACCCGAGGCGCCAGTTACCATGGCGACATCAGAGACGCTAGAATGCGTGATCGGTTCCCCTTCACGTTGCCGTGAATGGTATTACATCAAAGGTTAAATAGTTGATAGTAATCGATGGTACGATACCAAGAAGTGTTTCACAGATGTCGATACCATTCACAATACTGATCTAATCTTTGGTTCTTCAACGATCGCCGATTGTGATTACAATACATATATCTCTTTATCCGATTCCGACACAAAGAACACACGGAGTTAATGGAGAATTTCAGTGGAGACTATAAGAATCGATTCCGTTATATCTGGAGACAAAAAAAATGTTCCGAATCCAAACCTGTTTTCATTCCAACTTAAAAGTTCCGATATTCCGATCACTGAATTGACGTTTCGTTCGATTACGACTGTTAATGATTCATGGTGTGAATAAAGAGACTTGGTTGCCATGACATCCGTTTAAAATTTTAGAACCTTAACAGATCATTATCATCGGCTCTGAAAACGGGGAATTCCCAGATTCTAAATGTACGCACATTCACCGGTCAGTCAGGAATACTAGACCTAGTTCCAAGAGTCACACTCCAGTGGGGAGGTTTGACATTGGTAACTTAAAGCGACTACCCCGCGCCTGACGGGTGACACTCTTGTGTGCTTATTACCACCCAACTCTTTACAGCGGGCCGCATAGTGTACAGTTCAATTTTTGGTTGTTCGCCTTCCCCGTGTTACGTGAAGCATACAACCAGGGTTAGGTAACTAATGCTTGCAGCTGATGCCGGACGTGAGATTTTCTTTTGAAGTTTTGAAGTAATTTGATTGCGTCTATGAAGTTTTGAAGTAATTTGATTGCGTCTATGAAGTTTTTAAGTAATTTGATTGCGTCTATGAAGTTTTGAAGTAATTTGATTGCGACTATGAAGTTTTGAAGTAATTTGATTGCGACTATGAAGTTTTGAAGTAATTTAATTGCGTCTATGAATTTTTAAAGTAATTTGATTGCGGCAAAGAAGAATTTTTGAAATAATTTTATTTTTTCTATGTAGTTTCGAACCAAAAGTGTTCAAAAACGATCAAGCCAACTTCCAAAAGCGCAACCGAGTCACCTTCATTTTAATCACGAACGTCCATTGTCTAAGAACTTTTCCTATTCACATCTGCCATGAAATGTTGCTTTCATTATTTCTACGACAGTTTTCGAAACACGTGGACAGGTCAAATCGCCTGAGACAAGGAGAGAGAGAGAGAGAGAGGGGGGGGGGAAGGAGAGATACACAAATGAGTTGATGGGCAATAACAATTAACCGGGCTATTCAACATTTAATTGTCCAGTCCATCGCTCATTAGATTAACTGGACACATTGAAAAAAAAATACAAGAACAACAAGGGACATAATAATGTTACGTTTTAAAAAAAGAATAATTTCCCTTCCATGAGCACACACACACACACACACACGCGCGTGCGCGCACATACTCGAACAAGCACGCACACACACACACAAATTAGCGCCAGGTTGTAGAAATGAGTAGATAATTGTCCGGTGCTGGGGTAATTCTGTTTACTCAAGTAACGGTCTCTCTTAGCGTTAGGGGCTTTTTTTTTGTCTCTTTTAACAGTGTATCGACAATTTTGGGGAGAAGCCGACGAGAGAGAGAAAGGGCGCGGCTATTGGGGTGGCGGGTGCTTTCCAGTTTCCGCTTCAGGGGAATTCGATTACAGCCAAAGACACATCAACAACAACATCATCGACAACAACAACAACAAAAAAAATGGTCCATACAAAAAAATCATCACCTGACTCAAGAACAGAGCTAAACACAAACACAGACCTAAACACAAACACAGAGCTTAACACAAACACAGACCTAAACACAAACACCATTTTCTTAAAACAGTTATAACGCTGGGCAAATTCAGAAAATTTAAACGTTTAATTGAATTAGTTAAAAGTGCATATATACAGTGCAGGATGGATTTATTTTATATATTTATATACATTAATTATAAACAACATTTCTCGTCATAATTTTGTTGACACTAATTTCAATCATGCGAGGGTGTTTATTTCCCTTTTGATGTTGCAATTATTCATCATAACATGTTTGATAAGGGGAAGTAGAGTCGATAAAATCAAATGTTTTTTTTTTATAATATATGTGCATTACATCAATCTATTGATGAGGTTTGCGGGATGATTTGGGGGGTTGGGGATTCTATCATGACACGCCCCCCCCACCCCCTTCCACACAAGGGATTTATCATTACATAGAAGCCTTCATGTCCTGTTGAATATAATTAATTAGTGTGTGTGTGTGTGTGTTTCCCTTTTTATATATATATATATCTCTCTCTCTTGTATCCACTGGTTGAAAAGCGTCATTTTTTTCTTTTGGTTCGAGAGTATTTTCCTTCCCACAGCGAGCGATATAAGAATTCGGTTAATTTTGGTGGGGAAAAAAAAAAGTATGCTAATTAACTTAGTTAAAATAATCGTCTCCTAGTATATAAAGCTGTTCTTTGGGTCTTCAGAGGACCTAGGAAAATATTTTTGAGATTTGAGGGAGGAAGGGGGGGGGGGGACAAGATGATAGGCTGAAGTACACTTCATGGCTATGATAGCAGCAGATTTAAAGGCATTGGAATGGCCCCAGTTTGAGCCCTTTTCAGTAGCAGAGTTTGTCTCTCCTAAAGAAAAAGCTGTAGGGCCACATGTAATGTTGATACCTAATAGTGCAACTAATTCTTCTATCGCAATAAATGTTTTGGTTACGTTTTTATAAACAATCACGGCTGCATTATTTATGACATTTTGTCCAAAAAAAAACTCAGCCTAGGGCAGCGGCTTTCAACCTTTATCGAAACTGTATCCCAAAGTATGCCCCCCTCAAACTGTATCCCAAAGTATGCCCCCCCTCAAACTGTATCCCAAAGTATGTCCCCCCCCTCAAACTGTATCCCAAAGTATGCCCCCCCCCTCAAACTGTATCCCAAAGTATGCCCCCCCCTCAAACGTAAGTTCGAGAATAAATGTACTTATTTTCGCAATGGAATTTGTTTTCATTTCTTCAAACTCTCAGCTTTTTTAAACGAAAATGAAACGTCACACCGCATACCGCTGTGTAATCTTTCCCCTGTGACCTTTTTGGAATGCGTGTACCATCGGTTGAAAACCGCAATCCGAGGGAATCGCCCTAAACTGAGCATCGTTTAGTTTTTTTTCCCCCCTTATGTAGCTTAAGCTTAAATATCTGGGACGAAGACTGTCAGAAGCGTTTTAACATCGGTAGCCCGCCCTCCCCCCCTCCTCAAGGCTAACCATCCTGTTGTCACCCCTCCACCCACACACACACACACACACACACATATCCAACGACAACAACTAAAACTAAAACGAAACATCTGTGGTTAATTTGCTTGGGCTGGACTGTGCGCTCTGACAGCTATAGAATCTTTTTTCGCGACGGTTACCCCGATGAGTGCGAAAGTTACGTCCGCGGATACAACCCCCCCCCCCCTCACACTTGGGCACGTAATTTTGGTGATGAGCCACGCAGTGAATCGGCGACCATATTTAAAAACTCTTGAATACTTTAAAGGAAAATGATCTGTCGCTGCGTACCGTTGCATAGCCTTTCCCCTACCCTTTTGGGGTATGCTGTTGCACCGAGTTTGAGAGCCAAGAAGATATATAGTGTCTGGTAGAAATCCATCCATTAAGCCTAATTTTTCCTTTTTCTCTCTCGTTAGAAAAAATGTCGTAGAGTGGAGACCAAGTAACTACACTAAGAAATCAATTTGAAACGAGAGAAATTATTTAGTAAAATTGGAATGTATAGTTTTTTACCTCCTACCCCAGGGTAGTTTTCACTTTTTTTTTTAGGTCAGGTCATGGAAAGAGGCCAACTTATTTATATACAAACAAACAAACATGTGTCCCAATGGTTTTACACCATTTTTTTTTTTTTGAAGCTGCAGTACTTTTAAAAAATTTAAAAAAAAATAAATTTAAAAGTATTTAAGTAGACAGGATTGACAACCCACTTTCAACTGTTTTTCTTGTCTCCACGCGTTGATGTCCCCTGGTTACTTTAAATAGCCATCACTGTAACGGTCAAGGTCAGAAAGTCACAAACGTGTCACTTTAAAAAACTGTTTTCAATGCCACTTGGGTTTCCCTTCAGTTACCAGCGAGAAATGTTGTTTGAAAACAAACTTTTTTTTTAATCATGTGAACGATTTCTTTTTTTTTTAAATTTTATTTCGGTTTGTTTACATACAATCTTTATCGACAATTTCTCTCTTTCCCCCCCCCCCCATCCCTCTACGATATTCCATGAACTTCCTTCCTTACGGGCATCTTCAGGAAATGACCCAGGCAGTACCGTAACACACGTTAAACGTTAAAAAATAAATAGAGATATTGCGTTATATTTTTATAACGACAAAATATAATACGTGAATTCAGTAAAAATATTCCGACAGTCGTATGCTAAAACCATATCGGCCGAATGTAACCGAAGCAACCTAATTCTTGGAACATTGCTTTTAGACTCTAACATGTTTATATATATGTATATATATATATATAAGTGTACCTATTTAGATATCACATATTTACATAAAGCCTTTTCAACTTCCTGTATGTGTTTTCATGAAGCTAAAAATAACTTTAAGTAATTTAGGGTTTTTATAAAAATAAGAAATTCCCATTGACAGAAAGCTGAATGGAACGTTTGTGCTTATATACATAACTGGCAGAACGGGTTTTCCCCATTAAGTTCCTCAAAAAAAACCTAACAGCGTGTCTGCTTTGACCAGTGGTGGCAAAAACTATTTTTGGGTCCGCGTGCCCAAAATTCACCCCCCCCCCCCCTAAAAAAAAACAATTTATTTAAAGCAAAGTGCACACACTCCAATTAAAATTCAAGGAAGTGATATTTTAGTCGCGTGCCGACTGGTGAGGCTCTGCGTGCCATAGGTTCTCCTCCCACATAGAAACATATGCTAGTATTTTGTCAAAAGATGCAAAAACATTACATGAAAAGCGAACGTGATATCCCGAGCAGAAGTTAGCTGTTGTGGCACCCTGTGCCATTTCTTTGGCACCCTCCTCCCTATCTGAAAGAAAAAAAACCTAACAGCTGCTCACTTTTGGCGCCCATTCCTAGTTTTACGCCGTGTGTGGCCGCATTGCCACGCTACGGATGATATTATAAATACGCGAGGCGTACACACCAGACGTGTCGTATACACACCAGACGTGTCATACATACACCAGACGGAACTCGCCCTATACATCACCTTTATTTAATTTGAGAAAGCGTTCGACAGTGTAGATCGAGAAATCCTCTGGAAACTTCTTCGACATTATGGTGTCCCCTTAAAAATAGTTAAACTGATCGAGAAATCATATGAGGGTATGTCCTGCAGAGTTATCCATGGAGGGCAGCTAACAGACAGCTTCCAGGTACGAACAGGAGTCAGACAAGGATGCTTGCTTTCCCCATTCCTTTTCCTACTGGCTATAGACTGGATTATGAAGAAATCCACCAGGGAAAGAAGAAATGGAATCCAAAGTACTTTGCTAAAACAGCTGGACGACCTGGACTTTGCAGATGACCTTGCTCTCCTTACACATAGCTATCAACAGATGCAAGAGAAAACAAATCTTTTGAATGCCACTGTAAAGGAAGTCGGCCTTAGCATACACACATCTAAAACCAAGATCCTGAAAATTAACCCCACCAGCACAAATGCAGTCACCCTAAACGGAAGTAAACTGGAGGAAGTAGAGTCATTTACTTATCTGGGTAGCATCATAGATCAGCAGGGTGGAACAGATGCAGATGTCAAAGCAAGGATCGGAAAAGCAAGAGCCTCCTTTATCCAGCTCAAGAACATCTGGAATTCCAAAGAGCTGTCTCTGAACACCAAAATTCGCCTGTTCATTACCAATGTAAAGTCAGTCCTATTATATGGAGCTGAGACCTGGAGGATTACGAAGACCACCACTAAGAGAGTCCAGGCCTTTATCAACAGCTGCCTTAGGAAAGTTCTCCAAATACGATGGCCTGGCACCATCACCAATGCCAGCCTCTTAGAACGAACCGGCCAAGCTTCAATAGAAGAGGAGATCAGGAAGAGAAGGTGGGGATGGATAGGCCACACATTTCAAAAGCCGGCAAGCAACATCACTAGGCAAGCATTGAGTTGGAATCCTCAAGGAAAAAGAAAGAGAGGTCGGCCTAGAAACACCTGGAGGCGAGAATTTGAAGCAGACATCACCAGGATGGAGTTCAGCTGGAAGCAGCTGGAGATCTTTAGTTGGTGGCCCATACCCCGATAGGAGTGACGGGCAATGATGATGATGATGATGTGTCATATACACACCAGACTTGTGTCTTACATGCACCAGACGTGTCATATACACACCAGACGTGTCATACATACACCAGACGTGTCATATACACACCAGACGTGTCATAGATACACCAGACGTGTCATATACACACCAGACGTGTCATACATACACCAGACGTGTCATATACACACCAGACGTGTCATACATAACCAGACTTGCAGTATACACACCAGACGTGTCAAAACTATTGCCCCAGACATGCGACATTACTGTGAAGAAATAAAACTGTCATCTTTTTCATGTCAGAATTAATTTACATAATAAGCAAGCTCAAACTATCGCGTTAGCGCTATGACGTCTCTAATAACGTCACCGGGCGAGGTACGCTTTACTTAAAAAGACAAAAACAATACAATGAACAACGTCAGAGTGACGTCATTCTTCAATTATTGAATGTGGTGAAAACAGAAGAATCGTGTAATGTTGGTTTCCCTCCCCTCCCCCTCCATCCCTCGTCCCCTTTTTTTCCCAAAAGGAATTCTCTCAATAACCTCAGTCACTCGCGTCATATTTTACACCCACTGACTCCTAGATACTTCTATCCCCCCTCCCCTTCCCCCCCCCCTCCCCTTCCCAAATAATGTGTAACCTCAATAATATCGAACTAAATGTGAACAGGGGAAATGTTGGAGAAAGGATGATTATAATAGAATTCTGACGTCAACGTATCCTTTGAGACTTCCTCTCCATTACTTACACTTTACGCGCAGTTGTCTTGAGGCGGTTATGGAACTAGCTGGAGGACATGTAAAATATCGTTATTTATATATAGTTTATACCCGGCGTTGGCCGGGAAATCATTTTGAACGGCGTGCAACAAAAATCAGATAATGAGAAAAATAAAAATTAATTTGGAAACCGATGGGGTTACGGGCCCCTGATCTTCGTTGGTCCTGTCGAATGTTTTAAAATGAAGTTGTCTTTGCAGCTTTAGGGCAATAATCGCTGTATCACTAGATAGTATGCATGTAAACATTCGAAGGTCTATCATGATAGTAGTTTTGTGTCTATATCCACGTCTTCGAAGCTTGTCTATCTATCAATCTTTATTACGAGACATCTGGTTCAGGAGACCAATTGCAGACTTTGGCCATAACATGGACATAAACAATATGTGTCAGAGTCGGAGTTAGACATTGTGCCACCTTAGGACTACGATCAATGATATGTGACTAAACATTGACAGAAGTAAAGAAAAGTTTCGCAATAAACATTGACAGAAGTAAAGAAAAGTTTCACAATAAACATTGACAGAAGTAAAGAAAAGTTTCGCAATAAACATTGACAGAAGTAAAGAAAAGTTTCACAATAAACATTGACAGAAGTAAAGAAAAGTTTCACAATAAACATTGAAAGAAGTAAAGAAAAAAGTTTCCTTAACTTTACCCTAAGTGGGTTATCGCGACAGATGAAGTTTACCGTTTTGTCTAATTCCGTAACCTCAGTATATAAAGAAGATGTATGGCTAGCACAACGCCCCAACCGCTTTCATTCCCCCCCCCCAACTTAAGTCAGGTACTCGTTTAAAGCTTGGTGGACTTGTGGGACTTAAAAAAAAAACAACTTTCAATATAATCTGGAAAAATTTCCTTGGCTCTCACGGAGAATCGAACCCGGGACTCTCAGGTAGACAGTCGAGCAGCTACACCGCTCGGACATGCGTCCCGAACATAAACCAGGTTAATATTAAAATTCAGTTAGTCGCCACTAGTCGCCAACCTTACTGCCTGTTGTGTTCTCCCGCCTTGTGCTGTGACCCTAGACATAAACAAAGCAGAACAACTTAACATACACATACACACGCGCACACACAGAACTGAAGTGTTAAAAAAAATGACCAGAACTAGAGGTGGGCGTGGTAGACTAGAAATAAAGTCAAGTGAGCAGAGGAAAAGACCTAAAAGAGAAAAAAAAGACACATAATCGATGGCTCCATAGACAGAGAGAAAGAAAAGAAAAAAAAAATTCCCGCCACTAGTATGTTGCAGACGACCACGGAGGATTCAATGAAATCCTTCTCCCTCAAATCCCCAAGACCCCCCTCTGAATCTCCCTCCAAGCCGCCCCCCACCACCAACTCCGTCCACCCCTCCATTCTGATTATCTGCTTCGCCATCATACAGTGCAGTCGTCTTCCATCGTGACGTCACCGGTCACTCTCTGTCCTTGTTGACCATCAGTCTGGGGAGACCCATTGTTCAACGGTAAAACACAAGAAATTCCAACTTGTTCCGTATAGAACATTTTGTATCAATCTTTATCATTTTATTTCTATTAATCAGTTTGTCTTACTTGTTTTTTTTATATCTTTAGATTTCATCCTTTGCTCTCGACTAACAACTCTATAGTGTCTTTATCTTTGTTACTCCCAATAGTGTTTTTATCTTTGTTGCTCCCATTAGTGTCTTTATCTTTGTTGCTCCCATTAGCGTCTTTATCTTTGTTACTCCCAATAGTGTCTTTATCCTTGTTACTTCCAATAGTTTCTTTATCTTTGTTACTCCCAATAGTGTCTTTATCTTTGTTGCTCCCATTAGTGTCTTTATCTTTGTTACTCCCAATAGTGTTTTTATCTTTGTTACTCCCAATAGTTTCTTTATCTTTGCTACTCCCAATAGTGTTTTTATCTTTGTTGCTCTCATTAGTGTCTTTATCTTTGTTTCTCCCATTAGTGTCTTTATCTTTGTTGTTGCCCCCATTAGTGTCTTTATCTTTGTTGCTCCCATTAGTTTCTTTATCTTTGCTACTCCTAATAGTGTTTTTATCCTTGTTACTTCCAATAGTTTCTTTATCTTTGTTACTCCCAATAGTGTTTTTATCTTTGTTGCTCCCATTAGTGTCTTTATCTTTGTTGCTCCCATTAGTGTCTATATCTTTGTTACTCCCAATATTGTCTATATCTTTGTTACTCCCAATAGTTTCTATATCTTAACATTTTTCTCTTCTCTTTCATATTATTGATTAGGCATTTCTGCCTTTATGTCTGCCTAATTTCTTAGCCCATATGCGATTCTGCTTCTCACTTTCTGCTGACCTACCTAATTTCTCTATTTATATTTCTGCCCAAATATTTCACCCTAACCTTTCTCTCCTTTTTTTTCTCGAATGGTTCAATTGTTTAATTGTGTAATTGTTTGATTGTGTAATTGTGTAATTGTTTAATTGTGTAATTGTTTAATTGTGTAATTGTGTAATTGCTTTTATTTCTTTTTTAGACTTTTCCATCAAGTATCTTTCTATTCTCTAGCATTCACTTCTATCATTCTCTTGTTTTTGCTTTACTAGCACTCTCTTTCTCCCTTTTCCTCTTTATTTCAGTCTGTCGATCTATTCCCCCCCCCCCCCCCCCCATGTTCCATTATCTTATCCTCCCGACGATTCTGTCCTATCCCGTCTTAGAGAGTTTCCATCCAGCGCGACAGATTGTCTCGCCGAAAAAAAATTCCACAAAATGAGGTCATCAGCCGAACTCTATCCACCGATGCACCAAAAACACTACAACATTTTTTATTTCTAATTTTTTTTTTTTTTTTAGAGATTTCAATGACGACACTCACAGCTCAGCTTTCCTTTCACGTCCTTAGCACAACGAGCATGTTTTAAACACTAACACACGAACGCAAAACACCCTCGCACGCACACACAATGTGAAAGCTTTTTAAAATGTTTTTGGCTGACTACTGCTTGATCCGAAATTCAATACCCACCGGTAGGTGGCAGCGGCACAGAGATCTGGTTTCTTGATTTGTATCCCCCACCTTCAAACACACACACACACACAAACACACACACCTACACCCCCCTCTCTTTCTCTCTCTCACACACACGTCCATGCACACACACACATACAGACGGACACGCCTTTTCACTGGCCACTTTAAACGTCCGACGGATTAAACGTGACCGATTATTTCAGCGGCCATTTGTTATTTAAATCTGAGATCAACCTAACTGGTGGAGGGATTAGACCAAAATGGGAAAGTGTACATTCTAAAGACGCGGGGAAAGTGTACATTCTAAAGACGCGGGAAAAGTGTACATTGTAAAGACGCGGGGAAAGTGTACATTCTAAAGACGCGGGAAAAGTGTACATTGTAAAGACGCGGGGAAAGTGTACATTCTGAAGACGCGAGCAAAGTGTACATTCTAAAGACGCGGGGAAAGTGTAAATTCTAAAGACGCGGGGAAAGTGTACATTCTAAAGACGCGGGGAAAGTGTACATTCTAAAGACGCGGGGAAAGTGTACATTCTAAAGACCCAGGGAAAGTGTACATTCTAAAGACGCGGGGAAAGTTCACATTTTAAAGAGTAATGTTAAAACGATCAACACCGGGTCAAAATCCTTTGCCTTTTATTGTCTTAAAAAAAAAGTAAAGTTCCCTTAACCCTAACTGGCCATCGGGGCAGATGAAGTGTAGAATTCATGTGTTTCTATAACCTCGGCATATGAAGGGATTATGTGGTTAGCACAACGCCCAGCCGCCTTTACTCCCCCAACTTAAAGTCAGGTAACCATTTCAAGTTGGGTGGACTTGTGGGATAGTCGAGTATCTACACCACTCGGCCATCCGTCCCACTTTTATTGTCTTATCATATTCTGAAAAGTTGAAAAAAAAAATTAAAAGAAAAACATTTTGTAAGAGTTTACTCATTATTTTTTTTTTAATTTTACACTAATAGATAGTTTTTTTTTGTTTTTGGAATATTTTCTTTTCCGTTTAATATTTATTTACTTGATGTATTGTTGTGACGGGCAATGGTGATGATCATGTATTTGTGTTTATCAACCTGTAAGGATGAGATGAAATCTCTCTTAGATCCTTTAAACCACTTATGCGACGGTTTTTATGAAGCCCTTCTTTCATCCCCACTATAGCCGATAGTGCAATGGCCATGAAGGCACCACGGGAGATATAGATAGAACTTAAGCCATGACCTGAATCATCCATTGGTCCTCACCAGAGATCGAACCAGAGACCCTCATGTCGACAGTCGAGCGCTTTACCGCACGTCCATCTGTCCCCTACCTGACCGGAGTAGCATGGACTAGAAGCGGAGTACTCAACGAAAATAAAAAAGATTAAACCTCATAAAAGTGGACACCAGTAATAGCTTGGTCAATTCTTTAAATATAGAAAGCTGTAGTGTCTATTATGGACGGCCTGAATCAAGTGCTGTCAGTTTTTTTGGGGCAGCCAGTCGTTTGACCCTAACTCAAAAGCTCACAATCGTTCACAGCCAATCGTTTGATCCTAACTCAAAAGCTCACAATCGTTCACAGCCAATCGTTTGATCCTAACTCAAAAGCTCACAATCGTTCACAGCCAATCGTTTGATCCTAACTCAAAAGCTCACAATCGTTCACAGCCAATCGTTTGATCCTAACTCAAAAGCTCACAATCGTTCACAGCCAATCGTTTGATCCTAACTCAAAAGCTCACAATCGTTCACAGCCAATCGTTTGATCCTAACTCAAAAGCTCACAATCGTTCACAGCCAATCGTTTGATCCTAGACCAGCGCCCTCCACCCCCCGTGGGGGGGGGGCATCAAGCTAAGTTTCTTTGTGTCATTCTTCAGAACTGACGTCAAGTTTTGACGTGACACGGACAATAGACACCTACCGCTGTCAAAAGCCTCGGGGCAGCGCCAAAGAATTCACCAGGTCAACGGCAAACAACAACCTTTTTAGAGTTCCGTCAAGTCAACACCTTAACGGGACAATTCATGCGATCCCTTGAGACAACGTCTTTTAACGCCAATTCAAATTAAAGTCTAGATTTAACCCATTTTACTGATGTATGAATATAAAGTCTTTAATCATCTGAACATAGTATGAATGTGACAATTTAATGTCGCTTCCAAAACTCGACCTCTCAGTGTGACAGTTTATAATGTATAGCCAAAACTCAACACCTAACAGTGACAGTTTATAATGTAGAGCCAAAACTCGAACTCTCAGTGTGACAGTTTATAATGTATAGCCAAAACTCGACACCTAACAGTGACAGTTTATAATGTAGATTAAAAACTCGACTCCCACGTGTAACAGTTTAATGAACTGCCTCAACTTTCTCAATCTACCCTTCTGTGTATCAATTACAATGTTGTCATTTACAAATATTATACCTAATTTTACTTCCTCAATCCACCCACAACTCGACCATAAACCCATTAACGCCTTAACCGCGTCTTCATCAAAGATTATCGTGTTATCACACTCCCAGACATTGATCTCGTAGTCTGACATCATCTTTTCCACACCCAGTAAATTACGCTTTAATTCTATTATCATCAGTTTTTTTTTCTCGAAAGAATATGTTATCACCTGAAACATTTTATGCTGATTATAATAATAGAAGTTATTCTTAGATAAAAAAATTCTCATTGTCATCAAATATTCTTACACATTTACTGTTATTCATAAAACGTTAGGTTTTCGCTCTTGCAATTCTCACTAACTTAAAAAAATATTCAAATGCAACCAGTTGGACTTCGACCAAATGTAGCAAACGTCTGCAGAGATGCCGTTTGGAGAGTATCTTGTTCCGTTTTGGTAAAGCCGCTAGATTACCGAGGCGCGTCAAAAAATTCTGGCCACAAGTTGATTTTATTTTTGTTTTGTTTTTTAAAGACAGACAGAGACAAGCTAGATTACCACAACGGAGACATTTCAGCATGATGAAATGTACTTTTAAAACCTTTCATCATTTTTCGGCATTTGCAATATCAATTTAAAAAATAATAGTCAAAACAGTGTGTCCCACGTGAGTTACATACAATGGTAAAACATTTAAAATCAAAGCAGCATACATTTAATTTCGTTCATGTTTCAATTCTGCTTTTATTACACTAAATAAGTAGTACACTAAATAAGTTGTATACTAAATAAAAATAAATGCCAGAGCCGCACTTAAGTAGCCAAGGAGCCACATGCGGCTCCGGGGCGGCACTTTGCCGACCACTGCTCTAGAGTCAGGGAGTCCAACTGGTAGTAAGTCTGAGAGATGGAATGCTAAGGAATGAAGATTGGGTTCGAATCTTAATTTTACTTTTTGTGGACGTGCAAGTGTAAAGCATGTTTAAGACTCAGATTTGTATTGGGCTATTTGTCTAGTTCCAATAGACGACTATTGTGGGGAATTTATAAAGTTCTCAATGTAAATCCTCTCCGTAGCTTGGACTTCAAAGAAGATGAAGGCGCTACGGGGGGAACATAGATCACTGGAGGGTGGTGGGGGGGGGATTCGCTGGGAATTTTAAGCCTTGGCCTTTTCTACGTCTATTGGGCTCAAACTTTCACGTAGCTAGCAAGGGTGTGCCTGCCTTAGGTGGGATCCTCACTCCCCCCTCTCTTCTCAGCCAGGGACGACGTCTGCTGAAGCGCCACTGGTTGATTCCCCCCCCCCAAAAAAAAACTGCCATCCAAGTAGACGCCTACACAATGTCCATCTTAAAAGAACTACAAAAATAAATGTTAACGATTGTTCTTAATAGTTATATTATTATTTCCTCAAATCTAGGTACAAAAAAACCCGAGCATTTTTTTTCTACTATGTCCCGCGAACAATAAAATTCTTTGAACCACTGATTCTAAATTCATTATACTCAATATCATATATAATAATACTCATTTCCAGTGTGCGTTAAATCGAAAGTAAAGAATTAATGTACAACAGTATTCCAATTTAAAATACAATCATGAAAAAAATCGGATCTGCCCGAAACCAAAAAATAACCTAGCCTACCGATCAAGCATAAGAGGATATAACTCTATGCAAAGGTTTTGAAGGGTACAGCTAGTATATATATATTTATTCTTTCAAACAATAACGAAATATTTATAGAACACAAGATCCTGTTACATAACTACCTTGGCTCAGCCCTTTGTTGCAGAAACTTGTATAATTCATGTTTTAAATAAAGATATAAACAAATCATACCGACAGATAATGAAATATTGACGTCATAGACGTGACGTCTCCACTATGTACACAACGTTCTTGTTTATTTTATCATCTGTCATATTATATGTTGCCTCGTTCATACATCATTGCGTTTGATTATGTGCGATGTAACTAGTGCGTGCTGTTGTATTTTATTGCATTCGATGTAACTCACATCATTGTATTTGGTTACATGTGATGTAACTACGGCGTGCTGTTCTATTTCATTACATGTGATGTAACTACTGCGTGCTGTTGTATTTGATTACATTCGATGTAATTAACACCATTGTATTTGGTTACATGTGATGTAACTACTGCGTGCTGTTGTATTTGATTACATTCGATGTAACTGACATCACTGTATTTGGTTACATGTGATGTAACTACGGCGTGATGTTCTATTTGATTACTCGTGATGTAACTACTGCGTGCTGTTGTATTTGATTACATTCGATGTAATTAACACCATTGTATTTGGTTACATGTGATGTAACTACTGCGTGCTGTTCTATTTGATTACACGTGATGTAACTACTGCGTGCTGTTGTATTGGACTACACGTGATGTAACTACTGCGTGCTGTTATATTTGATTACACGTGATGTAACTACTGCGTGCTGTTGTATTTGATTGCACGTGATGTAACTACTGCGTGCTGTTGTATTTGATTACGTGTGGTGTAACTACTGCGTGTTGTTGTATTTGATTACACGTGATGTAACCACTGCGTGCTGTTGTATTTGATTACATTCGATGTAATTAACATCATTGTATTTGGTTACATAGATGTAACTACGGCGTGCAGTTGTATTTGATTACATTCGATGTAATTAACACCATTGTATTTGGTTACATGTGATGTAACTACTGCGTGCTGTTCTATTTGATTACACGTGATGTAACTACTGCGTGCTGTTGTATTGGACTACACGTGATGTAACTACTGCGTGCTGTTATATTTGATTACACGTGATGTAACTACTGCGTGCTGTTGTATTTGATTGCACGTGATGTAACTACTGCGTGCTGTTGTATTTGATTACGTGTGGTGTAACTACTGCGTGTTGTTGTATTTGATTACACGTGATGTAACCACTGCGTGCTGTTGTATTTGATTACATTCGATGTAATTAACATCATTGTATTTGGTTACATAGATGTAACTACGGCGTGCAGTTGTATTTGATTACATTCGATGTAATTAACACCATTGTATTTGGTTACATGTGATGTAACTACTGCGTGCTGTTCTATTTGATTACACGTGATGTAACTACTGCGTGCTGTTGTATTGGACTACACGTGATGTAACTACTGCGTGCTGTTATATTTGATTACACGTGATGTAACTACTGCGTGCTGTTGTATTTGATTGCACGTGATGTAACTACTGCGTGCTGTTGTATTTGATTACGTGTGGTGTAACTACTGCGTGTTGTTGTATTTGATTACACGTGATGTAACCACTGCGTGCTGTTGTATTTGATTACATTCGATGTAATTAACATCATTGTATTTGGTTACATAGATGTAACTACGGCGTGCAGTTGTATTTGATTACATTCGATGTAATTAACATCATTGTATTTGGTTACATGTGATGTAACTACTGCGTGCTGTTCTATTTGATTACACGTGATGTAACTACTGCGTGCTGTTGTATGTGATTACATTCGATGTAATTAACATAATTGTATTTGGTTACATGTAATGTAACTACTGCGTGCTGTTCTATTTGATTACACGTGATGTAACTACTGCGTGCTGTTGTATTTGATTACATTCGATGTAATTAACATCATTGTATTTGGTTACGTATGGTGTAACTACTGCCTGCTATTGTATTTGGTTACATGTAATGTAACTACTGCGTGCTGTTCTATTTGATTACACGTGATGTAACTACTGCGTGCTGTTGTATTTGATTACATTCGATGTAATTAACATCATTGTATTTGGTTACGTATGGTGTAACTACTGCCTGCTATTGTATTTGATTACATGTGATGTAACTACTGCGTGCTGTTGTAAACAAAATACGGAAATATTTTAGACCCGTCGTGTCACAGATCGTGTCATTTGGCCACTATACTGACCATTTAAAAAACAAACACGTGAAAACAAAATTAAAAAAAAAAAACACTATAATTTGGATCTATAAATATGTTTTTCCTTTCTTTTATTGAAAAATCTGTGCCCTTTTTAGAGCATTTTCGAAAAAAAATGCTCTATTGTCCCGTTTTGTCTGTCTGTCTGTCTGTCTGTCTGTCCGTCATCACCCTAGATCTCAACAACCATAAGCCCTAGACCCATGATGTATATATCATTTTGTAGGTCTTGGCCTGCCATGTGTGCAGCAAAAGTCCATTTCGCGATCTGACCTCTGATGGCCGTAAAAGGGGGCTTAGAAAGTACCGTTTTTTACTATATAAGCTATATTAACAAAGGAGCGCCATATATCTCAGCAACCATAAGTCCTAGACCCATGATGTATATACCATTTTGTAGGTCTTGGCCTGGCATGTGTACATCAAAAGTTTATTTCGCGATAGGACCTCTGAGGGCCGGGCTTCAGGGCTCCTAAGGGGCTTATATATTATATATATAGCCCCATTCTACACCTTGTACCCATTCATTTGGTGCGAAATACTGCAGCTCGTAGTTTCACCAAGATTTATTAAGAAACTCATCAAATGAAATAGTAAGCTTGTGTTCTGAGTTTAATTGAAAGTATCAGAGCTATGCAACAATTGACGGAGTTTTCGGACGATTAAATGACTACAATTTCGAATGTTTTCAATTATGAGTCCTATTTCAGTAACCACAAACCACTTGTAGTTAGATTTAAGAGAAAATAATTTTTTTTCAAATATAAAGAAACGTCTTTATAATATTTTTTTACAGATATATGCATTACACAATTGAATTTATAAACATTTCCAAAATTTACAAATATTTACTAAAAGGTAACAAACGTACTGATACATAACATGAAAATGCGCTAACACGTCCTGTGTCCAGAATGGAACAGGCTTAATTGCTTGTTTATTTACTTTATGAATTTCTTTGTTAATATCTTTGTGAATATTTTTGTTAATATCTTTGTGAATATCTTTGTGAATATCTTAGTTCTGGTAAGAAGAGACAAAATAAAGAAAACACCACTGATATTTAATAATACCACATCGAGACACCACTGAACTAATACATCGAGACACCACTGAACTAATACATCGACACACTCCCCACTGAACTAATACATCGAAACAGTCCCCACTGAATTAATAAATCGACACACCACTGAACTAATACATCGACACACCACGGAACTAATACATCGACACACCACTGAACTAATACATCGACACACTGCACACTGAACTGATACATCGAAACACTCCCCACTGAACTAATACATCCACACACCACTGAACTAATACATCGACACACTACGCACTGAACTAACACATCGAGACACCACTGAACTAATACATCGACACACTCTCCACTCAAATAATACATCGGCACACCACTGAACTAATACATCGACACACCACTGAACTAATACATCAACACACCACTGAACTAATACATCGAGACACCAGTGAACTAATAAATCGAGACATCACTGAACTAATACATCGACACACTACGCACTGAACTAACACATCGAGACACCACTGAACTAATACATCGACACACTCTCCACTCAACTAATACATCGGCACACCACTGAACTAATACATCGAGACATCACTGAACTAATACATCGACACACCACTGAACAAATACATCGACACACACTCTCCACTCAACTAATACATCGGCACACCGCGGAACTAATAAATCGACACACCGCTGAACTAATACATCGGCACACTTTCCACTGAACGAATACATCGGCACACCACTGAACTAATACATCGGCACACTCTCCACTCAACTAATACATCGGCACACCACTTAACTAATACATCGAGACATCACTGAACTAATACATCGACACACCGCTGAACAAATACATCGACACACACTCTCCACTCAACTAATACATCGGCACACCGCGGAACTAATAAATCGACACACCGCTGAACTAATACATCGGCACACTTTCCACTGAACGAATACATCGGCACACCACTGAACTAATACATCGGCACACTCTCCACTCAACTAATACATCGGCACACCACTGAACTAATAAAGTGTCACCACAATTTTAGCCGTAACCTCATTAGTTCTGCCACCATCTGCCCGCCCCCTGCGACTGTCACGCCATAAATTTGAACTTTAGAAAAAAAACTCGATTAAAAATAGACTAAAAATCAATCCATCAGCAAGCCAGGGACAGACAACCTGGTAAGCAATTTAAACTGAGTTGTCCCTAGAGGAAAGTAGAGTGACTCTCCTTTGGCCTGTCACAGTCAGAGCATGTCGGGTAGAAAAAAAAAAGAGAACGCCCGCCCCCCTTACCCTATGACATCTGTTTTATTTACTCCTGGAAACAGAAGTTTAGAAGCTTATTGCGTTGGTGTGGGTGGTCTGTCTATCTATCTATCTATCTATCTATCTATCTATCTATCTATCTATCTATCTATCTATCTATCTATCTATCTATCTATCTATTTATCTATCTATCTGTCTTCTATCTATGAATCTGTCTGTCTGTCCGTCCGTCCGTCCGTCTGTCTGTCTGTCTGTCTGTCTGCCTGCCTGCCTGTCTGTCTGTCTGTCTGTCTGTCTGTCTGTCTGTCTGCCTGCCTGTCCGCCCTGTCCGTCCACCCATCCTTCCTTCCTTCCATCTATCTTTCCCTTACTTTGCCTGTTTATGTCACTCACTCTCTTCCTCCTATTTTCCCCTTCCTCTTTAACTCACTAATAATCTTTTCCTTTCTATACCTAAAAAAAAAAAATCACTCGCTATCCCTCCCTTTCTTTCCATATATAACCCCCCTCCCCTCCCCTCACAATCTCCCAATCCAACAATCTGTCTCTATACTTACTTCTGGTCTGCTCTATTTCTCCTTCTGTCTACCATCTACCAGCTTCTCTCTCTCATTTCTTATTCTCCGCATCTGTTTTATCAATCTCTACACTCCCCCCCCTACCCACCCAACTCCCTACAGGCTCTGCTCCCCCCCGTTTCCACTATTTAGCCTTTTTTTTCTCTTTACCCCTCCCCCCCCCCTCCATTAATCACCTATTAACAAAGTAATTATCCACAGTGCTTCAATTCTCAATTACAAATTTCATTATTCAAATTATCATCACTTGGCTTTATTTAGAAATTGCGTCTTTATTTTCTTATGCCCCCCCCCGGGGGGGGGCGGGGGTAGGGAGAGGAGTTAGAGAAGTTTTGTTATTACATTATTTTTCTGTTATTTCTTAATATAATTTGTCATGTACTAAAGAATGTACTGTACTAATCAGCTCCAAGCTTTGCTATTACGTCATGTTTTTTTTTAATGTAACGTGTAAATAATATCTTATAGAAAAGTGCAAACATATCTAAAATGATAGATATACAAAGACAGACGGAAATATAGATAGAAATACCGTCTAATAATAGAATCTACAGATACAGGTGTAATAAATGTTTGTAAAAGAACTGGTAATCTATTAAAATAGCTACCATAATTTTTCTAAGTATATTCCATTTTGTATAAATAAGACTATTTCTACTTGCATTTGAAACATCTAAGAGCGATTTTGGATTCAGCGTTAAATAGAAAGTAAAGAATTAATACAACAGTATTCCAGTTTAAAATACAATCATGAAAAAATCGGATCTGCCCGAAACCAAAATATAACCTAGCCTACCGATCAAGCATAAAGAGATATAACTATATACAAAGGTTTTTTTGTATGGTACAGCTAGTAATAGAATAATAATTTCGATTCATGAATGTTCATATACCCACCAATTTTTTTTTCTATTTGGTATTTGTCCCAAGTGTTAAGTTTGACAATCCATTATCCATCAAAGAGATAGCTCACTTATTGTCAGGTATCTGTAGCCAAAAGTGGATGCTGAATCGTCTTACACGTTACAACTGTAACAGTTGTCGGATTTCCAACTTCTCCCCCACCCCCACCCCCTATTGTTGCCGAGTAGATTTGAGCAACTAGGTTAAGAACCTGGGATAACTTGTATACACTTGGAGTTCATTGAAAGGAAATAAATAAAGAATCGTCCATTGCTAGATAAGGCTTTCAGATAGCACAAGTACAACCGACTAAGCTGTTAGTGCAATACTGAGATGAGCTTCTGAAATAGCTACTATATACGTGGGGCGCAATGGTATTCTAGGTACTACAGGGTGAGTATAAAATTATTAAAGTGGAGGCGAAGTTTTGAGATTGCACCCTGCTCTGTTTGTACTAGTGCATTAAATATGGCGCGCCTAATTTTGTTTAGCCCTGACACTTCTGCTTGCAGGGCCGCTGTTAGGGGATCCCTTGTCAAAGCCCCGTGTCTGTGAGGCTTAACGATTTCGTGATTTATTAATTTTGTTTATTTTGAAGTGAAATTGGGGTTAAATGAGATCACCATTGTTCAACGACCCCAGATTTTGTGGATACGATCCTGTCGCTTTGGCGATGGCGTTATTCACCCCTTGTACGTCTTACACAGGACCCATAGACGTAACGGTTACTGAAGAACACTGCAGGACGGGCACATCTAATAGATGTGTACGTGTTTGTGTTTATTCCTCCCACAAAATATCTTTGAGAGCTTGCCAAAGTGAAAGTTTGAATGAACATGTGTATTTCCAAAGAATGTTTTTCCAAAGATTGTGTTTCTAAAGAGTGTGTTTCTAAAGAGTGTATTTCCAAAGAGAGTGTTTCCAAAGAGCGTGTTTCCAAAGAGCGTGTTTCCAATGAGTGTGTTTCCATTGTGCGTGTTTACAAAGACTGTGTTTCCAATGAGTTTGTTTCCATGGAATGTGTTTGTTTGCGTGTTAATATGCCTACGCGAGAGTCTGTGTGAAAGTGTGCTGTTGACGTTCAGACCCTGAAAGATAGTAGTTGGGGGGGGGGGGTTGGGGGAGGAGGGTGTGTCTGTTTGTTTTCCTTACCGGCCACAGGGTGTAGACACAACTTGCCGGACACACTTTTAGGTGTCGGTATGGGGGTGAAGAATGGAAGCAAGAGCCCGACCCTCTATCACCCCTAGAGGTCACCACTTCACTTTGAATTATTGATAAGCAGGAAAGTTTTTCTTCTTCGTTATTTTTTTTTTTTGAAAAACTGGACACACGAGTAGGTGAGAAAAGAAGGACGGGAAGCATTATACGAAACGAAACGAAATAAAACTTTTGAAAAAAAAGTGAAACATTTTAAAGTCGAAAGAGAATATAACAAACAAACAAAAAACAAAACAAAAAGCAACCAACGAAAAAATTGAAGAAAGCTTTGGCCGTCTCCATTGAAACTGGTCAGCGCTCCCCCTAAAATGCTATACAGCATGATGTACCTACTGGTGTGTGTGTGTGTGTGGTCAGATGGGTCACATTAGTCAACCTGAGATCGACATACGGCTAGAATGCCCGGAATCGTCCGACTACTCTCTTACTGTTTGACCCATTTCAAAAATAATTACAAACAAGCAATTAAGCCTGTTCCATTCTGGACACAGGACGTGTTAGCGCATTTTCGTGTATGTATCAGTACGTATGTTATATTTCAGTAAATATTTGTAAATTTTGGAAATGTTTATAAATTCAATTGTGTAATGCATATATCTGTAAAAAAAATTATAATAAAGACGTTTCTTTATATTTGAAAAAAAATTATTTTCTCTTAAATCTAACTACAATTGGTGTGTGGTTACTGAAATAGGACTCATAATTGAAAACATTCAAAATTGTAGTCATTTAATCGTCCGAAAACTCCGTCAATTGTTGCATAGCTCTGATACTTTCAATTAAACTCAGAACACAAGCTTACTATTTCATTTGATGAGTTTCTTAATAAATCTTGGTAAAACTACGTGCAGCAGTATTTCGCACCAAATGAATGGGTTATTGAACGTACAAGGTGTAGAATGGGGCTATATATATAATATATAAGCCCCTTAGGATATGATAATGATATATACATCATGGGTCTAGGACTTATGGTTGTTGAGATATAGGGCGCTCCTTTGTTAATATAGCTTATATAGTAAAAAACGGTACTTTATAAGGCCCCTTTTACGGCCCTCAGAGGTCAGATCGCGAAACGGAAAAGTCATTTCTTGGCAGGCCAAGACCTACAAAATGATATATACATCATGGGTCTAGGACTTATGGTTGTTGAGATCTAGGGTGATGACAGACAGACAGACAGACAGACAGACAAAACGGGGACAATAGAGCATTTTTTTTTCGAAAATGCTCTAAAAATTACAATGAAGAATGTAAGAGTATTTCTTAAAAATAAAAAAAAATGGGTTTAATGGAATTATTTTTTGGTAATAAATAAGCAATGGTTGTAATATATGGGGTGATTTTTAGGAATAATACGTGTGATTTCAAGGGGGAGGAGGGAATGGAAAAGGGTGACTGATTTTATTATAACGTTCCTGTCTATCCATCCGACTATGACATTATTCAGCAGTCAATCTAATTACTTTAGTCGCATAGTCCAACAGTCAACAGTATTATAAACTCCATGTTATTATTTATGGAAATAATTATAAATAACAAATGATCTTTGAAAAATTACCCAAGGTGGTGGGGGGGGGGGGAGCGGCTCCTAAAATTGTGTGGACAATTTTTTTTTTTAAGTTGCAGCCCCCCTTTCCCCTTTTGTTAAGCCACTGCAGGAAACTTCTATAAAGACTTGAAGCAAAAAGCCATGTTTCGGTAAAAGAAAAAAAAAAAACAAAAAAAAAAACAACATGTCTTTAAAGCTGTTATTTCTGCTTGATTAAAATTGTGTTAAAGACATCTTAAACAACAAAAAAAAAAATGCCATTTCGAAACTTTGAGACTTGGGAAAATAAAAAACTTGTTACTCTAAAAGGCCAAACATTAAGGGGGGAAAAACAGCTCAAAGCGCTACAAAAAGGAACAAAATCGAAAGCTATCCGGGAAGAGGCAATATATATATATATATATAGAGAGAGAGATAGTTATATATACATAAGTTAAAATAAAATATATAACAACACAAAGAGTTGTTCAAGGGGAGATGATCTAATGTGTTCTTTGTCTTGTGGAGAATTCCGGTCAATGAACACAAGCACAAAAAAAAAAAAGAGGCTGTGTGTGTGTGTGTGCGGGGGTGAGGGGGAGCCGGGGGTTGGAGGGGAGATAAATAGAAAAGAAAATTTGTGAGCAGTCCATTGGACTGGAATCACATACTTGGTCATTTGTGTTGGTAATCGGATAAGCTTGAGAACAATACGATATGCTGTGTCGATTCTGAAATACTGGTTTCTGACCCCCCCCCCAAACCCCCTCCCCACACTCACATGATGAAGACATTCCCCCCCCCCCCAACCCCCATGAGTTGGAAGCGTCCATTTGTTTGACAAATGTTGACCGCCAAGAAGAAAAATAAGAGGGGAAATAAAAGTACCTTATAAATAGGTGTCCAGGCAAGTGATTAATGGACAAGATAAAGTTTCATCAGGATTAAACACACAGTAGACTCGTCCAGTTGAAATCTGGGTCGTTTTCGGCAAACCTCGGATTTCGTCAATTAGGATTTTTTTTTGCACCCTTCAACGAAACTTTTTTTTTTTAATGGGAGAAGAATAATTATGGGATGTAGAAGGGTGTTTATTATAATAAGAGTCATATGAGAAAAATAGATTGAAAGTCGGTCAAGCTAAAGATGTTTATATTCTTACAGTTAAATCATCACGCGAAAGAAATATTTATGTCAATAATAAACGGTCTTAAATTCAACAGAGTCCGTAAAGTTATCACACCGACCCTGGTAAATATAAAAGTAAAGTTCATGTAGGCCTTAGGTCCAGGGCTCGATGTACTGCCGGGGATGCCGGGGATATCCGCAGCACTGAGACCTGCCATCCCCGGCTCTGATTTAGCTAATATATCCCAGCCGGGGTTGAAATCATAGACATTTATACCCGGCTCTGCAGAATCTTTTTTTCATCCCCGGCATTGTTTTTCTCTTAAATCGAGCACTGCTTAGGTCAGGGTCTTCGGTGAAGATCAAGTGTAGAATTCGTATGTTTATATTTATATTAACTATGTAGTGATCGAAAAAGCCCCTTTTTTAAGCCAATTCTATGATCCACTAACAACAGTTTTTGAAGCCAATTCTACCATAGTATGAGCCACTAGCAACAGTTTTTTAAGCCAATTCTACCATAGTATGAGCCACTAACAACAGTTCTCCCAACCAATTCTACCACAGTATGAGCCACTAGCAACAGTTATCCCAACCAATTCTATCCATGCTCTCTAGCTGCTTCCAGCTGAACCCCATCCCGGTGATCTCAGCTTAGAGGTCGCGCCTCTCGGTCGGCTTTGTGGCTTCCTTTCAAGCTTTCACCAGGGCCGTTTTAAGGTCATCGTAGGCCCTAGGCACTTTCAAAGGCGTAGGCCCTCCCTATCTTCATTTTAAATATTTTTCAAGAATGCACCGGCACCTATTTGCGATTTGAAATCTAAATAAACTTTGAGGACGTCACATGTGATTTTGCTAAGAAAAAGAGCCGAAATGTTAACATACTGTAATTTACAGATCTACAGCACTGCAGCTTGACGTATAGAGGGCTCTGGGCAGAGGTAGTACCTTTGATGCTCTGACAGCTGCACCCTCGGGTGGTCAAGCTCACTGGTCCTCGCTCATCTCTTGAATCTCTCACGTGTGGCTCCCCGCGCCACACCCTGGGCAACGGTCTTAGCTAACCGGCTGAACCGCGTAAGGGGGTGGTACTGACACGGCACCACTGGGCGTATGAACTTCCAAATTGAAGTCACCGGCCAGGGCGGACAAGATCAAATGTGAACCCAACGGCTACGTGTCCGTGATCAAGGCGGGCCACCGATAAGGAGGAAACCGGCTGTGGTCAAGGTTGGGCGCCGCCAAGCATTTCCTGCCCCAGATACACCCTGACTAGTTTTCAGTCAACAACGGTGCCCCAACGACCCATCCACGGGTTAAGGGATAGAAGAAGAAGAACTTGTTTTCACTTTATGTTCTGGCTTTCGTAGGCCCTTGAAAAAAGTCCGAGGCCCTAGGACTAAAAATATCTGTTTTATCTGTAGTTATTGTTTCTATAGCAACAAAGGTTGTTTTTTTTTACACATTCAAAACTTAGAGGGGGGGGGGGAGAAAGGGGTGGACTTGAAACGAAATTTCACTATTACCTGGGAAAAATCCCGTTTGTTCTCATCGAGGATCGAACCGGGGACCCTAAGATCGATAGTCGATAAGCTATCTCCACTGATATACTGTTAGGCAAAGGGAACTAAATCTTTTTTTTTTAACATGTATTCAAAGCTCAACTCTTGATCTTTTGTACTCTGTGTTTTGCTCTGATTTATCTCCCCCATTGTGTTTCGTCACGCGTTAATCGATTCGATGATTCGGTGATTCAATGATTCGACGTGACCACTCTTCCGTGACTTTAAAAGTGGAAATTAATAAATAAATATATATATATCCGAATGCGTGAAATGTTTCCAAAAGAGCTTTTCTTTTACGTAATTGATGTATATTGTAATTGTACAATCTTATAATGACTCCCATTACTTTAGCTACATCGGCGGAAAGGTCAGTTATCTGGCATATCCACGATAACACGGGACATTGGTTGCTTAAAAAAAAAATGAAGAGATACAGCTTATGTCCCTTATATTACCAGATTACATCTATAATCATATTGCTTAGGGAAATTCCAATTCGAAACTTACACAATTTTACTTTTTTTTTTGGAAATTCCCGGAAATGATGAGAACTTTTAATAATAGTTTACTTACCGTGAACAAAACAAACAACATATCTAATATATAAACGAAGAGAAGAAGAACAGATAGATGTATCTAGTACAGGGGTGGGCAAACGTTTTCTACGGAGGGCCACATTGAATACTTGATTGTTATCGGCGAGCCGCATATATGTTGTGTCTACTTCAGTTAAAATTTACAACGAATGAAAAAATGAATTATAGATAATAACCAACTATTTGTCATATATTTCACATTCAAACTCTTAAACAAAGAAAATTAACATCGATATAGGATTGCAATATGTGCTTGCATACGGGCCGCACAATATACCATGAAGGGCCACATGCGGCCCGTGGGCTGTAGTTTGCCCACCTCTGATCGAGTAATTAGCACTGGACACAAACTTTGTTCAATGTTTAACTTCGCGACCAAAGAAATTTTGCCCGGGAGGTATGCCGGTCTTTATGTAACCGTTGCGTGCGTAGACATTCCTTGCCCATTAAAAAGAACTGGAACGTTTGCAAGATTGGTTGCGTGTGTGTGCGTGCGTGTGTGTGTGTATGTGTGTGTGTGCACCAGCTCATAAATATTCATGAAGATGAGCAGTAAACTGTCATTGTGCATATTCCAAACATCCAGAACACTTCAGGTCAACTTTGGAATAATAGAAGTAAACAAGTAGATGAACAGTTTGTTGAGAAGTAAACAAGTAGTTGAACTGTTTGTTAGCCTTTTTTATGCTCCTTTCATGTTGTTTATACATTAAATTTGCTGAGCTAAAATGTTTTTTTTTATATTTTATCTCCATTTTTAAAGCTCCAATTAATTTAAGGCGCTGAACCTGAAGAAATGTCATAGGTCGTGAGGTCAGATTACGGACAAGGACAGTACACAAAACTGACAAAAATAAACAAATAAAAAATTGGCATATATTCTGGGAGTGGTTAATTCCAAAAACTGTTAAATACCGTTTAAATCAGCGCTATTAATTATTAACCTCTCCCAGAATATATGCCAATATAGGGAAATAAGCTAATGAGTATGATAACTCAATTTTTGAAAATTTTGTACTTACCAGGTTTTGGAACTCACCCCTCAGTTCCAAACTAATCTACAACAATAAAAATCAAGATTTGCATAATAATGTTTCAGAACATGTTTGTTTAATTTTTTTTTAAATCATTTTATTTATTTCGATTTACATTTTGAATATTTCTTGACAATTTGAATAAGCAGTTTTTTTTCCAATCTTTGTTTCTTTGTTTTTTCTGTTTAATGTTGAGACATTCTGTTAGATTGTGATCAGGTGATTGTTAAAGGCAATGGTAGGTTAATAGAAAAAATAACAAAATAATACACGTCAAATCGGGATGATCATTAAAGAAGAACAAATAATATCTCCACACACACAGCCACACACACACAACCACACACACAGAACCACACACAGCCACTCACACACACACAACCACACACACAGCCACACACACAGCCACACACAGCCACACACACAGCCACACACACAGCCACACACACAGCCACACACACACACACAACCACACACACAGCCACACACACAGCCCCCCACACACACAGCCCCCCACACAACCACACACACAGCCACACACACACAGCCACACACACACACAACCACACACACACAGCCACACTCACATAACCACACACACAGCCACACACACAGCCCCCCACACACAAAGCTACACACACAACCACACACACAGCCACACACGCGCACACAACCACACACACACAACCACACACACAACCACACACACAACCACACACACACAACCACACACACAACCACACACACAACCACACACACACAACCACACACACAGCCACACACACACACAGCCACACACACACACAACCACACACACACAACCACACACACACACTCGCGTCCTTAAGAAAATTAAAGACGAGCACTTTTTTTTTTCTAAATTTGGTACGCACTCATTCTCCCCCCCCCCCCAGCCCCTATGCAGACGATGAGCAGACGTCTGTTTTTTTCCCGGGCGCAGCAGTTGGTCAGGTTAAATTTGGCGTTTCTTTGACAGCCACCAATCTTTTCTAAGGGGACATAAACACTCTATAAGTGACTTGTTCTGGAATGGTGTAACACGCAATGTGTTTCTGATGGTCTGTGTCTTGAGATGATGTAGTTTATCGACCTTTGTTCCTGCAGGTTTCAGTCTCTGTGGCTGTATTAACAAAGTCATGACGCCGACAGTTCTATGTGCAGATAAACAAATTCCAGCACATTTGAACACTTGTACTTGACATGTTGATGACTTGAAAGGAAGAAAACCAAAAATAGACCGTGTACCTACGTTTGTGAGCTGATTTGGACCCAATCCCAGCAAGACTGCTCTATTATATAGTTTCTAGAGCTTTCTTAACAATAATCGAAGGACAATTAAACAATAAACATGACAAATCCATCACAGATACATCAAAGGTGGAAAAAAATATATTCTAGACATCTATAATGTAGAAAAATCTATTCTAGACATCTATAATGTAGAAAAATCTATTTTAGATATCTATAATGTAGAAAAATCTATTTTAGTCATATTCTATACACATCTAGTTTGGACATCACTGGCCCAGACACATCTAATGTGAAAATATCTAATGTGGACATGTCTAATGTGGAATGTGGACATGTCTAATGCGGACAAATATGTGGATATATGGACTTATCTAATTTGGACTTATCTAATGTAAAGCACACTGCAGTCACATACTTGTAAATCACACTGCAGTCATATATTTGTAATGATATTGCAGTCATATGTTTGTTAACATTCAGCAATGCCATCTTTTATAATGATAATGAAGGCAACAATGCTGTAAATATACAAAGGTTATATCCAATAAATTACCTATCATATACATGCTATCGCTTAGCTAGTAAAGCTTATAAACATTGTACGAGATAGTAGCCGTGAAAAAACGTCATACAATATTAAATGACGTATTTCTTTTGCATTATTCATATACATTTCTTTGGAGACCAAAATAACAAAAAAATGTATGTATTTCTGAAGAAATAATTCCAGAATTTCGATTTTTTATAGTTACTTATAATAACATCCATAAATAATGTAGCAGTAAAAAATGTACCGTGATATTTTCTAAATATAGAACATAACTTTCCATATTTATGTTTACGTTTTTTTCATTGATGGAAAGAAGTGAGATCTCTAGGACAGGGGGGATAACTTGGACTATTCCACTGCTGTAATGACTGTCATTTCTTGGTGAACGTGTGGCTTTCAGAGTGCGGGATCAAGTGACTTTAATTGACATCAAATTGACCATCATCTGTCACTGGGCAGTCGGCAAGAGAAACTAATAATTGCTTCCTCGCTGGCTACTGTTTATACTATACCATAACCTAACAATTACTTAAAAATGAGAAATATTACTGGGGCCTAGATTTCGCCCATATATTTCAGTTGTGGCGTTTTTCATTATTACATGAAATATTGCAATAAACTGTCCCAGTTAGGCTGGTATAAAACCGGTTTTTTTTGTTACATGAAATATTATAATGAACTGTCCCAGTTAGGCTGGTATAAAACCGGTTTTTTTTATTTTGCTACATGAAATATTGCATTAAACTGTCACAGTTAGGCTGGTATAAAACCGGATTTCTTTTTTTGGTTAAATAATTTTATTATTAAGACGGATATTCATATTCGGTTATATTTAGCATAGGCTTGCCGTGCGTCCCGGTTTGACCGGGACAGCCCCGGATATACTGGGTTGTCCCGGTGTCCCGCCCGGTTGTTGAAATTGTCCCAGTTTAGATTCAGGGCACAGTTTCTTGGAAATAATTGAGAAAAATTATTAGATCAGAGAATAATTAATCTGCTCTTGTGTGATCAGTAACATTTTGGTAAGTAACACAGTAATACAAATTTACAGAAGTGAAAAATACTAGTGCTACAACAAGAAGAAAACTGTTTTGTTTTGTAAAAATATCATGTTTGTGTACCGTTATGAATAAAATAACAAAGATTATCTATTCTATATTTTAAGTGTTTTTTACATCACTGTTTTCATACCCCCCCCCCCCGGAACCGACATCCCTAAACCTAAAGTAAAAAAGACAGAACTGTCCCGGTTGGTCCGTGAAAAAATATGGCAACCCTATTAGCATATTGTTCGGTATACTTATATACAGACATGGCCTTGCGCGGGATGGCGGAACGGAACACGAGGCTCTGAACGAGTATCAAAAGTGGGGATCGGAGTTTAATTTGTTATGTTAATTTGTAATTGTACCGACCTGAAGCACCCCTGGGGCGAGAGGTTTGGTGAGTCGCTCAAGTCACCTGTACCCCCCCCCCCGGGCTGACATTGGCTAAGGGTGGGAGACTCTTCAGTAGACCAGTAAGCTTGTACAGACTCAACAGGGAGCTAATGTTCCCACCCCTCACACACACACACACCCACCCACTTCCACGTATCCGAAGGCTTTAACCTAACATGTCACTTTAGTCTGTATTTGCGTCCCAAGCACTAAAAAAAAAAGGAAGGTTTAACAAATCATTACAAAAAAAAATATAATTTATAGCGAGTTAATATAAAAACAGAAAAAATAGGAGCAGAAATAAAATCTACTTTTAATTTACTGCAGCATTATTTCTGACCTAGATTACTGAAATAAATCCTTGTAAACAGTTTACAACAGTTCAGTTTACGCATTCCTCTGTAAACACAAATTGTTGGACATTTTTCGTCTTTTTATAACATCGATATTTAGAGTGGGGAAGGAGTGGCATCTTTTTTTAATAGGTATAATTTTTTTTTTTAAATTCCTATTGCTCTATTACGTCACAAATCATTTTTAAAAGCACAATATTTCTATTGGCACCAACCAAATCAGTTTTTTGAAAGCACAATATTTCTATTGGCACCAACCAAATCAGTTTTTTGAAAGCACAATATTTCTATTGGCACCAACCAAATCAGTTTTTTGAAAGCACACTATTTCTATTGGCACCAACCAAATCAGTTTTTTGAAAGCACAATATTTCTATTGGCACCAACCAAATCAGTTTTTTGAAAGCACAATATTTCTATTGGCACCAACCAAATCAGTTTTTTGAAAGCACAATATTTCTATTGGCACCAACCAAATCAGTTTTTTGAAAGCACACTATTTCTATTGGCACCAACCAAATCAGTTTTTTGAAAGCACAATATTTCTATTGGCACCAACCAAATCAGTTTTTTGAAAGCACAATATTTCTATTGGCACCAACCAAATCAGTTTTTTGAAAGCACAATATTTCTATTGGCACCAACCAAATCAGTTTTTTGAAAGCACAATATTTCTATTGACACCAACCAAATCAGTTTTTTGAAAGCACAATATTTCTATTGACACCAACCAAATCAGTTTTTTGAAAGCACAATATTTCTATAGGCACCAACCAAAATAAACTATTTCTTTTTTCTTTACTATTTTTAAAATGAAATCTATTCATTTACCTCCCCCCCCCTCCCCCCCATTTTACAGCTCCAGTAGTTCTCTAACGTTGCTTTTGTTGGATATAATAGAATTAATCCCCACTGTTGGATTTTCTGTTTGCTTGGTAACAGGGGGGAGGGGGGAAGCGGGCGGGGGCTGGTAGTACTTGGAGAGCCCGGGAGAGATAAGAATTTCGCTCCAATGATGTCACGTCTTTGAGGAGCCAAATGTCACAGCTTCGTTGATGTCATGTCCTAGAAAAGTCAAATGTTACATCCTCATTGATGTCACTCTTTGAGGAGCCACATGTCACAGCCTCGTTGGTCACGTTTTTGAGGAGCCAAATTTTACAGCCTCGGTGATGTCACGTCCTTGGGGAATCAAATGTCAAAACATCGTTGATGTCACGTCTTTACACCCAGATGTCACAACCTCGTTGGCCACTCGTAATCAGAGTGAGTGAATCCAACAGGAAGTCAGTCACATGAGCAGTCTCACTTTCAAACTCCCAGCAGAGCTTCAAACATTTGGGCGCTAGATTCAGGTTAACAGTCAATTGATTCTAATCTATTTATAATACATGAAGTTTGTGTTCGAGACAATTAAAAAAGAGATACATATAGATGGAGCACATCGGTCCAGTCATCGACATTTGGAAACTAGCTAAATACAGATTGATGAATGGATAGCGTGAGGGGGGGGAGAGAGAGAGAGAAGGAGAGGGGTAGAGAGAGAGGAGAGATTTCTAGAGAGCGAGAGGGGGCAAGAGAGAGAGATAAATATAGAGAGAGGAGGGAGAGAGAGAGGGGAGAGAGAGAGGGAATGAGTGAGAGAGGGAGAGAGAGAGGGGGAGAGAGGGAGAGAGAGAGAGAGAGAGAGAGTAAACGGTAAAACAGACTGCGTCGTCGCTTTCATGAACGGTATCACACACCAACGATATGACGTTGACTCAACAGTACATCAATACATTCGATATTTAATTAAAGCAGCACATGTAATCTTGCGGCCAATGAGATGACAGTCTCAATATAGTACTTGAAATAGTAAACTAAATGAATTGAAAGTCAAGTAAGGGAGGGCAGTGGTACACGTACCAACCCTACTACATACACAAAATGTCGAAAATGTTTTACACACATGCACCATCTAAAGGTGAAAAAAAGTCCACACCAGAGGCAAAAATTCATGCGCCACACCAGAGGCATAAATTCATGCGCCACGCCAGAGGCATACATTCATGCGCCACACCAGAGGCATAAATTCATGCGCCACACCAGAGGCATAAATTCATGCGCCAAACCAGAGGCATAAATTCATGTGCCACACCAGAGGCATAAATTCATGCGCCACACCAGAGGCATACATTCATGCGCCACACACATACTACCTCCCCAACAGCATTATGGAGTGGGGAGGGGGAGGTAATACTAATACCAACATTTCATATTTTCTTACATTGTTCATCTGTAATTGAACATAACAAATAGCTAGTACAAAATAACGTTCATAACATTTTTTTTCTCAAGAGATCATTTTATAGTTGTAACTTTGATACAACATTACATAAACTATTCAGAATACAACATTGCATAAAGTACTCTGGATACAACATTACATCAAGTACTCTGGATACAACATTACATCAAGTACTCTGGATACAACATTACATTAAGTACTCTGGATACAACATTACATAAAGTACTCTGGATACAACATTACATCAAGTACTCTGGATACAACATTACATAAAGTACTCTGGATACAACATTACATCAAGTACTCTGGATACACCATTACATCAAGTACTCTGGATACAACATTACATAAAGTACTCTGGATACAACATTACATCAAGTACTCTGGATACAACATTACATCAAGTACTCTGGATACACCATTACATCAAATACTCTGGATACACCATTACATCAAGTACTCTGGATACAACATTACATCAAGTACTCTGGATACAACATTACATAAAGTACTCTGGATACAACATTACATCAAGTACTCTGGATACAACATTACATCAAGTACTCTGGATACAACATTACATAAAGTACTCTGGATACAACATTACAAAAAGAACTCATTTATGGATGGCAGCAGATAAAAGACCAACTTATCAACAAACGATTCTCGTGTTATTGTTCTACTTTATTTATTTCTGATACTTTCATCTGTTGCAATTTCTCCACTCCCCATTGTTTATTTTTTTTTTATTTCTACTCTCAAGGGAGCAACTCGTGGTCAGCTCTCCCCTCCCCCCCCCACCCACATAACCCCCCCCCACCCACTCACCGTACAGTCTCGTGTAGACAGAGTTATCGAACAATGAGGCCACCTTCTTGCTGTTCATAATCTAAAGCGAATCAATGTTTATTGAGTTATTGCTTCACAATTTGAGGAAAGGGGAAGAGGTGGGGTGGGGTGGGGATATTCTCTGTCAGAGGAGCGGGGGGGGGGGGGGAATTGGGAACGCAGAAGGGGATGGGTGGGTGGGTGGGGAAGAGATGAAAGTTGATGAAGGGAATGTGTACAAAAAGAGGGTTCTGAGAGGAGAAAGGGGGGGGGGCGGTGTTGAATTAGGAATGTGTTGAATTATCCTCAGCTCTTCACACAAGAAGATATTAGGAATAAAAGAATTATCGAATGAGTTGGCTAAGCCTCGACGGTGAAGGGACCTGGTTGGGGGGGGGGTGATGAGTGAAAAGGGAAGGGGGAGGAGGAGGTATTTGTTTGCGGATTTTTCAAAAAGCTAGGATTACCTTGAATTAGGACCGTACAATGGGTGGCGGGGGGGTGGGATAGATAGGCGTGAAATAAGTGTCAAAAGAGTAATGACGATAATTGAGTGGCAAAAACTGAATAGTCATTGTATAGTCATTGTATAGTCATTGTATGTTCATTGTATAATCATAGTATAGTCATAGTATGGTCATAGTATAGTCATTGTATAGTCACAGTATAGTCATTGTATGTTCATTGTATGTTCATTGTATAGTCATTGTATAGTCATTGTATAGTCATTGTGTGTTCATTGTATGTTCACTGTTTAGTCATAATATAGTGATTGTATAGTCACTGTATAGAAATAAAACGTTGTAGCTATTTGTGTGAGTGAAAAGCAGATAAGAATAATCCTTGAAAAATGTGGACAAAGTGCAGAAATCACTCACTGATGGGTAGCGAAGAGTTATACAAAGTGAGTAGCAATAAAAAATACCCACGAGAGTTTTGCAGTATAAATTGTACAGCGATTGTCGAGTGTCAAAACAAATGAGATAAATTACGTCATAGTTCGTGCCAATGACCCATAGTCCTGTAACATCTTGCAATTTTTGTATAAACCTGGATCACTTTTAAAAGACATTTTTTTTTACTGGTCACTAGATCTTCAGAGAAGGAACAAACTACTTTTTAGTTTTCTTGATGACCCCTCTACGGCTGTTAATTGAGCAACAAAACAATGTAGCAATGTAAGGAGAAAGGACACTACAAAATATAACACTATAAAACACTTCAAAACACTACAAAATATAACACTACAAAACACTTCAAAACACTACAAAATATAACACTACAAAACACTTCAAACCACTACAAAATATAACACTACAAAATACTTCAAAACACTACAAAATATAACAGTACAAAACACTTCAAAACACTACAAAATATAACACTACAAAACACTTCGAAACACTACAAAATATTACACTACAAAACACTTCAAAACACTACAAAATATTACACTACAAAATAAAAAAAAGTAAAGAAAATGCAGAACAAAAGATTTCATTAAACTGATTATGTTCTCGGGATACAAATTGCACAGCTCAGTTCTAATCCTTTAATCCCCCTGAAAAAAACAAAAGAACAAAAATCTTGAGACAAAGAGACAATACAGTGTATGGGGAATTTTTACCAATGACGTATCAAATTTCACAATATGTACAAACTATGTACAAATTATTTACAAACTATGTACAAACTATGTACAAAATATGTACAGAATATTACAGAATATGTACAAAATATGTACATAATATGTACAAACTATTACACAATATGTACAAACTATGTACAAACTATGTACAAAATATGTACATAATATGTACAGAATATGTATAAAATATGTACATAATATGTATAAAATATGTACAGAATATGTACACAATATTACAAAATATGTACAAACTATGTACAAAATATGTATACAATTAAAACGTCTTTGAATGATGATTGGATTGTCATGTGGTATATTCAGCACCCAGTCAAATTTATTGTCCATGTTTTGTCCTGCACCCATTTAAAATAAAGACCAATTTCACCTGGAAAAAATGTTGCAAAGGTGCCCAACAAGGATTCGAACCCTGGCTCTACAGTTGAGGGTTTCCACTTCATGACACCCCCAACCCCCTTAAGTAATTTTTTTTTGTTAAATCCTTGTGATGCAGAGATGCCTATTTCTTGATGCTATAAACCATTTTAATGGGACGGTTTTTTTTTTTTTTGTAAAGCCAGTCTTTTTATCTTTACATTAGCTGATAGTGCAGTGTCTATTGAGGCACCACGGGAGATAGGGAGGGAAGTTTCACGATGTCTTAAAATAATCTAGTAATTCTTACAGGAGATCTATCTTCCAGGGATCTTACATCCATCAGGTTCAATATGTACTTAAAAAAAATAAATTCTAAGTTATTCTCATCATTTGGTCGAAGTGTTTAGTTCATAGAAACCTTAGAAAGTATTTTGTGTCAATAGAAAAAAAAATGAAATCCTCTTAAAGAGTTTAAATGACATTTAAATGTCAATGACATTTAGATATGTTTGATATCAAATCAACCTTTGTTTCTTCTCTCTCGACCAATCTTGAAATGTCATGACATATCAGATGTCAAACGTCAAAAAATACCTTTTGTTTTTTTTTGTCTGATGTCATTACGCGAAATGTCATGACACACAATATGACTCAAATGCCAACTCCTGTCTTTATCATCTCAGGTATCATCGTGGACTCTTCAGAGACGGAGATCATTTCAGTCTTCAAGGGGCTCCTGCAGGCTCACAACACCAGAGAAGGCGGCACCAACAAGGTGGTATTGAACGCCTCCTGGTACAATGCGGACATTGATAACAACTGTGACCTGATCAAGGCGAGTAAGTGTTTCACCTTATCATATTACTGGTATCGTCATAGGTGTATGCCATAACAAAGGTCTGTCACATGGTAATTTGGTGAAGTGTATATTTTAAAATACTGCATGGGTTTGACATACTATAAAGACTGCGCCAATAGCAGAGGTCTATCTATCTATCTATCTATCTATCTATCTATCTATCTATCTATCTATCTATCTATCTATCTATCTATCTATCTATCTATCTATCTATCTATCTATCTATCTATCTTTCAATTTTTCTACCTACCTAGGATAAATGCGTTAGCCCCCCCCCCTGGCAATGTGCCCATTGGAAATGCGTGAAGACGGATCTTAAAATGGGCCCCACTCAAATGTTGTATTTGTCAGGTAGAAAATGTAAATTCAACGCATGCTCAGGGGTGGAGGGGTCAAGCAGGGCTGTAGCTAGTGGTCAAGAGTTTAGTACAGTGGGTGCTGTTAGCTAGAAGATAAATACATATGGGGGCTTGCTGACCTAAAGACGAAATCTATTAGCAGTCAACAAGAGATGAAATTGTTTACTATATATAATTAATGAAGCTTTAACAATTATAAATAATTTACTTCATAATCCTGTATTATTACAAAAAACAGACTAAAATTTACTATCAAAAAACGTTTGATATTATGTTTCTAGTTTCTAATCAGCAATGGTTGATTTATTTAATTATATTCTTGTTTATTTAATCTTCATGTATCTTGTCATCCTCTGATACTTCACTTGTATTTCATACTTTATCTATTATGAACTTCAGTATCGCTTTCAAATTGAAATTTAATGAACTGTTATTTAAGACGGAATTAAAACTGAATGACAGACAAATTAATATTAAAAAATAAAACCAAAACAATGACAAATTATTCTTCCGTTTTTTCCCCAAGATTTTTAAATTTACACATTGGTCGACGAAAGGAAACAGAAAAACTACAAATTATGGAAGTTTTTACTTCCAACTCAATACAGTACTACAGACCTTTAGTCTACTGTATCCTGTGTACCTTCTCCCCAGAAATTAACCGTGATATACTGTTCTAGTTTCTATCAAATTGTTAATCTAGTTTTATATATTAAACTGTTTTTTTACGTTAATCTCGTTATGTGGGTTTATTTTATAATGACAGAAAATAAAATAAAAATGTTGAACAAAATATATTTACTAAATGTTTGTAGTGCACTGAACCTCAGATTAGATGGGGCAAGGGGTGGGGGGGGGGAAAGGGGTAGCAAAAACAATATCCTAACAGTGTGCCCCCCTGGCAGACTTTGCACTAAGTAGCTACCTAGTTCAACTATGTTTATAAATGGCCCTGCGCTCATACAAACATACATGCATGCACACATACAAACATACATACAAACATATATACATACAAACATACATATATGCATACATACGAACACACATACATAGATACATACATACATATATACATACAGACAGACACACATACACACATACATACAGACACACAAACAGACACAGTTAAGACCTATTTATCCAAGTAAAACATTCCCTTTGTTTTCAATTACAGTCTATACATTTTATTTTTTTTCATTTCCCCCCCCCCTGTGTTCCCCCCTCCTCCCCCTCCCCCCAACAAGTCTGCCGACGCCTGGAATCCGGCGTGTTCCTCCTGCTGGGCTCCTCCTCCTCCAGGTCCTACAACATCATCCAGTCGTACAGCCACGCCCTGCACGTGCCCTACGTCGTCTACTCCCCGACCACCAACCACGAGGCCGACGGCTACGACTACGACGTCACGGTCAGCCCGAGCTACGTCCGGGCTCTGGTGGACATCATCCGGTTCTTCAACTGGGAGAAGGTCTACTACGTCTTCGACTCGGACAACGGTGAGTGTAACAAAAAAGAGTCTTCGTTTCCCCCACCCCCCTTTTTTTAAAAAAAAAAGCTAGGCGCCCAACACATTACGCCTTAATATCTTCTTCTTCTTCACTGCCCCCCCCCCATTCTTTCTATAACGGCTGACCCCCCCCCCCCCATTTAACTTTTGATAGTGACCTTTTACCGTAGGTCTGACGACAGCGATAGAGTTATATTTGAACTATAGTGACCTTTTGTAGGATTGATGTTATGTTTATTGTCGACTCACGTGACATTTTTTCTTCACGCATTTAAAAAAAAAAATTAGAGAAACAATACCATTATAGTTTAATGGTAAATGGGGAGGGAATGGTTAGTCCGTGTCTGGGGCACCACATTTTCTTGGGGCAGGGCTGCTGTAATCTACACTTGGGGTTCCTTACAATTTTTACAAATCGGAAGGGGGTGGGGCCCTTACTAACAAAACAAACGCGCTCATACAGTGGCGAGTCATTTGTGTGACAGATTATCGTCCCCTGAACAGCCCATAAGAGCCGGGCTCTTAACACATGTGTGCCTTGAAATGTAATATTAAAGCTTCAAATAGATGTGAATGCACCATCCGCTGGTTTTTTTTACCTGTAGGAGATGATCTTAGATTAGAATTAATCTAAGTAATTCGTATATTAAATTTTTTTTTTTTTAACGCCGCCATTGCCAGCATGGTAGGGTGTAGTGTGCCTACCACACCAGCACTGTTGGCGGCGCTGATGCACGTCTGCCATCCCTACAGAGCGGCGGGGTGAGTGTACCCGCTATCATCTGCAGGGACGGCAGAAAGATGGGTTTTAATCCTTGCCAGACCAGCAGGGTGTGTGTACTGCCGATCGGCCAGAATGGCAAGGAACGGGGTTTTTCCTGCCACTCGGACAGAGGGGAGGGTGTAGTGTGCCTGTACCCTCAGCCCGAAATGGCAGGCTGCGCAGGTGTGCTTGAGTGGGACGGAGAGGAAGGGTGTTGTGCGCCGACCACATCCGTCAGCTGTGAATACTGCGGTCTCGGATAGTCCTCATTGACCACAGTACCACCACCCTCGCATATAATGTTTTTTTTTCCTGACTAGAGAACCCCTATGATCCATCCCACGTGGATCATGGTATGTCTCTCAGACCAGGAAGGAGCGATCACAATCATGCCAAAATATTTTGTGATACTCTCCGGGGTTGCGCACTGCTCTGTATATTAATTTGTAACTGCAGTTTGTCGATCAGCATGAAGAGTGCTAAAAAAACTATAAATAAATGTTAATAATTATCTATAAATGGTCTCTTTAGCTTGAATACTATTATAGAAAATTATTGATTAAAATAATGAAATAATTCGTTGTCTAAAACTGAACATAGTTTGTAAAATAAATCTGACTGTAGTGCCATTATGTCACCTAACAAATCATTATACTGTATTTAGTTTCATTTAAATAATAAATGAACTCCCCTTTATTTTTTTTTTTAATTTTATGTGGAAAATGAAAACCGGGGAGAGTACCTATATTGACTCCCGTCACTCCGTCCGTGTTCACTTTGCCCCGGTCTCGGGGATGTCCTTGTGTGTGTAAAAAAAAAAGCAAACACGATTTAATTTCGTAATGCCGGAAAGCTGTTAAGAGTAGGGAGGTGCGGGGTATTTAAATATCAGATCTATTCAGAGCTATTCACAATGTCTTAAAATGTATAATACATCGCATCATGTTTTAGTAGCACTGACGGTGAGGACCAACGTTGGGTACCGTTGGCTTACCCCCCCCGCCCCCCCACCCTGGAGGTCACGCATCTGCGACCATCACATCATCAAAAAAAAAAAAACATATTGGCGGCCATCTTCTTTTCTTCTCAATGAACAATCGATGACGTCATATCGAACAAATTAGTTTCTGAATAAAAGTGCAGGTGGGGAATGGTTTGGGGGGGGGGGAAGGAGGGGTAGTAACTAGCTTAGTCTGTCGATAAGTTGAAGAGCCCCTTGTTTGGGGGGGGGGGGAAGGAGGGGTAGTAACTAGCTTAGTCTGTCGATAAGTTGAAGAGCCCCTTGTTTGGGGGGGGGGGGAAAGGGGCAAAACCGAGAACAATTTAACGACCCCGTGAACATTGTGGGGGGATAATTGGCGAGAAAGAAAAAGGGTAAAATATGTGTGTGTGTGTGGGGGGGGTGTGTGTGGGTGTGTGTGGGTGTGGGTGTGTGTGCATATGGGTGTGTGTGTGTGGGTGGGTGGGTGTGAGTTTGTGTGTGTGTTATCTGCAATACTTTTCCCTGTCTGGGGTTTTCTTTTTTTTCTACTCCCTCCATATTCACACCCCCCTCCCCTACCACCACCCACCCCTTCACTCCAACAACATCACTATAAACACAGAGTATAAGGAAATATATATAAATAAAAAAATATTTAAAACAATAAAAACGCTTCAACTTATAAAAACAAAAGAAATAAAAAAAGGGGAGACAATATTTGTTGTTGTTGTTGCTGTTATTGCTTTGGAGTAGACTGCCCATAATTTGATTTCCACTTGGAGAAATTTCTTCATGTCTGGCGTATGATCAGATTTATTGAAGGCACATGTATCTGTGGTTTTCATTTGAATTTTTTTTTATTTTTAAACATTTGAAAAGAAAAAAAGACAAAGCCTTTCTGTCCTCCATTTAAGTGTGTGATGTCACCAATATAAAAACAAGGGCACTGTTAACTCTTTCCAGACATATATATATATATATATATATATATATATATATACGTATATATATATATAATTTTTTTTGTTTATTTTATAGTATTAAACTTCGTACTTTTATATTTACTAGCAGCAGTTCAGTTAAAATATTTTTTTTCTTTTTAAAAAAAAAAGGGTATTTATTTAAATGTTGTTAATGGCGATGGGAAAATGTTATAAAACACGGCCGTTTAATAAGCAAATATTCTTTTTTTTTTAAATAGACCGGATACAATAAAATGTGCATATACTAATGTACCGGTTAAACCCGGGGCCCCCCTCAGACTATCGTCACCATCACCCATTATTTAGCAGTTTTCTGAATCAGGCAATGGTGGTGGGGGGGGGGGCGGAGCTGAAATGTGCCCTAGTTTCAATCCCTCATATTCTACGCGCCCTGATTCTCACAGAACAACTAGTTATACCCAATTCAACCCATAAATTCTGATTCTCACAGAACAACTAGTTTTACACACGTCTACAAAAGTCAAATACAGTAGCCCCAATTCAACCGAAAAAATTCAGCCCAGAAATTCTGCAATCCTCTTCACTGGTGACGCAATGACTCAAATCATTGGACGACTCTTGTGATTCACGCAATTGCCGTAATACAGCTACCATGAAGTGTGCTTCATCTTCATCTTCATCTTTTAACCAAATATTCGCAAACAATTTTTTTCATGTATTTTTTGTTTATCTCCACTGACCGGTAAAGCCAACGCTTGATCGTGCTCTACTATCAAAATAACTTGGTTATCAAATCACTCTCTGGGGTAAGGGGGCGAGGGAGGTTGCTGCTCCATTCTTTAGAGTGAGCTCTGAAAAAAAAATTTCCAGCTGCTCTTCCCCACGAAAGGCGGCGAAATAATTTATAAAACAAACTCACGAATTCATGCGCGTTAATGAGTTTATGTTCTATCACAAATTCTTCTATTCCAAGAATTGATTTTTCTTTTACTATTATTGCTTTATTCAATCTGAGGACCTTGAACGGGTTATGGCTGTTAAATCATGTTTTTTCCTAACTTGTGTTGTCTCAACAGAAGTGAGTTTTGTCACTCATAAACGGATGCTCGTGCAGTGTAGAGTGTGCGTGTGTTGACCCAAAGGTCGAAGGTTCGATCTCCCGATGAAATTTCTTTTTTTTTTTAAAGCGGCTTTGTCCGACTAACTGAAATGGCTACCTGAAATTAGATGGGAAATCGTTGACGTTGTGTCAGTTACCTGCCGATGTCCTCGAGGTGCCTCCATACCCACTGCACTATGGTGTGATGATTGAAAGACGGTGACGGCAATGACCATGATGTTATAAATACGCCATCCTTACAGAGACTTAAAAAAAAAATATATATTCACAAAGATAGCTTCCAACTGACCTATGTTTGTGTTTATCTCTTTGTGTATGTCTCTTTTTTGTGTATCTCTTAGTGTTTTCTATTTGAGTGTTTCTCTTTGTGTGTTTCTATTTGTGCTAGTTTGTTAATGTGAATGTGTTTTGTGTGTGTGTGTGTGTGTCTGCGTGCGTCTATGTGTCTGTGTGTGTGTGTGTTGTTTCTGTGTGTATGAGTGTATAAGTGTGTGTCTGTAAGTGTGTCTCTGTGTGTGTTTATGTGTCTGTGTATGTGTCTGTGTGTGTGTGTGTGTCTGTGTGTCTATGTGTCTGTGTGTGTCTATGTCTGTGTGTGTCTATATGTCTGTATGTGTGTCTGTGTGTGTTTGTGATTTTGTTTGTTTGTGTGTGTGTGACCTCGTTATCAGTAGACAACATATCATTGTTGCAACTGTCGGTCCAGTACGTAATAGACATGTTCATGTTACAGAATTACTTAGAAAAATGTACTCGTATTGTTTATTTCTTTACCCTTACAGCGCCTATTCAGTATCACCCAGCGCAATGTCGGTATCACCCAGTAAACTTAACATATATTTTTTGGAGCGACTATATACATCAGTTCTTAGTATACAAATCGTATTACGTATTACTTAAATCGTATCACGTATTACACAAACCGTATCACGTATTACACAAATCGTATCACCCAGTAAACAAATCGTATCACGTATTACACAAATCGTATCACCCATTACACAAATAGTATCACCCATTACACAAATCGTATCACGTATTACACAAATCGTATCACCCAGTAAACAAATCGTATCACATATTACACAAATCGTATCACCCAGTACACAAATCGTATCACCTAGTGCACAACCCAAGCCAGTTTCATTTTTTTTCCCCCGACGCAATCTTGTCGTTCATAGTCTGGCGCCACAGACCTATATATATATTGTGCTAGACCGATCACATGATGTTATTTCCTGTCTGAATATATAACCTGATTTAACAATATAAATAAAAAGAAATATTACATCCTGCTCAGCAGTATAACGAAATAATGCCACGATACAAATAAGGGGGGGGGGGGAACAGCAATATTTATTTTGGTTATAAAAATCAGATAAGAAATGTGTTTTTTTTATTTTAGTATACTCTGCATGCTGTAATCGATTATGTTGTAATAAACAATGCGAGATGTAGACTTGCAGATGTATCTTTGTCTTCTTGTATAGAACGTAACTTGTTAATATTTCACGAAGAGTATGAAACGATACTATCGATATTAGCGCTTGAGTGATGTGAAATACTACAAATTGATCAATTATATTTGGGTCAATAGTTTACTGGCTATTTTAGCTCTACACACAGAATAGAATTATTGATACATTCTTGCAATCAAAACTTCGCTTGATACAGAAGACGCAATCACTGTTAAGTATTACAATCAAAACTTTGCTTCACACACACAAGACACAAGGCTTGATCGGCAGGCTAAGGTTATTTTTTGGTTTCGGGCAGATCCGATTTTTTCATGATTGTATTTTAAACTGGAATACTGTTGTATCAATTCTTTACTTTCGATTTAACGCAGCGCCCAAATCGCTATTATTATATTATATTTCTATGTTAGGTCTGTTTCTACGTTATGTCTGTTTCTATTTTATGTCTGTTTCTATGTTATGTATTGTTTCTATGTTATATATTGTTTCTATTTTATGTCTGTTTTTTTTCCTTAATTCATACAAATGTCCAGCGAGAGTTACTAACCCACAAAAAAATGTCACTAGATCAAGGGTGGATAATCTTTTCAAACAGTGGGCCACCTTAGGTTTTTGATATTGACAGACGGGCCGGACCAAAATCAGATGGATGGTGTGTTTATATGAAACAATATTAATTAAATGAGAAAAGCAGTTTCAAAACACGCGATGAATGAAAACAGGTTGTCTGGCCGGACTAGATCACTGCCTACTGAATTACACTGACGATGGCAGTGACTAGATCCTGGGGCCGGGGTTAACGCCCATGTCTGCACTGAAGTTAAAAATTATGTATTATTTAGAATCCCCCCCTCAGACCCTCCCCCCCTCTCCCTGGCAGTGCCTCGCTAGATTCCGTTTCCCCATTACCAACTCTTGTCACGTGGTACACTATTCGATGTTATTGTACTTGACCAAATGAGCACACGTATTTATTTATTTTTAATCTCTCAATTTCGCCATCCACAAGAGACACAACTCAATTAGTCTGATCATATTTGTACATATTTCTCATTCCCACTGTTATTGCATTTCTTCTTTCATGGAAGTTATATTAAATTTTGTCTGCTCACACATTTTCTTCGGATGACCGGGGGGGGGGGGGGAAGGGGGGAGCTAGAGGAATGAGGGTTATTTTTACGTCTTACAACAGGTCCAGCCCGTCCGGCTATTTGATCAGCGCCCCACGATCTGCTCCTTTTCCCGCTCATTCAATTCAGTGAAGTTTACATTCAATTAATATCATATCATAACGAAACCTTAATCCATCTGCTCTTAGTTCGGCCCGTATGTCTGATTTGATAACTGATTTAGGGCCCGTATGTCAGATTTGATAACTTATTGCGGCCCGTATGTCTGATTTGATAACTTATTGCGGCCCGTGTGTCTGATTTGATAACTTATTGCGGACCGTATGTCTGATTTGATAACTTATTGCGGCCCGTCTGTCAGATTTGATAACTTATTGCGGCCCGTCTGTCAGATTTGATAACTTATTGCGGCCCGTCTGTCAGATTTGATAACTTATTGCGGCCCGTCTGTCAGATTTAATAGCTTATTGCTGCCCGGGGTTAAAAAAAAAACAACAACCTTGCCCACTTTTGCCATAGGTAAGAAAAAAAAAACTTGATATATTTTCAAAAAATTTTGAGTATTTTTTATCGTGGTCTGTCGGTACAAATTAAACAAACAAAATGCAATCTGTATAATATAATCATGTTTTTGTGTTATAGAATAAAACCGGCAAATTATTTTTTTTTTCATAGATAAATCTAAAAAAGATTTCATCGCGCCTTGAAGACGCCCCCAGATATGAAATTCATCGCTGGCTGTTATTGCTACATATTGATTTTCTAAATAATAATAAAACCCGCGATTAAAATATGAAACCAAAAAAAAAATGAAAAAGAATGTAAAACCACGAGCCGTGACTCACACAGAACGTTGTCACACTCTCAATATAAACAACATTTTTTTTTGTTTTTTAAAACTGTTTAGGGCGGATTTAAAAAAAAAAATTCTCCCCATCCCTCCCACACACACACCTTCTCCCTTAACAGAACTGATGAACTTTTAAAACAAGTCGTGGGTGGTGAGGGGCGGGGTGCCAGTGAAGTGTGGGGTGGAGGTGGGGGAAGGGGAGGGGTTTGGGGTGGGGGAGGGGAGGTAGAATGTCATTAACGGTGAGTGCAAGCTGTAATTGAAAACTAAATTGTTGACCGGTTTATAGTAACCAGCTAAATACAAAATACACTTTAAAAAAAAAAGTAAAGTCAACATTTGGGTAACTTAGCCCCCCTAAGTGGAAGTTGGGGGGGGGCGGGGATGGGGATGGGGGTTTGTTATGAGGAGCGTAAGAGAACAGCCCCCCCCCCTCCACCCTGCCTTACCTCACGGTTTGAATCTCGCTGCATCGAAATAGTGTCCTCCATTTCAAAGTTGTCTTTTCTATAATGCTCAACATAAGATGTTCAAATCTTCAACCACCGCCATAGCTGGGGGACGGGGGAGGGAGGGAGGGAGGGTGCCTCGCTTTAGAAATTAATTTTATTATACAACCAGCAATGGCCTTTTTTTTTTTGGCGGGGGGGGGGAGGATGAGAAAGAAGGGCCCCGTTCAATCCAGTTTGTTAAGGGCTCTAGAGCTCCCGGCATGGGCCTCCATAGGGCCTTTTATGGTATTGTCAATCTCGTCTATGGTGAGGGAGTAGAAAGAGAGTCCCTAGAACTACCAAGCGCGATAGTTGTTCATGCGATTCAGGGGATAGTCACTTCATCTACTGTGAGGTGTGACTGTTGAAAACCTTATGTGTTGTCGCTTACCTTTCACGATAGACATCGTTTAGACTGAGGAGGGACGGGTGGTCGTGTGCTGAAGCTCTCGTCTGTCGACCTGAGAGTCATTGGGTTCAATCTCCGCCGAGGACCGTAGGATTCTTAAGGTTACCTGCTTGACTTCTGCACTCAATGCGCTATTTGGGGTTGAAAGACGGGCGCTACAATAAACAGCCCCATGGTGGTTGATGTCCGAGCCTTTCGTCTATGCAGTGACATTTAATCCATCCACCCCCTCCCCTCCCGTCCCCTCCCTCCCCACGACCAGCCGATCACCGACCACAAACGGACATTGTTTTTTTGTTTTTTTGAAAACATTTGAAATTGAGCTTAGAGTTCTCTCCCATCTCTATCTCCCGCCTTTTGGTGTTTCTTTCGTCCCGAGGCTATAAATATTTCATCCATGTAGAAGATAGACATAGTGCTAACTCCCATTGTAAATGTAAGTGATGGTGAAAGTCGCTGTTGTTCCTCCCCCCCCCCCGAAGTACTGACAACGTTGGATGTCCACCCCCCCTCCACGGGGTGATATACAGAGCGTTCACTCCCTACAGTCTGAGGGTTATAGATCTTTTCCAAAAATAAAAAAAAAACCAGACGATATATTCTGTTGTTGTTATTTTTAAATTAAATGTTAAAACGAGGCTGCACGATTTTATTCCATTACTAGAGTTGTTGTTGTCCATCCATGGGGAGACAACTTTTAGCAAGATGCATTTCGGCGAAGAAAAGAAATGTAGTTATCTCATCTTGACATCCAGTACATTGTAATCGTAAAAGTTAAAAGAAGAAATGAAAAACAGACACGTATTAAAGAAGCGAGGAAGAAAGAATATAAAGATAAACAGTTCTAGATCAATAATATTATTTGTAAAACATAAACAAAGTAACAGTGTAAACAAGAGTCTAAAAGAATTCATATAAAGATAAAAAGCCGATTTCTCTAAACATTTTAGATTAATTTAAAATTAGATTATTTTGTTACTTCTCTGTTTCAAAAGGTAAAAAAAGAAATGAAAAAAAAAATATATTCGAAGGAATGATTTACCATCTCAATTATGTATTTCATTTCCGGGTCACTGGAAGAAGAAAGAATTAGCTGCGCGAGCGCACAACCGTTAAAGGTCAAATGGGAATCGAACGTTGTTTTGGTCGACCCCAAAGAAGCGAATGTAGGTTGAGGGGGGGTGACATGGTGTGTTTCTATATAACGTCTTTTACAATGACATATGAAACTTTTAGATGGTTTATTAACGCTGATTCTGAGATGCCGTTATTTATTTATTTTAGATGTTGACAGAAGTGTTGAAAAACAAAATTAATTTTTTTTAAACAACATATGTAAACAAATGACAAACAACACACAAAATGTTAACTTTTTTTTTTGCTCATTTTGTGTTTAATTTTGTTATAAGTAAATAGTAAGAACATAATAAAAATGAGTGTTTGATTGGTTATGTATAAATATGTCTATGGCTATAGACATTTGATTGCTTATGTATAAATATGTCTATGACTATAGACATTTGATAGGTTATGTATAAATATGTCTATGACTATAGACACATATAAAGTCCTTCATTTCAATACGAGATGGCTAAATTTGGAAAGGTAAAAGGGAGTGTTTACGTTTTATGGAAATGGTATGTAAATTTTTTTTTACATAGTTGTGGGTGGCTCTGTATGGCGCATCGGGTGTGGGACCATGACCTGCGTGCTGAATGCTGTGGGTTCAAATCCCCAGCACCACCGCTTAACTGCGTTTGGCTACAGTACTGCGATTGCACATTCAGCTATGAGAATGGACCCCCGGTGGGTGGGGTGGGGGTGGAGGGGGGGTGACACTACAATGACCACCCCATTTGGAATTATTTCATCAATACGTGGACTAATTACTGCACACATTGAGTTACCGACTCCTCCATCATCCCCCCCCCCACACCACCCTTGCGCTGGCATCGTAATCAATGCACCACATTTCACTGCTGGATGTAGAAGTGATGAAAGTGCACATTGTAAAAAAAAAAAATGAATGTAGAAATGATAAACACATTCATGTTACAGTACTAGCAGACCGCGCGTCTATTGCCTGATCGCATCGGTCATCTGCCGTGTAGAGCAAAAAATAAAACGCGAGTGATTGATTGGGATTAATCGCGGGATCACTAATCAAAGCGTTTTTTTTTTACAACAATATACAAAAATAACAATAAAAAAAAAAACATCGCTAGGTCACGTTTAATTGTCCAACTGACTACCGACAGGAGTAATTGGTCAGTCGGCACCATTCACTGGGTCAGCGTAATGTTTAATTTAAACGGATGCTCCATCGTGGGACTATTGTCACCGATACACTATCCCCCCCCCCCCCCCCACACACCATCCTCCCGTCACACACACACACACACACTCGCGCACGTTCAAAGGTCCAACACGAGCCAGCAGCTAACGGACAATATTATAAAATTAACCCAGATAGTTAAAATACCTCACGCATTATCGTAAACCAGTGACTCTCAAAATATGAGTCGCGAACCATTGGCATGTCGGGGAATCATTGTACAGGTCGCGAAAATAACTCAATAATAAAATGATAGGCCACTGATCGCGTTACGAGTTAATACCTTGTTTACTTTTTACAGGTGTTTCGCGAAAAAAACTAACATTTTTCTACAGGGGGGTCACAAAATGTTTGAGGTTTGGGAACCTCTGTAGTAAAAACACTTTTTTTTTCCACCACCGCCATGATTGAGAAAATGAGAGGAGATTTCCGTTTAATCGCCTAGCAATACGTGTGTGTTTTATTTTGGACCACTGGGGAATTCCAGCCGTTTTTTACAACTTCACGGAGCGTCTGTAAGTCCACCGTATAGACAAGTAGGCATACGTGTGTGTGTGTGTATGAGTGAGTGTGTGTTAGTGTGTGTGTGTGTGTGTGTGTGACTGTGTGTGAGAGGGTGTAGGTGAGTTTGTGTGTGAATGTGTGTGTGTGAGTGTGAGATAGCGTGATAATGTATGTGTGAGTGTGAGTTTGAGTGAATGTGTTTGTGAGTTCGAGTTTGTGTGAGAATGTGTGTGAGTGAGTGTGTGTAAGAGGGTGTAGGTGAGTTTGTGTGTGAATGTGTGTGTGTGTGAGTGTGAGATTGTGTGATAATGTGTGTAAGTGTGTATGTGAGTATCTATGTGAGTGAGTGCCACAGATAAAGCTACAATTCACAATAGGTGCAAATGACTTCAGAATTTGTAACATTTTAAATTTTTTGTTTATTTTGCACCTCATCACAACCAAGAGGAGCAGGGAAGAGCAGGGAAGAGAATCGTATTTCTGATGACCACACACATATACACATAATAAGAGTTTCATCAAAAGGCCAAAGGCTAGTCAGTCCATTATTGATGAAATTTCGCAAATCGCATTCTCCAGTCTCCTAGATCCACCCCCCCCTCCCATCTCCTGCTCCAACCGCCACCCAAATATGGCTTATTTTTTTTTTGTATCCAAACTGCCTATGGTGGTTTTCTCTAAATTACAAATGTATAAAATATTAGCAAAATATCTTAGGAAACTGGTGAAAAAAAAATTTGTGTGAAACGAAAATTAGAATTTAAATATTGTATGAACATTTGGGATCCGGTAATGTGATCTGGAGCTCATTAAATATGATGGGACAATCTGATTGGTTGATAATGGGAAACGAGAAATTAAAAAAAACAAAAAAAACAATCAAAAGTTTGTAAAGAATAAAAAATGTTTTGTTTTATTTTGTTTTATTTCCCTGTAAATTTCCGTTTATTATGTTATTTGTTCCTCCGGAGTGTTTGATCATTTTCAGTGCCAGGAGAATTTAGATCACAGCTTCCATCTGTCCCCCCCCCCCCATCTCTTCCACTTTCTTTTTTTTTCCGTTTGAAATCTTTCTTTCTATCGATTCCGCCCACATTTATCGGATCTTTCTATCGTTTCATTTCTGTCTCTTCTTCTTTCTATCGTTTTATTTCTCTCTCCTTCTTTCTTTCTCTTTTCTTGTTCTCTATTGTTTTCTTTTTTTATACCTCCCTCGCCCCATCTCTCTATTCTCTCGACCTTTATCTTTTGACGCCAAATGTACCTGTTCAGCTGTAAATACTCTATCTGTAATGACCATTATCTGTAAAGACTATCTATCTGTAAAAACTCTGTCTGTAATGACCATTATCTGTAAAGACTAACTATTTAGCCATTTGTAAAAACTCTGTAATGACCGTTATCTGTAAAGACTAGCCATCGGTAAAAACTGTCTGTAATGACCATTATCTGTAAAGACTAGCCATCTGTAAAAACTATCTGTAATGACCATTATCTGTAAAGACTGGCTATCTGTAAAAAAAATCTATACCTAAAGTCTAACAATAAATACTATCTATATTGAAAGATTAAATATAAAGACTCTATATGCAAGGAATCTATATGTAAAGATTCTATCTGTATAGACAATAGACGGCTAGTTGATAGAAATCAACACAAAGTCTTACTAAGGTAATGAAACAAACTTTTGGTCTGTGAAATAGATAACAATTCTGAAATTAACAAAATAAGAAAATAACGTGCAAAAAGACAGAATTCTCTCCGTTACGTTTGGTGTTAGACCATCACACTTGGTCATTTCACTCTGCCCCTCTAAATATAACTCAACATCAACATAGTAACACTTCAGTATTGTATTTGGTTGTAATAAACAGATAATTCGTACAGGAAACCAACAAACTGATTCCCTTTAAAACAAACAAAACAACAATAACAACAATGACAATAGCAATAACAATCAGTCTTCTTCTGTTCATATTTGAGTTGAATTCGTTTTATTTTAATCATAAGAAGACATAATCATTTTTTTAAAAATAAATTAAATTCTTTTATAACAAAAGAATGCCAACCTCATTCACCTCACTGTTCCGTTCTATCTGTTTCCGGTGACGCCCACCAACTCAGCACTGTGGGAGCTGCAGCGACTCCACGACGCATTCAGCTTCCCCAGGGGCGGGGTCATCTTCGACGCCAGGAGGGTGCGGAACGTGACGTCATCGCACGATTTTCTGCGTCAGCTGGACCGGTTCTCCACGTCATCCGGCATGAAAAGGATCGTCCTCAACCTGTCCAGCAAGGAGGCTTACCAGAGGATTCTCAATCAGGTAGACCCCCCACGTCACAATGTGTCTCTGGTATCGTATTCTTTTTTAGAACCAATTTGTTATGGTAACATTATGGTAATACTAGATCAAAGGTCCGGTACCCGGACCGGTGAGTAGGAGTAGACACACAGATGTAGTTGAAAATAGTGAAAAATATATTTGAATGCGTTAACAATCAGTCTATATACTCATAGCGGCCCCAAGGAAATGAAGAGATTATTGTAGCCAAAAATACATTTGAAAATAGAGGTAACTAATACAGTGATTAGTCAACTCCATATAATTGAGTAGTATCCCTTTGACCATCTTTACAACATAATTTGCGCACTACTTGGAATTCCCAAGACTATTTTTAGCCGAGCAAGAGTTAACTCTCCTTGTGTGAGACTTTAATTTTTTGAATTCCCCAGTCTATTTTCTAGCCGCGGAAGTTATACACACGCTCGCTCGTTGTACTTGCTACATAAACGCGTTATAGTAAAACTGCGGTTGGGTTGATGGGAGAGAGAGAGGGGGGGGGACAGTGCCGAACCTAGGGATTTGGAGGCCCGGGGGGATGGCCTCTTTTGGGAGCCCCTGCATTTTGTTATTCGACACCATGGCTTGAGATAATGTACTTAATATTTAATGTAAAACAAAAATTGTGGGTCCTCCTCAAGCTGGGGCCTGGGAATACTTTTGTATTTGGACCCCCTCCCCCACACTAGACTCGCCCTTGGGGGGGTAGGTGTGATAGTAAGGATTATATAGGGCACAGGTAGGCGTCCCTAGATAGGGCGACTAAAACTTTCTGATATATAACCTTCAGCAAACTTCTAAGACCCCGCGATAGAAGCCTTTTGATACGATATAAAGCCTCTAAGGTTAGCCTGAAATATCCACTGTTGATGCTTCCCTCCTCCCACCCACCCACCACCCCAACAGGCCTCGCGTATTTCAACGTAATAATTAATACAAATTTAAACTTCATCCCTGAAAATGAAAAAAAAAAACGTTGGGAATGCGTCGTGGTTCGTCGCACATATATATAATATATATAAATACTAGCTGTACCCTGCAAAACCTTTGCATAGAGTTATAACCCCTTAGGCTTGATCGGTAGTCTAGGTTATTTTTTGGTTTCGGGCAGATCCGATTTTTTTTCATGGTTGTATTTTAAACTTGGAATAAACGCACACTGGAAATGAGTATTATTATATATGATATATATATATATATATATATATATCTACATTAGTCCCGCAGAGTGAAAATTTTATAGCAGGGGCCAGGCCAACAGCAGATGAGGGGGGGGCAAACAAGCAGAGGGCGCCAGACAAAACTCGGGGGGGGGCGCCTACTGCCCCTCCCCCCCCCCGCACGCTAAGGGACCTGGTACACCAGCGTTTGTCCATATTCGATCTATGTAGCCTCCTGAATTCCTATGAACTAAATTGAATGAACGACGAGGTACTCACCTACTTAGATTGACCCAAAAAAATTTTTTATACTCTGGTTGTTTTCATTAAAATGTAAATAAATAATAAAGTGGCTTTTAATGTAGACCATACTTTCCAAATGAATGTTACATTCAGGGGAAAAATTGTCTACATTAAAGTCTGAGTTCTCGTATACCAACCAATCATATTTTACGATTAAAGATTTTTTTAAAAAAAAAGAAAAGGTAACAATAGCGTTAAGGTTTTATAATTCGTAAAAAAAAAAAGGTTCACTGACACATATATATACATTTCAAAATAATAATCTGATCGATCGTCTAATAATCTGTAAAACCCGAACGCTACATTTACAGAGAGATTATAAGATTTACTCTATATTTGTATTATTTACAATACAACACGAATTGTAATTCTCCACCGTATTAACGACAAATTGAATTGAGTCAGTGATCTGGCAACCAAACCGGAAGTTTGACACTGCTCATCACCACCCAAAGCAGCGGCGGACCAATGGTTTGTGTGTTGCCAAGGTTACTACAGGCCGTTCTATTTATTTGATATCTCTTTTTTTTTCCTGACGACCTTAAAGAACTGAACGCGAACTGAATAGTAATTTAGGTTTTGTGTACCAGTCTCACGGGGCGAATGAATAACAGATAAATAGTCACACCAATTGATGGTATCTGTAGGCAATGGAAAATTGCTGGAACATTACGTCACGTTTCCGAATTGTTTAGTGCAGACTGGGAACATTAGCACGTGACATTTTATATATATATGTATATATATATTGTAACTTTATATATTTTTGAACGTTATGTGCTTGTTGATGTAATGCTTCTCCAATGTAACCCTGTGTGTTCCTCACTGCTTCTTGAGATAACTATACTGGTTTTATGTAGCTGCCGATATTAAAACTGGTTTATAAACTTAAGTAGCGTTCAGTCTCGTTGCAACTCTCAAACAACACACCAATCAATGAGGCAAAGTTCCACGATTCAATTATATTTATTCAACAATAAGAAAACATATGTAGTATGAACTTGTGTGCAGCAGTATTCACAAATGCTTCGTACACAATATAACACGTTGTATTCCAGGTTCCCGAAGGAATTATCTGGCAATACTTCGACACTTAGTATCCTGAGTTCCCGAAGGAATTATTCAGAGATACTTCAATAAAATAGACTTTGACTGTGTACTGTAAAACTTAATAACTTGATAGCTTGTGCCTCTATTATTTCTCCACTAACTTCTCTAACTATCTCTACAACTGGTGTCCCGATGTCTCTATCGTCGGTCTGTCGATCTGTCGGTCTGCAGAAATCTCAGTTACATCTCTTATTTATGTGATGGTGAATTATCACGTGCCCCAAAGCCCCAGAACTTTTGATTGGCTCCATAACACCCTTTATAACTCATCTACATATTAATGACTCTTATTCCAGCCTAGCGATTGGTGCGGCTAAAAACTCATCTGGGCTAGTATTTCTTTTGTCTGCCTAATTACAACTATCGTCACCTACCTGTGGTGACAACCAATTTTACCCTAAACAAAGATCAACCACTGGAATTCTAGTTATCAAAACATATCACTGTATCCTGGACCCATGAGTTTGAACAGTGGTTCTAAAATTGTATGGATCTATCTAAAGCTATTGTCATATATATATATATATATATATATATATATATATATATATATATATATATAAATGCGTTGCAGTAAAATAGCGGTTGGGTTGATGGGGGATTTTGTTCCAGTTGAACATTGTGGCATATACTAAATTATGCCTGTCTTATTTTTGGCCAAGTCCCTAGCTCAATAAACATGACATTTATATAGCCGGAATATTTGATCTTATATCACATGATTTTTATAACTAAATTGAAATGCACTGGTGAAGCTGGCTATTTATATGAAAATCAAAACTTCTAAAGATTTCTAGAATTTCCCGGAACCTTCTCACGGTTTGGACGTTTTTTTTTTCTAGAAGCTTCTAGAACCTTTTAGAGATTTCATAGAACCTTTCAGAATCTTCTAGAATTGTATATATTTTTCTAAAACTTACAAGAACCTTCAGGCATTTTCTGTAGAGCTTTATATATACATACTCACATTCAAAATTCAATGAAATGATTTAAAATTGCAGTGTCGATGATGCAGTACTAAATAAAGTCATATATTCATGACATTTTTTCTGTGCTGTTTCGAAGTCAAAATAAAACACAAAAAAAACAAAATTCTCCAAAAAATTTGACAAAAAGTTATTTTGGGCACCTAATATATATATATATATATATATATATATATATATATATATATATATATATATATATATATATATATATACTACTGATGGCCCAAAAAAAGCATGCTGTTTTTCGTAAAGTTTTGTACTGCTCCCGATAAATTTATATTTTGATATAATTTACTGACATATTATACACCTAAATTTGGAGAATTGGCTTTGGATGCGTCGCTCAAATGTATTTTTTAACTTTTGAAAAAGAAATAAATAACAAAACTGAGCTCATCAAAACCTTACGCAGTGTTACCACATGTTTGTTTGTTTGTTTTTTTTTTCGAGTCCAGAAAATAACCATTACAATAACACAACCCACGATAAACAAATAGAAAAATATAACAAGATTATCAAAAGTGAATAGTATTAGTGAGCTAAATCTGCCTGTGATAACCCAAAAATACACCGCTCACTTGCAACACTGGCCTCATGTGTCGTGCTTGGGATTCAGGCTGTTCAAAAAAATGGGTGTCATCTGAATTCTCATTTTAACATCATCATCATCAGATATACTTTGGTGCAGAAGTGACTGAGACACAATGGCGATGGAGAGAGGGGGGCAAATGGTGGTGAGAAGATTATGAGCGGTGCTGATAAGTTATGGTTAGTACTCTGCAGCTCCAAGAGGGCATATAGGTCAGTTGAGGACACGCGGACATAAGACATAAGTAGTACCAACCAATTTTTTTATTGGTTTACCGGTATTTCAAATGACAACATTGCCTTCCATATATGTACCGGACTTTCTAATAAAATATTCATACAGTGAGTCAAAGGTCACAGTGGGAAAGACCAATAAACATTTACTGAGTGGCACGTTGAGGATTTACAGTAAATTAGGATTCTAATCGAGTGGGGGGGGAAGGTTATTCCGTCCACTACAAAACTGACCGTTGGTCGCGGCTTTGTAGTCACGCAAGGTTGTCCAGACCGGACACTTTGACGTCAAGTGGTGTGTGAAGGGGGGGAGGTGTCTGTACTTATTAATTGTCTGGACAATGTCTCTTGTCTGATTATTGACCACAGTTGTGGTCAATCATTGGTCACTACTGGATGGTACTTCCCCTTGCTGTCTGTGTCTGACATCTTGACATTTGGCACATACCTCAGAACGAGTTACGGTCATATTACTTGAAGCTCTTTTTTTGATTGTACACAATTATACAGAAATATTCAGAAAAAATAGAACATCTTATTACGCCGCAGTTGCCAGCGAGTGGTACTCTTAATCCCAAAGGGTACGGTAAATTTTATGCAGGGGTATGCAGCGAAATATCATTTTTGTTAAATGAACTGGATTTTGAAGAAAGGTCGCCAATTTGCTGTGTGACATTTCAAAAAATCACGTGCCCAATTATCGCATTAGTAGGTACGCACAAAGCCCTGTCATTAGCTACATATACTTTCATTGGCTACACCTACTTATCATTGGCTACACATACCTGTCATTGGCTACACCTACTTATCATTGGCTACACATACTTGTCATTGGCTACACATATCTGTCATTGGCTACACCTGCTTATCATTGTCTACACACCTGTCAGTGACTACAATACCTGTCATTGGCTACACATACCTATCAATGGCTACAAAAAGTGTTCATTGGCTACAGATACTTATGATTGGCTACACATACTTATGATTGACTACACATACCTGCCAATGGCAACACAGTAGCTGTGTCATCCGCACGGCGAGTCACGTGACCCATGACAACACACACTCCCCACTAACGGCTAGACCTACTTATTTAACCCTTACATTATTCCTAGCAATTTCTTTTTTTTCCTCTTTTCCTCCTTGTTTTATTCTTTCAAGTGTCTCCTTCTTTCCACCTCCCCTCCCTTCTCCCTCACATTATACTTTTCCACTCATTTTTCTAATTTTTTTATTCTCCTTGCCCCCCGCCAGCTTCCGCCTACAAGTAGCCATAGCTATGGTCAGTATTTGTGGGGTGGCCTCTTCTGATGTATGGCTCATCAGGGACCGACAATTTTCTGACCGACTCCAAACTTACTGACCAGAGCTACTCACCCCTTTTGTAGTGTGGGGTGGGAGGGGGGGGAGAAAGAGGGATAGAAAGAGTTGGGGATTAGGGCCTGTGACGTAATTGTTGTTATTGTTGTTTTGTTTTTTACAATTTTGTTTTTTTTAATCGAAAGAACGAAAGACAAGAAGATAGACCTTGTAGTAAGGGGGTGTTAACTCTAGAAAACCGTTTCAGTTTGGCCGTTGTCTAGAATGGGTAGTTACATCCCCTTGAAAGATTTGGACTATGCATGTGTGTGTGTGTGTGTAACGTGTATGGTAGATTCTGAATGAACCACGCGGAAACCAAGTCTAGAACACGAACAGGCTCTGGGGTACACGGGAGATGAGGGTGGGGAGGGGGTGTAATTGGTTAGTTATGGTGTTCTATGAATAGTGGCAATGAATATTACTGGTTTGCGGTTTTTATTTATGGTCAATGGTTGGTCAATGGTACGCAAGACCAGAGTTGTTTCTAAAAAGGAGAAATACATTTTTTTTTCATAGTACAGAGTTTAGCTAAATACGAATTCACAAAGTCAGATGATGTCATTTCATGTCATTTATAGAGTTCATTTAACAAAACTGGATGGCGCTACTTCCTAGATCGGCGACCGCACAAACCCGCCATACCCTTGCTACGCTCCTGTGTGTGGGTAAGCTTTGTATTCGATTCTACTCACATTTGAAAGATTTTTTTCCCACCCTGTATCGGTGAGTCGACAAAAAGATTTGTCTGAGTGGACCTTTTTGGTGTCTTTACGGCCATCAGTGTTTTTAAGGCCATCCGTGTCTTTACGGCCATCCGTGTCTTTACGGCCATCAGTGTCTTTAAGGCCATCCGTGTCTTTACGGCCATCCGTGTCTTTACGGTCATCAGTGTCTTTAAGGCCATCCGTGTCTTTACGGTCATCAGTGTCTTTAAGGCCATCCGTGTCTTTACGGCCATCCGTGTCTTTACGGTCATCAGTGTCTTTACGGCCATCCATGTCTTTACGGTCATCAGTGTCTTTAAGGCCATCAGTGTCTTTACGGCCATCCGTGTCTTTACGGTCATCAGTGTCTTTAAGGCCATCAGTGTCTTTGAGGCCGTCAGTGTCTTTACGGACATCAGTGTCTTTACGGCTGAAAACTTCAATTTATTTTGTTGGCTATAGATAAGATTCGACTTCATTGATAACGTCTACATCTGAAAATGGGTATTTTACCAATGTATTACCAATGTGTTGAGCACTCACGGGTTTAATGGATGTATGGGAGGGTAGATGATGTAACTGTTAGATAGGTGTTGGTCAGCCACGGGCAAACGGGGGCCCGCGGGGCAAGTCCGGCCTGCTAGACTATTTTATGTGTCCTGCGGCCCGTCCCTCGTTTCAGGGGGAAGCACAGCATTAGGTTTTTTTTTTTCGTGTTATGACTTGAACATTTATTTTATATTAGTTTATGTCGATACTCTGTCATTGAGCTCCTGGTCTGGCTTGCCGGTCAAAAGTTACGGACTCAATGCGGCCCGCGACTTAAAAATGTTGGCCACCCCCTGGAAAAAGTTGCAAGAGATTTTGACCAATGATTCCTAGAGACATCAAATGATACGTACGTTTCAGTGATGTCTGGGTAACAGAGGCTAGCTAAGTTGACAGTTAGGCTGACTGAGTGTATGGATTATTGTACAAGCTTGACCCTGTACAAGCTTTACCCCGTGGACAAAGACCATTCACGGAACTGACCATTAATTTTCATCTGGACAGAGTCTCATACACCCCCCCTCCCCCCCAGACTGACAGGTCAACTGGACAAACCGACACAACTCTCCACGGCCTCTTGTCCACTGACCCCCCCTCCCAAGACACGAGACATCTATCCCCCCTTTCCCGCCCCCCTCCCACAATATTGACACTACCTGAACTAGTGACCGCCCCCCCCCCACTCCACACATTCACTGATAGCTCGGTGACGTCATGTTGGACATGCGCAGTAATTTGCTTTGCTTGGAAGGGACCTCGTGTTTTCAATCATCTTGTCAAAATAAGTAAAATGATCAATAGTTGGACAATTTAAAATTAATAAAAAAAATATATTAAAATTAAATGAGAAATATTCACGTAATTTTCGTATCCTTTATCATAGATTTTGTTTTCTAATAATGTTTATCTGGTTTAGGTAAAGTGTGTGTGTGTGGGACGGGGGGGGAGCTTGAAATTGTCTGAACTCCAAAAAAAAAAGAAGAAAGACCTGAAGGAGCAAATGTTACACAATCGAGTTCGTTTCTCTTTATGACCTCGTGACATATAAATAGCTGTGATATAAATCAAACGTAGAATTACTTGACACAATAAAACTGGCGTACAGCTTATAAAACCAATTAATGACAACGTAAAAGAAATTTAAAAACAATACAAAGACTAAAGAATGATTTTAAAAAGGAAAAAAAAAAGCTTAGAGAAGTATTAGAACTATCAGGATACATTGTTACAACTATCAGGATACATTATTACAACTATCAGGATACATTGTTACAACTATCAAGATACACAGAATGCCTTAAAACGAGTGCATTAAAAATAATAACTTTAAAAAAAAAATGTTTTCCTAAATTAAACAAAGAAAAAAAAAACGACCACTTTATCTCGTGTTCACTCCATGTGTCCACTCCATGTGTCCACTCCATGTGTCCTATCCATGTGTCCAATCCATGTGTCCACTCCATGTGTCCGCTCCATGTGTCCAATCCATGTGTCCACTCCATGTGTCCACTCCATGTGTCCACTACTTGTGCATATTATATGTGTCCTTTACATGTGTCTCTATATGTGTCCTCTGCATATGCTCACTAAATGTGTACAGTTCATGCGCCTATTACATGTGTCCAAACCATGTGTTCACTACTTGTGCACACTACTTGTGCATATTACATGTGTCCTTTATATGTGTCTCCATATGTGTCCTCAGCATGTGTCCTCTACATGAACCCACTTCATATGTCTATTACATGTGTCCACTTTATGTGCCTATTACATGTGTCCACCCCATGTGTCCGCTCCATGTGCCTATTACATGTGTCCACTCCATGTGTCCACTGCATGTGTTTACTACTTGCGTACACTACTAATGCATATTACACGGGTGCTTTATATGTGTCTTTATATGTGTTCTCTGCATGTGTCCTCTGCATCTGTCCACTACATGTGTCCTCTACATGTGTCGTCCACAGATTGTTGATGTCGGTATGAACAGAGACAACTACCACTACCTGCTGGCCGGACCGGTGAGTAAATTGATTTGTATATCTCGATGACCGATGTGCTTGATCGTTGGTCAACTCTATCAACCGACCAACTTGTTAATACAAAAATTATATAACAGAGATATTAATTGTCCAGATCAGGACATACTGTTTAAACAAAACGAACACTTACAAAATGTGTTTGTCTAAAAATTTCATTTGTTATGAATATTCTATACATTGGCATATGTTTTTATCTTTAACAAACATTGTTTGTTAGAACATTCAACACAGTATCTTCGGCAATGGGAATTGTTAATATCATTATAGGGTCCACTGGAAAATAAATATAATTGGAGCATCCCGCTACAACCAAATAACTCTTGGGTCCAACCCGTGTCGCGTTCCCTATGCTTTTATATGGATTAGCTTTAGACCATCAAGCAACATAAAGACTGTTGCACTTGGATTTCGCTTAATACTTCGTGCTAAACAAATCCAAATAATGGGATGGGCGAGAGGACGGGGGAAGGATATAAGGATGTTTAAAAATAATGTATTGTTCATATATTATGTAGTTAATATATTACACTGTTCATATATTGTATTGTTCATATATTGTATTGTTCATATATTATGTAGTTAATATATTACATTGTTCATATATTATATAGTTCATATATTGTATTGTTCATATATTGTATTGTTTATATATTGTATTGTTCATATATTATGTAGTTAATATATTATATTGTTCCTATATTATATAGTTCATATATTATATAGTTCATATATTGTATTGTTCATATATTGTATTGTTCATATATTATGTAGTTAATATATTACATTGTTCATATATCATATAGTTCATATATTATATAGTTCATATATTGTATTGTTCATATATTGTATTGTTTATATATTGTATTGTTCATATATTATGTAGTTAATATATTATATTGTTCCTATATTATATAGTTCATATATTATATAGTTCATATATTGTATTGTTCATATATTGTATTGTTCATATATTATGTAGTTAATATATTACATTGTTCATATATCATATAGTTCATATATTATATAGTTCTTATATGGTATTGTTCATATATTATGTAGTTAATATATTACATTGTTCATATATTATATAGTTCATATATTGTATTGTTCATATATTATGTAGTTAATATATTACATTGTTCATATATTATATAGTTCATATATTGTATTGTTCATATATTGTATTGTTCATATATTATGTAGTTAATATATTACATTGTTCATATATTATATAGTTCATATATTGTATTGTTCATATATTGTATTGTTCATATATTATGTAGTTAATATATTACATTGTTCATATATTATATAGCTCATATATTGTATTGTTCATATATTTTATTGTTCATATATTATGTAGTTAATATATTACATTGTTCATATATTATATAGCTCATATATTGTATTGTTCATATATTTTATTGTTCATATATTATGTAGTTAATATATTACATTGTTCATGTATTATATAGTTCATATATTGTATTGTTCATATATTATGTAGTTAATATATTACATTGTTCATATATTGTATAGTTCATATATTGTATTGTTCATATATTGTATTGTTCATATATTGTATTGTTCATATATTACATTGTTCATATATTGTATTGTTCATATATTACATTGTTCATATATTACATTGTTCATATATTGTATTGTTCATATATTGTATTGTTCATATATTACAATATTCATATATTACATTGTTGATATATTACATTGTTCATATATTACATTGTTCATATATTACATTGTTCATATATTACATTGTTCATATATTGTATTGTTCATATATTACATTGTTCATTTATTACATTGTTTATATATTACATTGTTCATATTGTTACGACTTTCCCCCCGGTGCGCACCGTGCATCGAGATATTGAACGCTATGACGTGGAGGGAGAGAGAATGACGTAGGAAGCCGGCAAGGAGATGGCCGTGATGTTATTGTCGTTGTCTATGTGTTTTTGTAGATATTAGTAAACTCTTGGAACCCACGCCAGCCTGTGTGTTGTTTTAATTCCATAAACAAGAATTTTTAAAGAGTTGTAACAATATATTACATTGTTCATATATTACATTGTTCATATATATATATGTAGTTCATGAGACTGGAAGGGGGGGGGGTAGATGATGTCCGAAATAAAACGTCTAGAAAACAACACTTTAAATAATTTAAAATTATCGCTAAAAACGTCATGGAAGAGAAAGAGATGGCGTGGAGGGAGGAGGTATGAAACTTTTATAATAATTTCAAGGAAAGTGTCTCCCAGTATAATGTGTTGATCAGCGGCGTAGCGTGGGTACAGATAATTATATAAATTATCCTTTCTTAAAATATTCGTGCACTCCTCTAGATATTGGCTAGATTATTTATTTAATTAATTATTGCTGCTTATTATTAAATGTAAAAACATATTAAGCTCAGTATATTGAAATCATCCTAGCTTTTTTATAAGGTGATTAGACTTTGTCATTTCTTGACAACTCTGTCAAAATTACGAAATTTCATTTCCAAGATCTTTTTTTAAATTGAATTTTGTGTCCACCCTCGTCCTAATTACATCCCCTTGTCTCATCAAGGAAAAAATCGAGCCTAGTAATTCAACTCCCCGTCTTACAATGCTAATAAGACTTACATTCAGTGACCACCCCCCCCCCTGTTTTTAGACTCGTCTGTCCATCAGTAGCATAACTTCTATCTCTTTAGTCTCTTGCAGTAACGTAGGAAGAATACTGCGGGCTTTATCGCAGAACAGGGCGCCGAACTATGAAAGGGCGCCGATTTTTTTTCGGAAGGGCGTCGAACTGTAAAAGAGCGCCTATCTATGGAAGAATGCCGAATTACGGAAGGTAGTTGAACTATAGAAGATCGCCTATCTATGGAAGGGCGCCGAACTGTAGAAGAGCGCCTAACTATGGAAGGGCGGCGAACAAGGGAAGGGTGTCGTAATAAACTTGCCTGATGTTTCTGTACTTTTCAGATTTGGGGGAGGGTGCAAAAGAAACTGTTATTTGATTGACAGATAGCTGACAGATAGTTGATATGTTACAAAGCTACGAAGGTGTAACCTAAAGATGGGCCCACAATTAAAAAAAGGGCCCCATTGGGCTGATCAAGATCATCAGAGTGAATGGTGTATTGTTAAAAAATATCATTTATATATCAAAGCCATGCACGTGTAGATATCTCACTTAAAGTAAATACATCAGCCTAGATATCATTTGGAACAAAGAGAGATGAAATAGGTGGAAATTCCGATTTCAGACTACAAGGGAGACAATCAGACAACTGTCAATACACGTACGTGGACTCATTCTTAGTCTGGTCAGTGATTTCTCTCCCCTTGGGGAACACGACGCTAATCTTTTTCTGGTTTCAAAAAAAAAATAAAGGTGGAAAAAATGTCTGCTGAGGCTATAGTCGAACATGAACAGCAGTCTCAACATAAAGAACAATCAAATAGTCTATAGTAACTGTAGTTCACACAACACGATGAAGTTTCAGTTGGAACCAAAATATTAATAGGAATTATGGATTTGCAAAGTATAACATTTTCAGTATCCGACGTGCTATGATGGGAGGGAAAGCCGGACAATATAAGGTAATTTCTATCACGCATGAGTAGCCTATGCTTCTAAATATGGTTGGGAAGGGAGGGGGAATAAAATAAAATTTTAAGATAATAATAAAATTCAAAACTAAAAAAAAGTATCATTCAAATTATTTTTTACGGAAAAATTAAATATTTTTTTTTTATTTCATTGCGCACTCCCTACTCGGGTCATTGTTATACCGTACCTTCATCATCATCATCATCATCCTCACCAACATCACCGTCATCATTTTCATCATCATCATCATCATCATCCTCACCAACATCACCATCATCATTTTCAACATCATCGTCATCCTCACCAACATCACCATCATCATTTTCATCATCATCATCATCATTTTCATCATCATCATCATCATCATCATTTTCATCATCATCATCATCATCACCATCATCATCATCAACATCATCATCATCATCATCATCATCATTTTCATCATCATCATCATTTTCATCATCATCATCATTTCCATCATCATCACCACCATCGTCATTTTCATCATCCTCATCAACACTATCATTATCATCAACATCATCATCATCATATCCTTAACCGATATGATCGTTGAAGGAACGAATGGACACATCAACGGATATGTTTCTCCATAGTCGCCTATCCTGAGCTTTAATTTAGTCTTTCATTTATTCTTCTTTAAGCCCTGTCCATTCTTTTACATTTGTCGAACCAACACTGGATGGTGCGCTCCCGCGGGTGCCCTTTGCGACGACTTCCTTCTACAGGTCTTTGGAATGTAATCTATTGTTTAAATTTAAGGGCATACGTTTCTATTGTATAAATATAGTTGAACAAATATAATAACACACACTCACACTCTTACACACCAACAAACTCAGATACTCTTACACATTCATACATTCTCGCACACACACACACACGCAATAAAACGTACACACTCAAACACACACTCATAAACTCTCACATACCTACTCACACAGATAATCAGTCTCACACACACACACACTCACTCACACTCACAAACACACATTCACATACTTTATCACTCACACACATTCACACACACACTCTCACACCCACACACACACACTCACACACAAATTCAAACACTCATTCTAAAACTCAATCTCAGACACTCTCACACACTCACAAACCCACACACTCGCACACACATTGAAACACTCACACACTCATTCACATACTTTTACACACTCACACACACATTCAAACACTCACACACACACACTCATTCAATACTTTCACACACACACTCACACACACACTCACACACACACTCACACACACACTCACACACACACACTCACACACACACACACTCATTCAATACTTTCACACACACACACACACACACACTATTTTATAGAAAGACTTAAAGGAAAAAAACAACTTCCTTGAACATTTATTCCTCTCACAGCCAATAATAGTAACCCAGTTAATTCCCTTTGACATTTAGTGGACGGGGGTTGCTTCCTTGCAAACAACCCCGCCCCTTGACAGACACGACGGGGGGGGGTTGGGTGGGGGGGGGGGAGAACTACGCCCGTCTAGAGCTCGATGATCAGAACACCCTACTTCACAAACTCACACACACACACACATAAACCTCTGCTTCGATCTGTCTCCACATCACACACACCCCCAAATTCCCTCCACTCCACCCCCCCCCCCCGATGAAGTCAAGACTTTTAAGACAGGAGTCTAGGATTTCTCGACTCCATCAAACGCTCCCCTCCTTTCACCACTGTCATTTATCATCTCTCTCTCTCTCTCTCTCTCTCTCTCTCTCTCTCTCTCTCTCTCTCTCTCTCTCTCTCTGGCATCCTCTCGGTGTTTTCCCATAAAGATGAGAACAAAATTAAAGGCCGCTAAATCTGAGTTGCTAGTCTATTAAATCAATGAAAGTAGCTTCCCTTGTTTTCAGGAAATTGTCCTTATCTTGCACGAAATTAATTTTTAATGGCGTTCTTCATACTTGTTATTTTACATCTCCACCACAGCTCGACTCAATTATTTGCCTTAACGTACAAAGTGAAAATGTTATAGTACAAAAGTTTATATTACAAAATTTTATCGTACCGTTACACACACTTTGAGATTCAGGACCGCTTTATCAACTAGGCACAGTAGACACTTTACCTAGGGCCTACGGACTTTTCAAGAGCCTACGAAAGCCAGAACATACAGTGAAAACGCGTTCAGAATGCCAGTAAAATGTAATAATGTTTGTATTAAAGTAACTATATATAACCGTGTGGGATGAACACCTGAGCAAGTCAAGCTGCAGTGCTTTAGATCTTTAAATTAACTTTTCGGTTCTTTGTCTTAGCAAAGTCACACATGACGTCCTCAAATGTCATTTCCCTCATCAACTCCTTTTTTTAATTGTCAGGGAGTATAGTCGTGTTTGTCCCATCGTTGACCGAAGATACGTTTTTAACAATTTGAGTTTGGAAAATTAAAAAATTGATCCGGAAAGCAATATTTACATTTGGAAAACTTGTAACCAACCTATTCTGTATGTGTGCTGTAACATTTCTGCCACAGTTTTCATCTCAGCAAACATCCGTAAGAACAAAATAAATTCATTAGTAAATGCTTCATCCAGATCTGATGGGTACATCTCAATTAGTGACTTGCCTTCAAAACTGTTTGATCATTTGACAGAGATCTGTCCAGAAGAAAGTTGAACCTTTCATGTAGTGTTGTGTAGGCTGCTCGCTGTTTTCCCATCTCAGTAATAAGTCTATCTATGATAAAAAATTACACAGTGCGGAATATTTCGCTAGGACTCATACCTAAAACCGGATCATTATCATCCACAACTTCATCATGATATCGGTGTCGCTGTCGTTTTCGTTGTGTACATTCTTTATAGTCCTTTTGTGAGAGCTGCTTTGCTATACCTTCGTGCATTTCAAATTTATCGCGTGTATCACGAAAGTTAAGAATAAGACTGTCGTACAAGTTAATGATGATCGTTAACTCAATTCCAGGCTCCTGTAGAGCTTTGTTGACAATATCAATTTTTCGGAACAAATCTTTCCAAATCACATATATTAACGCTGTCTCGAAATTGACCAACTTCTTTATGAGTGATTTGGCTTCATGCACAGATCCTGGTGGTTGAAGATCGCGTGTAGTAACATCAGACAATGCTTGTCAAATTTCCTTATAATTGGCATTAAAAACTCTAGTAGTGCTGAGCACCTAGCCCTTGCAACATAAAGGTTTTTGCTGATTTATAAAGCCGGCGTTGTTGTCAAACAGCTTGCACATATCACAAAACACTTTACCCGTTGAAGGAGAATTTCACCATTTGTTAACGTTCTAGCAAAATAATTTGTGCGTGCATATCTGATCTTGTCACCAAATTGTCTACCCTTTAATATAAAATCTGACTCCAAATTTTGTGAAGGAAGATGTTAAACATAATAACTTCTATAATGTGCAGTTAGGCCTGTCTCCCAATCAGCTGGATCACTTGAATAACTCCGTTCTTTGTCATGCAGCTCATGCTTCAAACCGGCATCTCCTACTGACCCTAATATACAGTCTGAGTCTGTTGGCAAATCAAACACAGCAGCTTCAGCATGACCCATAACAGAATTTGCAGATACCTTTTCCTTTGTAACATTTGTTTAGGTTGGTTCACTTTTTTTCAGCTCAGTCCGGCAATATTATTTTTGGTATTGTGGGATTGTTGGTGTACAATGTGGCAGAAGAAGTAAATGAAATGTCATTATCACTAGTATTACTAGTTTCACCAGTAATGCAATCATTGTCTCTGCTCATAAATTGCAGCAACAAACACCGATTTTTATCAATGCTTTCTCTTTCTCCTTTTCGTTCCGCTTCTCAAATCCACTCTCGTGTTTCCTCTTGTATCCATCAAACATGGTTATTTAAAATTACTTTCGTTACTTTTTAAAATTTTGTACGGAAAAAGAAGCTCACGATTAACGATAAACAACGAATGCGAAGCGCATGACGTAACACCGGAATTACTACGTCATCTCTACATAGAATAATTAACAATGCGGAAAGTCTATTTAGATTTCAAATCGCAAAGAAGTGCTGGTGCATTCTTGAGAAATATTAAAAATGAATTCGGGGAAGGGCTATGACTTTTAATGTGCCTTGAGCCTGCGATGTCCTTTAAACAGACCTGGAGCCTACATAGTCACACAGGAGATAATCAATATGATTAATTTTTTTATTTTTTTTTAATTTTTTGTTAACGCCGCCATTGCCAGCATGGTAGGATGCAGTGTGCCTACCACACCAGCATTGTGGGCGGCGCTGATGCACGTCTGCCGTCCCTACAGAGCGGCGGGGTGAATGTGCCCGCTATCATCTGCAGGGACAGCAGAAAGATGGGTTTTAATCCTTGCCCAAACTGACGAGCAGGGTGTGTGTACTGCCGATCGGCCGGAATGGCAAGGAAAGTGGTTTTTCCTGCCACTCGGACAGAGGGGAGGGTGTAGTGTGCCTGCACCCCCAGCCCGAAATGGCAGGCTGCGCAGGTGTGCTTGAGTGGGACGGAGTGGAAGGGTGTTGTGTGCCGACCGTATCCGTCACCACCGCCAGCTGTGAATACTGCGGTCTCGGATAGTCCTCACTGACCACAGTACTACCACCCTCGCAAGTAATGGGTTTTTTTCCTGACTAGAGAACACCTATGATCCATCCCCCGTGGATCATGGTATGTCTCTCAGACCAGGAAGGAGAGTTTTATATGATTCTCTCCGATGCAATTAATCAATATGATTAAACTACTAAATTTAGACATTACACAGCTATATTTCCAGAAAGGAATTGAAATGAATTTTCCGATCAATGAAATAAATTGATGGTTTTCTAAATATGAATATGGCGTATTTTATGTAAATAAAATTTAATATACAGTGTACTAGTACAGTGGATTCCGCTTAATTGGGGCACATCGGGACCGAGGCTTTTTGTCCCAATTAAGCGGCTGTCCCAATTAAAAATACAAATTTACTATTGGCTTCTTGGTTTGGTTTCTTTGAGATTTGTCCCATATAAGCGGCTGTCCCAACTAAGCGGTGTCCCAATTAAGAGGAATCCACTGTATATAATAAATTAACTCCCTTGGAACTAAAAGCCTTTCAATTTTGAAAAATAAACAATTTAAATCTTAAAATGTGTACAATATGTTATAAGATGTGAAACGCCTCAGCCGTTCATGGCCGGCCTTACGAATTACAAGGCCCAATTTAACGGATGCTTGTGAGGCCCATCTTTTAATTTGTTTTTGTTTTTAAATAACAACTATTACTATTTATTCGATCATGTAAATCGCTGGCCCCCCTGCCAGGCCCGTGGGCATTCTTGAAAAAATATTTAAAATGAAGTCTGGGAAGGCCTACGACTTTAAAAGTGCCTAGGGCCTACGACTTTGAAAGTGCCTAGGGCCTACGACGGCCTTAAAACGGCCCGGTTGAGAGCCACTGCACGAACAATTTGTTTTCTGTTTTCTTATTTTGAATAGTTTCCCAAATTATTCGCTTCTGTAATATGAAATAAAAATAAATAATAGTTTTTAAAGGTTTAAAAATAAAATTCTTTCCGGGAAATCCCGTAAGCTAATTAGCTAAACAACTGAAATCATGCGTAATAATGAACTTCACATGTTTTTAAACGAGTTTTTTTTAAAGCGAAATCGATTCCAATGTGTCATTTAATCGATATAGATTGACTAGTTGATCAGACTTTAATTGGTCAATTTCCAACTGACATTAAACTGTAATTAACTAATTATATAACCGGAAGTCGCAGACCATTAGGGGTGGGGGGGGGGGTTTAAAACGGAAAGTCATAAATCTATTAAGTTATTTTTTTTTGTTATTTGGTTTTTACATTCTATTCTACTGCAAATGTTCTCTGTATTTCGCTGCTGTAACCCATGGTTACAGTAGAATAACTTTGTACGTGCCTGTTTCTTATTGGACAAATAATCCAAATCACATGTAATCATTTTTTGTCGGAAGTTAACTTCTAAAGGCTATTAATATGTGCTGTTGAAAAGGGGTTGTGTCCCAGTTCCATTGCAATAAACATTAATACCATGAAGGTTTAAAAAGCTTCAACAACTGCTAGACAGATGGTTAAGAGATCTGATTTCTTGATAGTAAAACTAGTTTCACGGACATAGGTAAAACATTGTGATTGTTTTACTGGACTGGTGTGTGTGTGTGTGTGTGTGTGTGTGTGTGTGTGTGTGAAGTCCCTGTAAGGATGAGATGAAATCTATTATTTCCTATAAACAACTAATAGGACGGTTTTTTTATGGTGCCCTTCTTTCATTCCCCACCATAGCCGATAGTGCAATAGCCATGGAGGCACCACGGGAGATAGAGCGGGGGGGGACTTAAGCCAAGACCTGAAAAATGTCCTCGCCGGAGGTCGAACCAGGTACCTCCAGGTCGTCAGTCGAGTGTTTTACCACACAACCATGTAATCTGTACTACAGGTAAAAAGATTTACAGGTTATTTTCTGTGTTAAAGCATTTCGGTGTATTAGTGTTTATAAGTGTTTATGTGTTAGTTTGCGTATTCCTTACTAGAACATGTGTGTGGGTGTGTTTGTGTGTTGTTGGGGGGGGGATATGGGTTAGATGCCTGTGGTAGTGAGATGTCACAGAATTTAACAAAAAAAAATTCACAATTTCGCACCCCCTCCCTGCGTTTTGTCTGGCCCCCCTCTGCTGGTTTGCTCTGCTTAGTAAAAATTTATTTCCTGCTCCCCCCCCTGCTATTGCCTGGCCCCTGCTGTAGAATGCCTGGCCCCTGTTGTAGAATTTTCAAGCTTCGGAGCTGGCAGCTCTTGTATCATCAGGAAATCTACCCAGACATCTGTGTAGAAGCAAATTTAACGATTGGCACACAGGGTGCATAGGGTGCACAGGGTGCTAGATAATGAGTTCATCATAAGCGCTCTACTAAAGCCCTAACTTAAAACTCATATTATTATTTGTTCCATGTCATTATTATTATTTGGGGTGGGGCTTCAACACAACTAGATTCGCCCCTGAATTTGTTTGAGCCCAAATAAAAATAAATTAATCTTTTAGAGGTTTGATATTGTCTCTCCTAAGTCCCACCCCTCGGGGTGTATGTCCCCCTGTCCCTTCAGAGGATGCTACAATCTTCTCAAGGCTGACAAGTTCAAATCAGTCTCTGCATCGATGGATATTCTTGTCGTACAAACAATAAGAGAATTTTTTTTTATTTCGGATAACGTTGTTTTTTTTTAAATCTCCGAAGTTGAATAATACGTCAGTCTGACGTCAGAGACTCTCGCGAGTGACGTGTCAGACCGGGCGATGTATGAGCCAGATGGCGAGGGGTCGAGTTCAAAGTTTGCGATGATGCGGTTGGGGGGGGGAGGGGCATTTTGACCTTTTTTTTCTGACTTCCACCTTCCCCCGACCTGACCTTTCGATCATTCAAATCAAGGGCGGATTTCCCCAATTAATCAAACCCGTAGACATACGCCGCCAATATGTGTTTATATGTGTGTTTGTCCGAATGAATGAATGTATGTCTTTGTTTCTATGTGTTAAGCTACAGACTAAGCCAATATGTCTGTGAGAAACAAATATGGATTCAGTTGGGTGACTGTATTTACTGTGGCAGGGCTCCCAATGGTTAAGCGTATTCCTATCGGTCATGACCGTCCCGACGTGGGGGAGTGTATGGGGGTGATGGCGGGGGTGCGATGAGCTATGGACAGTAGGCTAGCCATCAATCATGGTGGGGGGTTGGGAAGTCTGCTGTTCCGGGCTATGGGGGGGGGGGCGAGGGAGGGGGGCGCTGCTAATCAAGGAAGAAAATACTGGCTCAATTTTACACACACCCACACACACACCCACACACACATCCACACCTACATACACACACCCCCCCACACACACACACATAAAGCTTAAGGGCGAAAACAAACACATTAACACCACACATACGCTAACAAGCACGCACAGATAACATTCTTAAACATACACATACACACATAAGCGCTCACACCAAAATTATTCAAATGTAAATGTGGAGTAATTAACATATTGAGATCCTTCCCTCCATGCGAATTTGACGAGCGGGGGGGGCCTTCCAAAAACAACAATCCCACTTTCAAGGACCCCGTGTATACCCTGAGCCCTAACCCCCTTCCCGCTTCCTATATACCGACATCTCAAATATACAAACGACGCATATCAAAATTGTGTCTTGGAGTTTAAAAAAAAATAATAAATGAATTATTATTTGAACAATCTTTTCAATCAAGTATTACAATCACTGGTATTGTTTCTTGATTCTACCGGCAAACATTTTGTTTATTATTTCCCTTCAATCATTTCCCTGTAATCAAAAATAATTTTATTCCTTTTTTCTTTTTCCTCTTTATGTCGCTCCTGATAAATCTGGATCCTTTTCATCGTCTGCTACAGAAGTATAAATAGATTTGAACGAAATTTGCAGAAAGGACGGGTTATTTCAGAGATAAATATTGTTTCATTTCCAATCTGCCTGCTCTCTTGTTTTTAATGTAATCGGGTATTGTATTTCATTTTGTTCCCTAGACTTCGAATAGATTCCATTTTTTTTTAAAGTGTCTTTATCTGTTTTATTTTGTTGTTTGTTCAGGAGAGTTTCTCTTGAACTTTTTCGGTTCTACTTTCATTTACAAATGTTCATTTTTTATGCCCACACACAGCAAGCACATACTTTTTCAAATTATTTCGTGTTTATGTATTATTATTATTATTAATATTTACTTGAAGAAACATTTATGACGCAATTTTTATGATCAATAAAAGTAACGTAACCCTAGAACTATCAATTTCAGTCAACCGGAGCATCAGTTGAAACAAATTTAGATCTAAGGTGGATTGCGACAAAATTGAAAACTTGTGATTCAATGATCGAAAATCTATATAATCTGTGTAATTATAGATCGATTTCTCTGCTGTGTAACTAAAATTGTGTAAACCTGCTAAAGTTTCACGGAAATTTCAATGTATTATGTTTATGACGCATTTGTTCACTTGATTCTACCGTAGTTCTGCTTTACAGGTGTGTTGCGAAACATTTGGTTCTATCGTAGTTCTTCTTTGCAGGTGTGTTGCGAAACATTTGGTTCTATCGTAGTTCTGCTTTGCAGGTGTGTTGCAAAACACTTGGTTCTACCGGAGTTCTTCTTTGCACGTGTGTTGCAAAACACTTAGTTCTACCGTAGTTCTTCTTTGCATGTGTGTTGCAAAACACTTGGTTCTACCGGCGTTCTTCATTGCAGGTGTGTTACGAAACACTTGCGAAAATATAACAGAGTTTAATTGTGAGTCGCGACCCCCCCCCCCCCAAAAACAACTGTTGTCATGTATCGCGAATAATAAAAGTGTGATAATCACTGTTCTACATGTATAGACAAGCGAGTACACTGACTATCCCATTTACCTAAATATCAACTCTGTGACAAGAGAAAGTAGAATGCATACTTATGTGTATTTACACAATAATCTGATTTCTCTGATTATTGCACTTTGAGGACAGCCCTCGTACATACATATTAATTCCCTAAATCCTAAGAATCCCACCCCCCCGGGCCCGGCCCGGCCCCCAAAAACGTGTGGAGCCCAAGGGAAGCAATCCATATCATCTTAGAAGTAGTAAATGTATTATATGCCTCTTTTCATCAAGGGACAGAACTTTCCATCACATATAAAAAAAAGGGGGAGGCAAATAGGCCGTCCATTAAAGCAAGATCCAGTAAAAGCCAGATTTATCAGACAGTTAGTATTATTACTGTTATTCACATAGCCCCCCCTCCACCCCGCCTCCCATCTCTCCCTGTTTCTTTCTCTCCGATTCCCTTCCCCCCACCCTCCACCTCTCCAGCCCACATTTCTCCACCACCACAGTACTCTCCCCTGCTAGCAACGGAATGCGTCCTTCACTACGAGGGAGGCTGGCTAAATCGTCCTGAATAAAGCTCACTGGCCAATAACTCTAATTCAGACATCGCCGCTGTTATTATCATAATTTACTGAATGTACCCACTGTCTTTTTATGACTTATACTTTATTATCTTTCTATTATTGCATCTATCTATCTATCTATCTATCTATCTATCTATCTATCTATCTATCTATATATATATATCTATCTATCAATTTATCTATCTATCTCTCTCTCTCTCTCTCTCTCTCTCTCTCTCTATATATATATATATATATATATATATATATATATATATATATATATATATATATATGGTGGGCCAAAAAAAGATAGAACATCATATAACAAACGAATTATCTAAAAATATAGTGTAATTAATTATATTGTTTCATGTAATTTTGTTTGCATAGTATTTACCAAGTCAGAAATCCTGTTCAACGTGTCCTCCCTGCTTATCAATAAATTCTAAGCGTACATCTAAACAAACTTTGACAAAATTATATTACTTTCTATGCAATGTTCTCATTTTTTTGGCCCACTCTGTATATATATATATATATATATATATATATATATATATATACTCCCTCCCTTTCTCCCTCCCTCCCTCTCCTTCCCTCTCTAACTCTCACAACTCCCTCTCTCTCCCTATCTCCCTCCCTCCTTCTCTCACTCCCTGCCCCTCTCTCTCTTTATCTCTCACTCCCTCCCATTTCTCCCATTTCTCCCATCCTCTCCCTCCCTACCCCCTCTTTCCCTCCCTCCTTTCTCCCTCACTCTCTCTCCCCCTCTTCCTCTCTCTCTCCCTCCCCTCCCCCCTCTCTCCCTTTCCCTCCCTTTCTCCCTCCCTCTCTCCCATCTCTCTCCCATTCATCCCTCTCTCATTCCCTCTCTCACTCCCTCCCTGCCCCCTCACTCTTTCTCTCTCTCCCTCTCTCCCACCCTCTCTTTCCCTCCCTCCCCTCTCTCCCCTCCCCTCTCTCCTACCCTCCTTCTCTCACCCCCGTCCCCCCCCTCTCTCCACCTTCCTCCTTCCTCCTCCCCCTCTCTCTCTCTCCCTGCCCCCTCTCTCTCTTTATCTCTCACTCCCCCATCCTCTCTCTCCCTCTCTCCTTCCCTCCCCTTTCTCTCACTCCCTCCCCTCTATCTCCCCTCCCTACTCCCTCCCTTCCTTTCTCCTTCCCTCCCTCCCTTTCTCTCTCCAACCCTCCCTCTCCCTCCCCTCCCCATTAATCTCCCTCCCTACCACCTCTCTCCCTCCCTCCTTCTCCCCCCTCTCTGCCCCCTCCCTCCTTCTCCCCCCTCTCTGCCCTCTCCCTCCCTGCCCCCTCTCTCTTTATCTCTCTCCCCCCTCCCTCTCTCTGTACAATTAAACGTCAAATTACGCTTCTTAAATAAACAGAAAACCTTATTTTAATCCCGGGCAAAGTCGGGTACTTGCAGCATGAAAAAAAAACAACAACAATATTTTTTTTTCCCGTCCCTTGCCCTTTCTTCACCGTCCGTTCAATTACACATTCACTTGGTGCGCGATTTTTATTTATAGTGAAGGCGATCCCATACCGTGGATACTTTAATATAGTAAAATACTAAAATAATTAATTACAATTAAACTACGCATTGAGATTGTATTAATAATGATAATAATGTCACAGAAACATTTTAATTAACGTATTTCAGTTTATTAAAGTGCACCTTTAATTTTAATCTTCCGAATACATAAAACGATAGGTAGATAGATATGACTATTGATTTCATCATGTTTACAATTGGAGTTTCCGGGAGTTACCACTCTTTTAAAAATGTGTCATAGGGAAATGACGTCACAGAGGAATTTTATCTATGGCGCCGTCGAGATTACTTATATATAGTAAAATAATAAAATAAAAATAATTAATTACAATTAAACTACCCATCGAGATAAAACGAAACCTGTCCTATAACCTTTCCCATGTAATTATGTGTATGTGTAACAAATTTCACGTTATTTGTTTGTCTGGATCTTGAGTTATAAGGGAACAGACAGACAGACAGACAGACAAAAAATGCGTCTTATAAGTATAGATATATATATATATATAGTTATTAGTAATCGGCAAACAGCTTACACTAGCTATGTCTTTATTACTTTATTTATATTGCGTTGGGCACTTACAGATTCGGTCTAAACAGTACACGGGGGGGGGCCCAATGTCATATACCAGCACGACGAGAACTGTAAATGCTAGATAATTACTGTACTACAGATTCTTCTATCCCGGGGCCCCGTTCATGTTTCATGCAGCCCCGTAGCGTGAAAATTCTACAGGAGGGGGCCAGGCATTCTACAGCAAGGGCCAGACAATAGCAGGGAGGCAGGTATCATGTGACTTGTGTATGCAGGGGGACATTACTCAGTAGCGCGACGTCAACGATAATCTGAGTTCACTTTCTATACGTTAATTGGTGAATTCAAAATTAATGAAGAAATCACTTTCAAACTATGTTGGTAAAACCTAGACATCGAGATTTGTACACAAGTCTCTTATTTATTTCTTTGTTATTGTTTTGTTATTTGTTCAAATATCACGAGATTTGTAAAAACGGTTTTGTAATTTTACTGTTATTGTTCGTAAAAGTTGTAATTTACGCAACTTTCTGTTAGAATAAATTTAGAAAAAAAAAAAACGAGACCTCATCAACCTCCTCCCATTTTCACCCTGAGGGGCGTCAATGAATAGGGCCGGCGCCATGTAATTTGTGGCCCGTAAATGATCTCCAAAAAAAAAAAAAACATAGAGGCCTCTTGGATCACATACATACATGAATTTGATAAATCATCATAAAGCCTCTTAATGAAGAAGACGGGGAGGGGGGAGGGCATAAAGGCCTGGGCCACTAACATGTTGTCAGGCTACACCTCCACTTGAGCAACCCCCCCCCCCAAGCTGGAAGTTATGTTACAATATTACTCAATGAGCCACGAGTAATGGCATGCGGGGGCCCTTTTAGTCAGTACCAAACTCAGTTTTAAGCGCCACTGTTCCCTCACCCCCGCACCCCACCCCACCACCCCCTACCCTCTATCACATCACTCTCCCTCAAAAATGTCGCCTTATAAATTTATTTTTTTTAAATGTTTTTTTTTTGTATTCCTCCCTTTCAGTACACAGACTCACTAGATCTCCACTCCTTCCTGTACGGAGGTGTCAATGTTACCGGCTTCCGGTTGCCCATCGATCCAGCGGAAGTGACGTCATTCGTACCGCGAGCGACGGCAGCACTGTCGGGACATCCAGCGGCCACCAAGATTTCCGTACGTGCTAGTAAGAATTTTGTGTTTCGCCCGCCCCCCCATGGGGGTGGGGGGAAGGGTGGGAAGTGCTGGGCACCCCACCATGGGGTGACCGAGGAAAGGGAAGAGCTATTAAGAAGAAATGTTTTGGCTGGTGGTAGAAATTATGGCAACGCGCTGAAACAGATTAGCCAATTAGTTCAGGTTGTACAGACATTTTTTTTTCCGTTAGTCATCATGGACTGCTTGCTGCTTACATATTAAGAGTAATATAAATAATAGCGATTTAGGTTCTGCATTAAATCGAAAGTAAAGAATTAATATAACAGTATTCCAGTTTAAAATACAATCATGAAAAAATCGGATCTGCCCGAAACCAAAAAATAACCTAGCCTACCGATCAAGCCTAAGGGGATATAACTCTATGCAAAGGTTTTGCAGGGTACAGCTAGTATTAAATAAGATAAGCGTAATCAGAATAATGGCGGCAAGTGCCAATTTAATTTTGCATTGAGCTTAATGAAAACACGCAAGTTTTAGACTTTCTTAACAACGAAGTTTATCTGAAGTTTCAATTTATGTCTAACGTTAAGGCTTCGAGTGAAAAGTATACACCGCAAATTTAGGCAGAAATTTTATTATGAAATAATAAAGATATATTAACTTTAGCTAGATTGTGTGTGTGTGTGTGTATGTTTGGAAGTGTGTGTTTGAGAGAGAGCAGTAAAAAAAATGTATTATCTTGTATTATTATATAGCGATTAGCCAGGGTCCGCTGGTGCTGCTGGTCAGACCGTTGATTCTGTACATTGGTTTCAGATAGACGCAGCCCTAGCTGGCGACGCTTTTCGATTGGTGCAGAAAGCCTTGCAAGACCTGCTGGAATCGAACGCATCCAGGCACATCTTCAAAACATTCAGGTAAACAAAAGAAAAAAAAAACAAATTTACCTTTCCTTGAACAAATTTTTTTTGGGGGGGGGGTGGGGGAGGGGAGTGGTCTTTCAAAAAATATATTTTCATTATTTAATGTATTGGTTTTGTTATTGGTTCTCCTTATAACAGATTCTTTACAGATATGTCTGTAGTGTTGTTTTAATCCCAGGTCATATTTTAGTTTTAGTTTTTATTTCGTTTTTTCTGTAATAATTTCAGTTTTCGTCTAGTTTTAGTCTTGCTGCTAATTTTAGTTTTAGTTCTCGTTGACGAAAACAACACTATATGTCTGTACCTTCCTCAGCCATTCTGAAAGCGGCTTAAAACTAATTTTAATTTAGACTATATATAATTATTAGTCATGCGTAACTTTCAAAGGTTGGTGCACTTTTGCAAGAGTATGGGCTGTTTTGTATATAACTGTTTATATTGTCTGGTATTGATAAAATTTTGCATTTCCTTTAATATTTTTTCAGTCTCTCAGGAGAAGTGTATATTTGTTTACCTGAGAGTTTGTGGGTAATCACTTCACCATTCTCGTCAGACGTGTATAAATATACACACACACTTACACACACACATACTTTAATTCACTGCGTTTATTTTGCTTGTAAAATATAGACACACATAAAATATTGATAAATTAAATTAGTAACACCCCCCCCCCCCTATAATTGATGGCATGCGTTTTGAAAAGAACGAACATTAATAATGAGAAAAGTTTTCAACGAACGGTAAACAAGAGGGAGGGGGTGGGGTGGGTGAAGGAAAGGACGTTTAGGATTGTAGTGTTGAAGTTTCAGCTCTTTTGAACTTTTCCTACCTGATCTTTCCGCCGTGGGGCAGGTCACAATTGGATATCCAAGTTCAGTCACTACCCCCCCTCCCCAATTCCCCTCTCCACCATCGTTGTTTGATGTCTCTAGCCCCCTTCCCCCTCCACTTCAATGTTTGATTTTTGTCTCACCTGACTGAAAAGGAGAAAGATATCATTTTTTTTAAAGCTGTTAAAAGTAATATCACATGAACAATATCACATAAACAGTATCGCACGAACAATATCACATGAACAATATCACATGAAAAATATCACATGAGCAATATCACATGAGCAATATCACATGAACAATTTCACTTGAGCAATATCACATGAGCAATATCACATGAACAATATCACACGAGCAATATCACATGAGCAATATCACATGAGCAATATCACATGAGCAATATCACATGAGCAATATCACATGAACAATATCATAAGAACAATATCACATAAGCAAAATCACATAAGCAATATCACATGAGCAATATCACATGAACAATATCACATAAGCAAAATCACATGAGCAATATCACATGAGCAATATCACACGAGCAATACCACATGAGCAATATCACATGAGCAATATCACATGAGCAATATCACATGAGCAATATCACATGAACAATATCATAAGAACAATATCACATGAGCAATATCACATGAGCAATATTACATGAGCAATATCACATGAACAATATCATAAGAACAATATCACATGAGCAATATCACATGAGCAATATCACATGAACAATATCATAAGAACAATATCACATGAGCAATATCACATGAACAATATCACATGAACAATATCACATGATCAATATCACATGAGCAATATCGCATGAACAATATCACATGAACAATATCACATGAACAATATCACATGAGCAATATCACATGAGCAATATCCCATGAGCAATATCACATGAGCAATATCACATGAACAATATCATAAGAACAATATCACATGAGCAATATCACATGAACAATATCACATGAGCAATATCACATGAGCAATATCACATGAGCAATATCACATGAGCAATATCACATGAACAATATCACATGAACAATATCACATGAAACATATCACAATGATTTGATTTATTTAGTCCTTTATCTATAAAAAAAAATTATTTGATTGCTTTTTTAATTTGTCTAACTTATCAATATACAACTTATATTGATTGTATTGATGTTATTATTTACTTTATTGCAGACATTCCGAGCTCTACAATAACGGCACTAAAGGGGTCCAGTGCTGGAGAGACCCACCAGTCCCTTGGATTCACGGTCCTGTTATAAGAGATGCCTTATTAAAAGTAGGTTCCCGAGTTCCTTTTCGATTTCCATACCTGATCTTTATTTCCATATCAACTGATATCTGATCTTTATTTCCACATCAACTGATATCTGATCTTTATTTCCATATCAACTGATATCTGATCTTTATTTCCATATCAACTGATATCTGATCTTTATTTCCACATCAAGTGATATCTGATCTTTATTTCCACATCAACTGATATCTGATCTTTATTTCCACATCAACTGATATCGGATCTGTATTTCCATATCAACTGATATCTGATCTTTATTTCCATATCAACTGATATCTGATCTTTATTTCCACATCAACTGATATCTGATCTTTATTTCCATATCAACTGATAGCTGATCTTTATTTCCATATCAACTGATATCTGATCTTTATTTCCATATCAACTGATATCTGATCTTTATTTCCATATCAACTGATATCTGATCTTTATTTCCATATCAACTGATATCGGATCTTTATTTCCATATCAACTGATATCTGATCTTTATTTCCACATTAAGTGATATCTGATCTTTATTTCCATATCAACTGATATCTGATCTTTATTTCCATATCAAATGATATCTGATCTTTATTTCCATATCAACTGATATCGGATCTTTATTTCCATATCAACTGATATCTGATCTTTATTTCCACATTAAGTGATATCTGATCTTTATTTCCATATCAACTGATATCTGATCTTTATTTCCATATCAACTGATATCTGATCTTTATTTCCATATCAACTGATATCGGATCTTTATTTCCATATCAACTGATATCTGATCTTTATTTCCACATTAAGTGATATCTGATCTTTATTTCCATATCAACTGATATCTGATCTTTATTTCCATATCAAATGATATCTGATCTTTAAAAAGAAAAATGTAAACTTTATTTGGAAAGTATTTTTTTTTTAAAAGAAAGAAGAAAACTTTGAGCTCTGTGACATTAATTGTTATTTGACAAAAGGCAATATTTGAATAGAAATATGTGTCATGTAATAGACCGTGCGACAAGTCTTACACACAACCAGAGCCGTAGCTAGCTATTGTGGCCCCCTTGTGTGTGGAGCTACATCGTAGGCGCCCAAATCCCAAATCTGAAAAGTTCAAAAACATTTTCACAGAGCTAATCCGGCGAACGGTCCTAGTTCGACGCCCCTGTGCGGCCGGACAATCCGCAGTACCCTTTCTACGCCACTGGGCTCAGCCATGAGTGGAGTTGATTGGTTGATCCATGTTCTGAACCACATGACGTCATGCTTTTTTGTAAACTCGTGGAGCATGACGTTAAGTCCACGTTTAGCAGATTGTGTCTTACATTTAAACTGGGTCGTTCAAAAGCTTTTTATGGAAAGTGGGGGGTGGGGGGGGGGTCCAGAGATTAGGCCCCGTGGGGAAAAGTGCAGACATAGACCCATTTAGCATGATGTAATTGAATTAATGCTTGAATGGGGCACTTTTATAATATATGTTTCTAATGTCATACTTATTATTTGAACTCTGAACTCTCATGCTCTTTGTTTGCTTCTGTGGTGGGACATATGACGATGCATCGCATGAATACATCTTTGATGCCTTGCATTTTAGTGCACAGAAGACCTATATTTTTATTAGATAAGGATTCATTTCTTCATTCAGGCCAAAGTGAAAGGTGTAACAGGTCAAATCAGCCTTGACCAGCACGGGGTGAGAGTGAACACCAAACTGGACCTCATGCACCTGGAGTACCGGACACCGCTGAGAAAGATTGGTCAGTGGGAGTATGGCACGGGTGTCCGCACAAACCGAACGAGGCCACCCCCCACCAGCGTCTACCTGGACGTAAACCGGACCAGAATAGTGACCACAATACTGGTCAGTACATAATATCATTGATACTGGTCATCGAATAGTGATCAAGTAACGGTAACCAAATAGTGACCACAAAACTGGTCAGTACATAATTACACTGATACTGGTCATCGAAGAGTGATCAAATAACGGTAACCAAATAGTGACCACAATACCGGCCAGTAGTGACCGTAAAACTGGTCATTAAAAATGAGCACGATAACAATTTTTATTTCTTCTTATATTTTCACTCTCAACAAATACCCATATTTATGCCAACGGCTTTTCAACCTGTCGACTGTCTTCAAACTCTGGGTCGTTTTAAACGAAAATGAAATGTCCCCTGCGTTCTCCAGCACAATCCCCCTTTCCCCATACCCCTTGGGATACCCGTATCGACAGCTGAGAAGCGCTGATCTAGGCTTAGGTATGCTCAACGTCTTGTATCTATTTCTGCTGTATAGTCATTAGGGAGCGACCGTTATGCCTTTTTACCGATAGTGCCAATATCGGTCCGATACCGATACCGATCCGATTATCGGTCGCTCCCTAATAGTCATGTCATTAGAAAGTTTTCTCATGTTTCTGTAAGACGTATTCGAGTAAAATCTAGTATAATAGTTGAGTCAAGAAGTGCACACCAATAAGAACTGTTCTGTGTCTAGACTCTAGACAGTGCTTTGTGTGTGTGTGTGTGTGTGTGTGAAGTCCCTGTATGGAAGAGATAAAATCTCTTACATTCTGTAAATCACTAATGGGAATGTCTTCGGCAGTACTCTTCTTTCATCCCCCACCATAACCGATAGTGCAATGGCCATGGGGGCACCACGGGAGAAAGTATTTTTGGGTCCTAAAAAAAGCGATAATTTCGATTTCTTCTTATGTTATTTAATCAGTCAGAGGTTTTGTAAGTGAATCAAAATACATGTATGCAAATTTACATTATTTTGTAATCTTTGTAAAGGAAAACCCTTTCGTAATGAAGAAATGCCCACCAGATGGTACGCCGTGTCAGGGAAATGATCAGTATGAAGGCTATTGTGTAGATTTGCTAAAGGTAACAATTTGCAAGTACATTTGAATAACCCAAATAGATAGTCTATTTAATGAACATGATAAGACATATTTCAGCAGGAGTTAAACATCACGATAAACCATAATAACGATAGCGTAGTAGAGTCCTTACATATGTTAAGAAATTCCAGATGCACATGAAATATCTTCAATGGTCTGCTTCAGAAAATATCTGAAAGGTTGAAGTTTGATTACGTCATCCGGCTGGTAGCGGACAAGAACTACGGAGCCAGGTCGGAGAACGGAAGTTGGAACGGGATAATTGGAGAGCTCTTGGCAGGGGTGAGTACTGAGACAGGCCAAACCTGGGAAGTAGAATGTACTGCGTTGTAAAGTAGGTCATTGGTTGAATGAGTCAGGGCCGCCAAGGTAAGGCTGAGGCCCGAATGCAAGTCAAAGGCCCAAGCACCGCGGCGTACAGTACTTGCTCCAGGATGACTTAGCAGTTGTTGGGTAGGTTTAAACCATGAGGGGGGGGCAACTGTTAGAGAGGAAAGCAGTGTGCGGGGGGCTTTCAGATAGTATCAGGTAGGCTTGAGTCGTTTTTCTTGCACATTGGATCCCTCGCCTCAGGTGTGGGGACCGGTCAGTGGCATTCGTAGCCAACACCATAGGCCCCGGTCAGGGGCGTTGAACGCCAACACCATAGGCCTTTACTGCAGGGGCGCAATGCTAGCTGGCAGCAGCCCTGGTGAAAGGCTTCTTGACCAATTGCATTGTCACCTACGTAATCAAGGGCCTGATGGTTAAAGTATCTCTAAATGTAGACTAGTTTCATGTTTACCAATGGTAGGCATCAGTGGGTCAAGAGGTCAGAATGGATAATATATTTAGTGTTGATATGAAAACTGAATTGAGTAGATGGGATTATGTTACAAGGTAAGTACTTTGATGAAATAGAGCGGTTCCCCTTTTTTAAGTATGGGCCCTATCCTAGGAGGGACCCCAAACTATAGAGGCCCCCATTAAACATATGCATTATTAGGAAAAAATGTGTGCAAATTATGCCGCGATGCCCACGTTCAAAATGCATCAGTAAACAACAGCTGAAGTGCTAGTTCAGTGTTGTATCTGGCAATGTAATCTGAACAGTCTGTGACAGACACAAATGTACTCTTAAACACACGTATGGTGTGTGTGTGTGTGTGACAGCAACAATGAAACCCAGCATTATGGTGTTGGCACGTCACGTCTGAACATGTAAACAAACACCTATCATCCGCCCCCCTCCCATAAACACACAACATGGGCCCCGCCCTCACCTCATTTCCGTTTTAGCTAAATATAATCGTTCCATTGCGACAATCTACGTCACATTCAACAATTTATTTTCTTTTCTCCCCCATCCCTGTCCCCCCTCCCACACACCCCCCCCCCACAGAAAGCAGACTTGGCCATCGCAGCCCTGACCATCACAGAGATTCGGGAACGGTTTGTGGACTTCTCCAAACCGTTTATGAATCTGGGCACGTCCATTATGATTAAAAAGCCGGACAAGGAAAAGGGCGGAGTGTTTTCTTTTAAGGTAACGTCGTGTCTGGGTGTCTGTGTGTCTATGTTGTGTGTCTGTGTGTCTGTGTTGTGTGTCTGTGTGACTGTGTTGTGTGTCTGTGTGTCTGTGTTGTGTGTCTGTGGTGTGTGTTGTGTTTCTGTGGTCTGTGTTGTGTGTCTGTGTTGTGTGTCTGTGTGTCTCAGTTGTGTGTCTGTGGTCTGTGTTGTGTGTCTGTGGTCTGTGTTGTGTGTCTGTGGTCTGTGTTGTGTGTCTGTGTTGTGTGTCTGTGGTCTGTGTCTGTGTGCCTGTGTTGTGTGTTTGTGTATGTATGTATATGTCATTTGATGTGGTGGTCTATAAGTGTGCATCTGTATGTCATTTGATGTGATTGGTCTATGTTTACCTCTTGTATTTCTCTTGGTTCTTGTTGTTTCTGTTTGAGTGTTTTCTTTATTGTGCACATGTTTGTTTGTCAGTGCGTGTCTGACCATCTTTTCTCTGTGCACATGTTTGTTTGTCAGTGCGTGTCTGACCATCTTTTCTCTGTGCACATGTTTGTTTGTCAGTGCGTGTCTGGCCATCTTTTCTCTGTGCACATGTTTGTTTGTCAGTGTGTGTTTGAGCGTCTTTTCTCTGTGCACATGTTTGTTTGTCAGTGTGTGTCTGAGCGTCTTTTCTCTGTGCACATGATTGTGCGTCTTGGTGTATGATTTCTTGTATGTTTGTTGTGCATTTTCTGTTCTCTGTTTAGTGCATTTTGGTGAATTTTTGTCTGTTAGTTGGTGTGGTCATACATTCAGGAATATGTGTTTCGTGCACGTTTTGGTCTTTGTTTACATTTTTGTTTTCAATTAAAGCCTTGAACATTCATTGATTTACTTAATAGCATGGTCTACATAATTACAATATGAATTGTCTTTAAGTCTTCGGTACACATTGATTAAATGCAAGTTCGACATACATATCAGAGATAATGTTGTATATTGTAATTTTGAAAACCCTACCAGGCGACCTTGTGAGTGAGATGGAATCTCGTAGATCCTGTTAACCAATAATGGGACCGCATTTTATGGTGCCCTTCTTTTATCTTCACCATAGCCGAAAGTGAATTAACCTTGGAGGCACCACTGGAGATATAGCGGAGACTTTAACCTTGACTTGAAATATCCATCAGGTCGAAGCGGTGCGCTGTAGGACAGGACGATATGTCCCCAGCAGACGACCGTAGCTCCAGTTTTCACAATCTATCTCTTCTTGATCTCAGTACATACACACACAGACACATACACACAAACACCTCCTCGCACCAACATATCCATATCTTCAATTAACCAATCATGCCCCACCTCTCGTTGTATTCGGCTCCATTGACTTGTTGATCATACAAAAAATATAGCGCGTAATCGATTTCGCAGAATCCACTGTCTGACGGTGTCTGGGTATCGATACTGCTGGGCTTCATCGGCGTGAGCACGGTCCTTTACCTGGCGGGCCGGTTCAGTCCTTACGAGTGGGACACCAGCCAGCCGCGGATACCGACTGAGGAGGACAAGAAGCCCGCCTTCAACTTGGCCAATACCCTCTGGTTCAGCCTTGGGGCCCTGATGCAGCAGGGCTCGGACATTTACCCCAGGTATGAGTTAAGGTATTTTTGTGGATCTTCTTAATTAGATGTATATCGCGCAGTTTAATTTTTTTGTGTTTGATGCTTTGAGAAAAAAAATTGTTTGAATGCTAATATTGCATGCTGTCTTCTTAGTTCTCTTTTTCTATCAGTTGAGAACAACTTTTAGTTTTAATCAGTGTATATGAACATTAAACGCTATAAGTTTAGTGTATATGAACATTTAATGCTATAAGTTCAATGTATATGAACATTTAACGCTATAAGTTCAGTGTATATGAATATTTAACGCTATGAGTACAGTGTATATGAACATTTAACGCTATAAGTTCCAGACCAACTTAATGTAAACAAAATAAACAATTTATGACATAACACTCAAGAATGTACGATTCGATCAATTTCTGTCAATTAGGGCCAACGCAACACGGAAGATAAAAGGGTAAACCATTATTTTCTTGTATAGGCCAAACTTGGGCAAGGTAGTCCCGCGGGCTAAGTAAGGTGCATTAGGCTGTTTGACATGGGCCGCCGTCCGCTCCACCTGTTCACATTAATGACGTTTACATTTAATCTATATCGTTGTTTATAAACACACAATTTCTCCGCTGTTTGTCTGTCTATATATCCACAAATTAAGTACTCATCGTGGACAGCGGTTCAAAATGTTCACCCACCTCTGAGTTTAACACTTCAAAAAAAAAAAAAAAAAAGAATAAAAAGGTTTATTTTGAAATCTAAATTATATTTGAGCCTTTTTGTTTCACTAATTAAGTTTTGAATTGTTTTTTTTTTTTGTTTTTATTTGTGTATGAGTGAGGCAAATAAATAAACTGATCAGTGAATAAACAAAGGAATGTTTGGTAGGGCTGGTGGGTTTGTTTGGGTACAGCGGGGGAGGGGGGGAGGGGGGTTTTAAAAGAAATATCTCATACAGGGGCGGGGGGGGGACATCCCAGTGAAGAGGTGGTGGAGATGGAGTGGAGGGTTGATTGTGTTGGTTCTGCTGTCTGCATATTTTGATGGAAATGAAACTTAAACCATTTTCAACCACGACCTATGCTGGAGATAGGCCATGGTCGAAATGGGGGTAATGTGGCGTAGACTGAACGGACAACTGACATTTACATCGCGGACAGTTGCCATGGAAACAGGGGACAGCTGGTCAAAGACAAAAGAGTACAGATGACATTGGCATTTTGGATGAAACGCCGTGTACACAAGATGACATCTGACACATGAGTGCATACATGTGTACACACTGGCAGTTGTCACAGACGTGTTTGGACATCCCATCCAAGATGTGTTTGACCGCTGACAATTACAAGTTGTCATGTGTGTAAGATGTGTCGGGCAACTGTCAGAGTCTCAAGTACACCGTGATCTTAGTCTCCAACGTCTTTTTTTTTTAGAAACTAAATTATTCCATATCAATGCGTGAAATAGAGATAAAAATAGTAACGGCGATAGATAAGCTAACAGTTAGCTTAAAAAAAAAATATTTTTATATAATTATTTGTTTCTTCCCCTGGATTCACTTGTTATTATGACTCTTACACTCCTCTACATCTCCCTCTCTCTCTCTCTCTCTCTCTCTCACTCTCCCTCTCTCTTCCCCCTCTTTCTATCTCTCTCTCTCCCTCCCTCCCCCTCTCTCTCCCTCTCTGTCTCTCCCCCTCTCTCTTTCTACCTCTCTCTAGCTCTCTCTCTCCCCCCTCTCTTTCTCTCTCTGTCTCTCCCTCTCTCTCTCTCTCACTCTCTCTCCTTCTCCCTTCCCTCTCTGTCTCCTCTCTATCTCTCTCCCCTCTCATTCTATCGCTATCTCTCTCCTTCTCTCTTCCCTCCTCTCTCCCTCTATCTCCACCACTCTATGTCTCCCTCACTCTATCTCTCTCCCTCTCTCTATCTCTCTCCCTCCCTTCCTCTGTCTTGATATAATGTAAACGGCCAATTTGTCCGCTAAATTTACCGTCTGTAAATAGCGTCATCGTGTCAGAATCAGCAAACAGTTTTTTTTTCCCTTTAACCTGACAACCAGAACTACTGGTGCATCCGATGGGGAACAACTCTGAGGAAACATATCTTCAAATTGTCATTCTTATCTTTCCTTTAACTTCCATCATGCTCTTGCATATTACCTCCCCTCTTTCCTTGACCAATCGTGAAAAAATAAATAAATAAACCTCCAAGATAAGCAATCTTCTTAAAATCATTCATCTATGACATGTGAAACTGCTTCGAGTTTTTTAAGCAATATTTAGTTCAATCATGTCTGGATACATTTTTTTAAGAATATTTAGTTCAGTCATGTCTGGATACTATGTTTAGGCAATATTTAGTTCAATCATGTCTAGATACATTTTAAAGCAATCTTTAGTTCAATTATGTCTGGATACATTATAACGCAATCTTTAGTTCAATTATGTCTGGATACAATTCAAAGCAATCTTTAGTTCAGTCATGTCTGGATACATTATAACGCAATCTTTAGTTCAGTCATGTCTGGATACATTATAACGCAATCTTTTGTTCAGTCATGCCTTGATACAATTCAAATGTCTGGATAATTTTTTAAGCAATCTTTACTTCAATCATGTCTTGATACATTTTAAGCAATCTTTACTTCAATCATGTCTTGATACTTTTTTAAGCAATCTTTACTTCAATCATGTCGTGATACATTTTTAAGCAATCTTTACTTCAATCATGTCTTGATACATTTTTAAGCAATCTTTACTTCAATCATGTCGTGATACATTTTTAAGCAATCTTTACTTCAATCACGTCTTGATACATCTATAGATGTAAACATTTTTTTGTGTGTAATTATTTGAAATGTTTCTCATTTTAATTTTTAGAGCGTTTTCGAAAAAAATGCTCTATTGTCCCCGTTTTGTCTGTCTGTCCGTCATCACCCTAGATCTCAACAACCATAAGTCCTAGACCCATGATTTATATATCATTTTGTAGGTCTTGGCCTGCCATGTGTGCAGCAAAAGTTCATTTCGCGATCTGACCTCTGAGGGCCGTAAAAGGGGGCTTATAAAGTACCGTTTTTTCTATATAAGCTATATTAACAAAGGAGCGCCATATATCTCAGCAACCATAAGTCCTAGACCCATGATGTATATATCATTTTGTAGGTCTTGGCCTGCCAAGCGTACATCAAAAGTTCATTTCGCGATAGGACCTCTGAGGGCCGGGCTTCAGGGCTCCGAAGGGGCTTATATATTATATATATAGCCCCATTCTACACCGTGTACGTTCAATAACCCATTCATTTACTGCAGCACGTAGTTTCACCAAGATTTATTAAGAAACTCATCAAATGAAATAGTAAGCTTGTGTTCTGAGTTTAATTGAAAGTATCAGAGCTATGCAACAATTGACGGAGTTTTCGGACGATTAAATGACTACAATTTCGAATGTTTTCAATTATGAGTCCTATTTCAGTAACCACAAACCACTTGTAGTTAGTTTTAAGAGAAAATAATTTTTTTTCAAATATAAAGAAACGTCTTTATAATATTTTTTTTTACAGATATATGCATTACACAATTGAATTTATAAACATTTCCAAAATTTACAAATATTTACTGAAAGCTAACAAACGTACTGATACATAACATGAAAATGCGCTAACACGTCCTGTGTCCAGAATGGAACAGACTTAATTGCTTGTTTTTATTTCTTTTGGGTTCTGTGTCCACCAGGTCCATCTCTGGGCGAATTGTGGGGTCAGCATGGTGGTTCTTCACCCTCATTATCATATCGTCTTACACGGCCAATCTGGCCGCCTTTCTGACCATCGAAAGGATGGAGATGCCCATTAATTCGGCAGATGACCTGTCCAAGCAGACAGAAATAAGATATGGGATTACCAGCAACGGATCAACAGAAGAGTTTTTCAAAGTGGAGTACAGTTTATTTACATTTTTACTTTTACTTATCGATTAAGTAGATAAATTAAACACACCCTGTCACTCACGTAAACACACACTTGTATGAGAACACGCATACACTTCAATATGTGTGTTTTCATGGTTATACTCAATACACGTGTTAACTTTATGTAAACACTTCTGCATGTGTGTTTTTGCATAGTTGTACTCAATAAATGTGTTAGATTTAACTAGATATAAATACAAATACCCACTCACCCACACAATAAAAAATGAATAAAGCTTGGTAAACGTTTTATGTCAACACGGGCCTTTCTTACATTTATTTCGGGGGCCCCCGGGCAAAGGTACATTAGGGGTCCCCAGATAAAGGTACATTTGGGGTTTCAACACAAAGGTACATTTGGGGTCACCAGACAAAGGTACATTTGGGGTTCCAACACAAAGGTACATTTGGGGTCCCCAGATAAAGGTATATTTGGGGTTCCAACACAAAGGTACATTTGGGGTCCCCAGATAAAGGTACATTTGGGGTCCCCATACAAAGGTAATTTGGGGTCTCCATCAATGTTCCCTCTAAGGTGTGGTATGAAGTGAGCGATTTAAGCGATGTCGTCCGTCGGAGTGAGCGATCGTACGTGTAGTATGAGCGAGCTCTGAATTCGTGTGAGCGATCGCTCACGCGCTCGGCTTAGAGGGAACATTGGTCCCCATACAAAGGTAACTTTGGAGGCCTACAAATTAACGCTCCTCCTATTCCATATATTTAATATCGTATTAAAAACCTTCGGCGTTCTTTGTAAGACCTTCAACCATATATTTATATATTTCTCCAATGTAATCATTTTTTAGTACAAAACCTCAATGTTCTTACAAAAATTGGTATCTTTTTTTTTTAAATGTATTGTTTGTTCCTCTCCCAGAATTCTAATGTTCCTGTCTACAGTAAGATGTGGAACTTTATGAAAGACACAGAACCATCTGTGTTTGTTTCATCTACACTCGAGGGTATCCAGAGGGTGAGAGACTCCAAGGTACTGGCTCAGATGAGATCACATCATGTAGTACATAACATCGTGTATTGTATCACAACCATTGGCGTATTCATGGGGGAGGAGGGGGGCAAGGGGGGCATTTGCTCCCCCCCCCTTACATTAAAAAAAATGTCATAAAGTTGTTATTTGCCCCCCCTCTGGAAAAGTTTTGCCCCCCCCCCCTGGAAAAATTCCTAGCGACGCCCATGATTACAACCAGAGCTTACCTAGGGTGGGGGGAGGAGGGTCCATATTTGAAAGTACTCCCGGGCCTCAGCTTAAACGGGGCCCCCAAAATTATTTGTTTACATTAACTATTAAGTACATTATCTTATGTTATGGTGTCGAATGTCAAAATGCAGGGGCCCCAAAGAGGCCAAGCCCCCCGGGCCCCCCGAAATCCATAGGTTCGGCACTGATCACAACATGTACTTTTTCGAAACATGTATTGTATCACAACATGTATTGTATCACAACAGCATGTATTATATCACAACATGTATCGTATCACTTTATTACTAGTGATGAGGCTAAATACTAGAATCGGAAATAGGAATTTGTAACATTTTAAATCGATTTCTGATTTTTTCCCACTACATTTGAACAAACCTAATGTACTATCAAGCATTCATATGGTTAATTTTGCTTATTTGAAACCTAGTTAATATCGGTAGTTTAAATAAAAAAAATCGACTACCGTATAGTAATCGAACAAAAATGTCCATCCTTTCAATAACTAGATAAAATCAATAGCGTTAAAGTGGTGTCTTTGAGAGACATATGCTTATCTCTACCTAGTAAATTATTTTATCAATTCCCGATCAACTGTGACCACTGTGGTCATTTTCTGTCCACCAGGGAAAGTACGCCTTCCTGCTGGACTCAACTTTCAACGACTACCACAACCAGAGGAAACCGTGCAACACCATGAAAGTGGGTCGTGACCTTGATGTGAAAGGCTACGGGATAGCCACGCCCAGAGGATCTGACCTCAGGTCAGTAGCGGAGTGAGATAAACAGCAGCAGTAAAACTAGCATGTCACTTATAGAGGTCATATTTTAATAAACAATTTTGTAATGACTCTATTGTTCTCTCAGACAATGAAAAAAAAATAAATGGCTGTGGGCGACAATCGAGATTTTCGGCAGGTCGCCCTGCAATGCCAGCCACGTTACAGAAATTATGGAGCTTTTATAACTTTATTTATGTCAAAAAACTGTTTGATTACAAATGTCAGCGCGTGTGTTGGTAAGAGTGTAATGACGTGACATACACACAATAGTCAATGAAGTTATAATAAAACAGTTTTTCTAGTCGCACTCTTTAAATCTAAACCCTGAACTCGAAATTGGAATTTTACTAGCCATAGTTATCACAGTGTGTGTGGTGGGGGGTGTGGTGGGGGGTGTGGTGGGGAGGGGGGAGACATTTATTTTTCTAAATTTCAGTTTGTTTTTCGCTCTTTAAATTTCCATTTATTTAATTGTTTAAAAATGTTCAATTATTTCTTCACCTCGCAATATGCGGATCTTATAGTACCGCTGTGATAATATGTTTGTCTGCTATGTTTGTCTGCTATGTTTGTTCTCCAAGTTTGTTCACCGTGTAGTATGTCTGTCCTACTGCCAGGTCAGAGGTCAATATCGTTGTCCTGCAACTGAATGAGATTGGCGAACTGCTCAAGCTCTACCAGAAGTGGTGGTACGACAAGGGTCAGTGCGCGCCGGACGCAGGCAAGGTCAGTTACGGACTCCACATTTATATATATATATATATATATATATATATATATGTGTGTGTGTGTGTGTGTGTGTGTGTTAAGTCATACGTAAACATACATATACCTGTCAAAATTGCTGTAAGTTATTTCTAGACGGATTGTAGAGCGGTCAGGAGAGATCGAACTTCGACCTGAAGATTTCGATATCGATCTTCACTGAGAGAAGCGGACAAGTTTGTCAGGTTTTGGCAGAAGTTCCCAAATCCACAGCTGAATGAAACAGTGTTATAATATATATATATATATATATATATATATATATATATATATATATATATATATATATTACTAAACATAGCGACCTTAAATAAAATGAACCTGGTTGTCTCCCCAGTGCCTAAATTTCGAGCTTTCCAGCCGACAAAATGTCTAGATGGGGGCCATTCAAATGCTACCCCAGTCAAAAAAATAAAGTATGTTATAGCTCAGAATTTATTAGTAATTAGGTGAACACAACACAACCTCTTTTAATGCCATGGTCACAGAAATATGAACCCTAGACCACATCTGTCCTGATGGTCCTGAAGGACTTAGGGAATTTGTATTGATTGTATTGTATTTGGTGGAAAATTTATGAAACAGACACATTAAATTTATAAAAAGACAATATACTGAACATCGTTACCTTTTACTTTATTCTAAATATAGAACACACTCGTGTATATATATATATATATATATATATATATATATATATATATATATATACGAGAAAAAATATATAATAGAATGGCCAACGAGATGATAGAGAAATACTGACAAAACTTATAACATTGATGTATAAAGAAATTTAAAAAAATATAACAACGAGTGAGAGAGATGGGGAGATGAATGTATTAAAAAATAGAAAACTGCACGTTTCAGGACAGCGCTTTCGCAATAGAGACCTCCAAACAATCGGGTTCGTTATGTTGGCAAATTAAATTTTCCCTGCATCAGGTAATGCATGCAAAAAGAATTTCAAATATCTTTTTTTGTTGGGTTATCAATATTTAAAAAAAAACACACAAGATCGATATTTGCTTAACGTTGCATACATCGGTTGAGTGTTTTCAAAGTAAAGTTTTCTTAGCCTCCCACCGGGGTGGATGAAGTGTAGAATTGATCTATTTTTATATCTGACCACGACATAAGAAGGGGAGGTCAGCACAAAGACTAGCCTCCTTTACTTCCCCTTCTTAGCCAGGTAACCGTTTTAAAGCTTTGTGGACTTTTAATAGATTTAACACCAAATTTCTCCGAGATAAATTCTTGTGGTTCTCACCGACAATCGAACTCGGGAGTCACAAGTCGAAGATCAAGCGCTCTACACCGCTCGGCCATATTTCCACCCTGATAGCGTGTGTGTGTATTTGAGGAGATATTAAATTATATTACTGTTTGTTTATCCAGTATGTTATGTAAATGAAGTGTTAAATTAAGCAAACGTTTTTACACCCACATATTACCTTTACACTCAGGTACCACCGTACCAATACAGTTACTAAATGATCAGTTTAACGTAGTTCATACCTTAACTGTTGCTCTTTCTTTCTCTCTCTCTCTCTCTCTCTCTCTTTCTCTCTATCTATCTATCTTCCATTCTCTCTTTGCTTACACATTAAAACGTGGTCAATATTACATCGTCTCAAAACATGAGAATAAACCGATATAATAATAATAGTAATGAGAAGAGTTCTTCTGTCGCTGAAATCAAATACTTTGCAAAAAAAAAATAAAACGTTTGGTTCCTCGTTGCGTTGCCTAGCGACAGCATTCCTGGTGGCGCTAATGGCCTCCTTGTATCTTCCGGTCTGTGGAGCAAGAAAGCAATGATAAATAAAATTTAACAAAAAAACCAAAAATAAAAAATCACTCACTGTTTGTTTGTTTTTGTTTATTATTTATGACTGGAAGAACGTGAAATAATTATTAGCGTTTTATTTTATTTTTTTAGATTTATATCTTAGGGATTCCAATAGGAATAGGTTTATTTGTTTATTAGCTCACCGGGTTTTTTTCATGCAATATGAATAATAATGAATACTAGGGGTGGGGGGGGGGGGACTGAGCTATGGAAGGGGCATGGGGGGGGGGCGGGAAGGGAAGGAGGGTGTGTCTTGAAACAAGAGAAAAAAAAATAATTAAGAATACATAGAGACGTGATTAATAAAACAGGAGTAAACCGATGGAAAGAACAGGTGGGTCATTTCCGGTAAATTTAGCTCGACTAGAGTCTAAACACTAACCTGATACACACTAAACACTAACCTGATACACACTAAACACTCACCTGATACATACTAAACACTCACCTGATACACAGTAAACACTTACCTGATACACACTAAACACTCACCTGATACACACTAAACACTCACGTGAAACACACTAAACACTCACCTGATACACACTAAACACTCACCTGATACACACTAAACACTCACGTGAAACACACTAAACGCTCACCTGATACACACAAAACACTCACCTGATACACACTAAACACTCACTTGATACACACTAAACACTCGCCTGATACACATCTACCGTGAAGTATATGGGGGACATTTTTGGTTCTCCAAGATGAAAATATTACAAGTGAGCTTGAAGGTAAATGAAGCTGGACACTATGTTGACCATCCACTCTCGACCCTCTCCCCCCCCCCACCCCACCCTTTCCACCCACAGCAATCTTGAACAAAAAATTATGAATGGCCTCTCCCTCCCCTTCAAACGTAAGTCAAAGAATAACATATCAAGAGAGACAACCACCGTGTTGCCTACACAATAATCGCTCTGACCAACAATGGTGACTCCGATGGCTGATCCGATGAATGAGTTGAGTTTATATTGGTGACTTGATAACAGAATTTTAAGTTGAATTGAAATTAACCTTTAGATATTATGGGATACTTTAGAAAACATACAAATCCAGTATCATATAAGTATACATCTGCTTAAACTTGCTTAAACATAGCGTATTCAAAGATCCAAAATAATGTTTCTTTAAGTTTCGTCTTTATTTTTAACATTCTAATATATACAGCAAACAAATTTGTAAACAAAAATTACACACCAAGGGGAAATAGTTCAGGATGTTTTGTTTTTTTAATTAACTGAATAGCCTCCCTTTATTTTTTGTTTTGTAATATTTTATTTCAATAGGTCGGGCCAACTAGTTCATCGATCGATTGAAGCTAAGGGGTAGATAACTGTAGTTTGGAAATCAACAAACCAACCTGACGAATGGTTTCCCCTTCTTTTCTTTTTTCAATTTGTATAAACAGAGCGCGCTATTTGAAAACGCTTTTATCTGCGGTAGTTAAAGGAAACGGGCTTAAAAAAAACAACAACACTGTAAGCTGTCCTACTGGAGCACATAAAAGGACATGGGAATGACGTCATTGAGTTCTGTGTAGAATTATCTTGAGCGGGGTAATGGGGTGTGGGGGGGGGGTATAGGGTGAGATCGAGGCAATGACGCTATATGAGCACGTGCATTAATTTTATCAAGAAAGACAATCATTAATATGACAGGTGTGTGTGCGTGCGCGCGTGTTTGTGCATGTGTAAATGTTTGTATTTGTGTGTGCTGGTGAGCAGAGTTTAATCTAGTGATTCCATGGGACTCGGTGCTCTATAATTAAATGGTTAACGCCCAATATTCTGGTCCGGAGATATTTAGCGTCGATTGGAAAGTAAAATTGTTTTCCCTGTCGTCTGCAATAAATATACCCCCACCCCAACCCACTCCTCCCCCCCCCCCCGCCGCCCTCCTCTGGTCGTCTGCTAAACTAATCATCAGGCTCGAATTAATGCAATGTTGTCGATCAGTTTTTTTTCAATAATTATACATTTATTTATTAGATTGGGAAGGGGGGGGGGAAGCATTTTGCCATTAGATATGTGTCCAGTATCTTAAATAGGCAGAGGCGGAGAGAAGGGAGGTACGCACCTGACGGAACTTTGCTACAAGCAAAGGGCGGCATTTTATCACTTTACTTTAATAGGGTGTCAGTCTCAGAGTTCAGCCCGGAAGCCACAAATGCCACCTTCGCTACTCTTTAAGGTCAACATTAACTTCTTGGATTCAAACTGGATTACTTTGAATTTTTTTTTTTGGGCCGGCCAAGATGAAAATATTACAAGTGAGCTTGAAGGTAAATGAAGCTGGACACTATGTTGACCATCCATTCTCGACCCTTCCCCCCCCCCCACCCCACCCTTTCCACCCAGAGCAATACTGAACAAAAATTTATGAATGGCCGGATAGATTAGTATGTCGGGGCCACCTATGAAGGCAGGGCCCTTCTGACGGATCGACAGAGTATGAGAGCACCTTAGCCCCCCCCCCCTTATACAAAGAGATATTTTAAACTGAAAACTTCATTCAACTCTGAGGGAACACGTTTTGTCAAGGAGATATAGGTTCAGAATTTTTATTATTGGCTATTGATCATAATTGTCTGTTAATCATTAATGTATATTAATCATCGTTACATATTAATCATTATTGAATATTATTCTTTATTGTCTATTATTATTTAATGTATATTAATCATTACGACATATTAATGATTACGACATATTAATCATTATGACATATCAATCATTATGACATATATTAATCATTATGACATATTAATCATTATGACATATTAATCATTATGACATATTAATCATTACGACATGTATTAATCATTACGACATGTATTAATAATTATGATATATTAATCATTATGACATATTAATCATTATGTCATACTAATCATTACGACATATTAATCATCAGGTCATATTAATCATTAGGACATATTAATCATTATGACATATTAATCACTATGACATATTAATCCCCCATTTCAGGACAGTAGCACGACAAGCGCCCTGACTTTGAGCAATGTTTCTGGAATCTTCCACATCCTAATCGGGGGCCTGATCCTCGCCATGCTGACGGCGTTCTTCGACTTCATCATCAAGGCCCGACTGCGGAGGAAAAAGAAGATAAAGGTTCGCGGTTTTTTTTTAAAATCACGTCACCCGAGTATCGGTCCGCGGGTATCGGAAGAGGTAACAATGAAGTATCGATAAATTATCTGAACGACTACCAGATATTAGAGTTAAACTTGTCGTCTGCTACAAATCTGTCGTCTGCGCATTAAAAACGTGTGCATGTTGTGTTCAAAGAAATGTGCAACAGCTATTGATGTTTTGCTTTACTTTATAAATTAATTATGGATAATTGTGGTCTTTATTTCAGATGTTAAATTTATTCTGTTTTTTGTTTTAAATTTTTTTTTTCGTTTATTTGGAAAATAAAATGAAATATTTTAATATGTAAACAATAAAATAAATATTAAAATGTTTTTTTTTTCCTTTTTCTTTTCGATTTATTTGAAAAATAAATTTACCAGCTCAGTTTTGATTCATTTTAAATCGATTTGTAGGTAAAATCTATTACGACTTGTTCATTATTTTTGTCCTTTCCAGCCACTGTTTTTTTTTTCTCTAGCGCATGGTTTGACATGCGATGCTAATACGTGCATTAAAATAGCAAATGTATGGCTTGTTTACTGTGACATGGGCAAATATTGGGGCGTAACTTGTACATTTACTTATCTTAATCAGTTATCACTTTATTTTAAAAAAACAAAAAAAAAAACAGAAAGGTAAGGGGCTGTCCATTAATTACGTCAACAAAATAGGGAGGAGGGGGGGTCAGAAAATTTTTGACAATTGTTAACAAGGGGGAGGTCAAGAAAAGTTGACGTCAACAATGTTACTTTTTTTAAAATTTAATATAATTACTTAATAAATAGGAACATTAAGCAGCGTTTGTAGTCCTGTGTTACACACCCTACTAACATTCAGTATTTTAATTTAACTAACAATATTCCTGCTAATTTTGCCACATAAACATTCTGGAAGCCACCTTTTTTAGGGGGGGGGGGGTTATCAAATAATGACTTAATTTTATGGGGGGGGGGGGTCTCTGGAAGTTTGACAAGTTGTTGACAAGGGGGAGGGGGGGAGGTAAAAATCGCCAAAAATGTGTTGACATAAATAATGGACAGCCCCTAAACAATTGTTTTTTTTTTTTATTCCGGAAACAAGGAGAAGTTAATTCAGTAACAGTCTGAAATAGCAAAAAACGATTTTAGTTATTCCCCTTCAACCTTGTTGTAGTATAATTAATTATTCCAATATGTGACATTATGATTTCGCCGTATATTATCACAATCGTGAAGTATTGATTTATGCTTGATGTGTGTGTGTGTGTGTGTGTCACTAATATAGCTAGCTATACATTATAGGTATTTAAAGCTGTAATGTTAGATATGAACAATAAATGAACATTTTTTTCTGTGACATTTGTGACGTCTGCATGTCAAATGATTTATCACGTGACTTCTATGATGTTTGAAAAATAAAAAAATACAAAACTAGCAAACTTCTTAAAAAATAAAATGAGACATTACTCCCCTACACCCCACCCTCAACTCTCCCCTTCTCCCCCCCTCCCCCCCCGTGATGACGAAATCCACATGTGTTGTGTCATATTTCAGGTTGTTTTGAAAACCTCTGGCAGCCAGCATGACGTATTCGATTTCCCGCAGTATCGATTACAGCGAAGATCGTCGGATGAGAACGGCGATGTGAGTAAGGAATACATCTAAAGACGATACTGAACAAAGACATAAACCCACCCACACACACACACACACACACACACACACACACACACAGAGTCAGATAATTAAAACTGATGAAACAATACGGCACCCCGTTACGTTATCTACTTATATTCAATGTATTAGACCCGAGGGTTGGCAAACTTTGTGACTCGCGGGCCACATTGGGTTCATAAATTTTGAACTAACTGCCAGCCTCGCCCCACTGAACGTGGGGCGGATGGGCGAGTGGTGTAGATGCCCAACAGTTGAACTGAAAGTCCTGGGTTCGATCCTCGGTGAGACCCAAGGACGTTTTTTTTCCTGATGAAAGTTGTTTAAAAGTCCCACAAGTCCACCCAGCTCTAAATGGGTGTCTGTCCAACGTTGGGGGAGTAAAGGCGGCTGAGCGTAGTGCTACAGACTTCGATGAATTAAACAATTCATCTGAGGTGGACCTGAGGGTCCCTGGTTAGATCTCGGGTTAGGACCAATGGATATTTTATTATACCTCCCGTGGTGCCTCCATGGCCATTGCACTATTGTCTATGGTGGGGATGAAAGAATGGCATCATAAAAACCGTCCAATTAGTGGTTTATAGGATTTAGGAGATTTCATCTCATCCTTACAGGGACTTCACACATACGTCGTCATCTGCTCCGAAGTCCCAATTTTTGGGACTTAGGATACTTTGGTTATAAATAAGATCTATTAACTTTGCTTACAACGTTTTTTCCCCCATCCACAGTGTCGATACGCTACGCTGGACATGGCCCATGATCTGACCCATGAGATCACTGTGGAGCTGGAGCACAGACGGAGCAGACATCATCATGATGAGGTTTTGTGACGCGTATTGTCTGCAATTTCTGCGGCGTATTGTAGAATCCCGGAAGTTTGTGCCTCACTTTAGATAGATGAAATGTGATCCACTCGTTGACGACATGCTGAAGCTGATCGTCTCGCTGATCAATAAACTTTATGCTGATACCATCAATGATGTTATAGAACATCACCGGTCGCATCTGGTGGAAAGGGGGGAATGGTTGACAGCATGACGATACAGAAATCGTGAAACGTTATAGACGTGGTATTTTTCACTACAAACAGCATGTATCACTAATTCAAACATCTGGAATTATATCATCACATAATACCCATGTAATATTATCACAAACATAACGAGACACACATATTGGTATTTACGTGTTATTATGATGTATGAATGACATTCTTCAAAATGTCAACTTATTATGCGATGGATATTGATACCCACAAATAAATGTTTGCTGCACAATAAAAGTTTCAACATGGTACAGGTTAACCTAACAAAACAAACAGGAACAGTCATTTTTTTTAATTGGGTACTACAAGAATTGGGATGAAAATCGGGCATGCATTAACATTACATAGGGGGTGGGGGGGTGGGATGGGGGGGGGGGCTTCGCATAAGAGACCAGGTGCTCATCGCCTAGTATCTGCAGGGGCATCGTCCGTTAGACGCATACTTTGGAAGACTGGGGGGGCCCCATATTCGAAGCTCGTCGCCGCCGATGCAATGAGGTCGAGGACCTTTGTGGATCACGTGCTTTTCAAGGGTGAACCACATGGTGGTCACAATTGGGTAGCTTCCATGCCATTGTGGAGGGTCGGGTCTTTGGCTGGCGAAACACGGGGTTGTCACAGTTGGGTAGCTTCCGTACCATGGGAGTCTTTGGCCATGCCATGGGGGGGTCTTTATTTTAGTCTCCCAGATGCTGAGGAACACATCGAGTTTGCATCTTACTGGCTCTAACAGACTTCGTCTGAGCACGGAGGTTCAACTGTGTTAATTCTTCACACACAGAGAGTGACATGAGTGAAGCGTCTCAACATCGAGTGTGGCCGAAATATTCGAGCGGAAATGCCCCCCCCCCCTCCATTTTATTGGTCTGTGAAATTACCATCACAAGTAATTCCTGTTACCATATGTTTCATATGTATGTCACATAGCATTAATCATACAGGTCCAGTTTTGGTTACAACGAACTCGTTATATGACGAATCATCGTTCAAAAAGAAACGTCTTGTCTGTATGAGACTTATTTATTTCGTAATTTGAAATACAATTGTTACGATGAACTCTAATATGGAAATACAGTGCTTCGTTGTTGTGAGGTTTGCATCAGTTTTTAATTGTATGACAAAATAATGTTTGTAAATTCATAAATAAAAGTGTGATATTATTTTGATAACAATATATATTTGGGTTGCGTGCAGTTGGTTGAACGGAAAGAAACTGGAGAGACTTTTAAAAAAAAAACAACTTGTTCTGTGTTTTAAAGACGTACTGTGTTTTAAAAACTTGTTCTATGTTTTAAAGACATGTACTGTCTTTATGTTGTCCATAAGTCTTTATAAAATATTCTTTTAAAAACAGTTTTTAAGATTTTCTTTGCCTGGTACAGTCTGAGCGACATTAAATATTCGGGAATATTTAGAGTTTCAGCTTTGCTTAAAAACTTCTATTTTTTGTCAAAAATGGAGAAGAAATACTGGCAGAGATGAGAACTACAGTGGTTATTGTAAGTCTACTACATGCATTCTTTGCAACCGTAACATGCTTTCAATATCAAAAGGCGCCATTCTCTTGTTTGTAAAACAATGAAAATCAATAACTGATGAGTCTATTACACATAATAACAATATAATTTGATATGTGAACACAATATTACTGCTGTGATTTCATCGCCAAATCCTGAGGCCAAATATTTACATCAATACATGAACTTCCCTTCATTGGACAATATTACACGTAATAATGAATTTGGTTATTAGAACAGTAGCCTTGTGTTAAAGTTTGGTGATAAAAAAAAGTTCATGTAAGATTCTATATGTGTTTTTTTTAATATGTCAAAGTAATTTGTATGTTTTAACTTAACACAGACTTATATCAACAATACACAGAAGTAAATCAGCAGTACACAGACTTATAGCAACAGAATTCAACAACATACTTTTACAAATTTATTTGCAACTTCCCTTTTTTTTTGTTTTGTAATATTTTCAATTTGTTTTCTGTAATCGCTTTATGAATTAATTTGTATCAGGGTTTATATTCAGGTTTATATTTACTTTTATAGTGAAGGGTTAGTGTATCGTGTCCGCTTTTACCTGTATGGTGTAAAAAATGGTTTGGCTTGTATATGACACGTGTCCTATGTCATAAATGACACGTGTCCTATGTTGTATTGTCAAGTGTCCTATGTCGTAAATGTCAAGTGTCCTGTGTCATGAATGACATGTGTCCTATATCGTAGAAATGTCGAGTGTCATATGGCATGAATGACATGTGTCCTATGTCGTAAATGACACGCGTTCTATGTTGTAAATGTCAAGTGTCCTATGCCGTGAATGACATGTGTCCTATATCGTAACTCATTTGTGTTCCATTCAATGCAATTAATGAACAAAACGTCTGATTGTTATTCTCACAGTGTGACTGTGTCAAGCAAGGTACCAATGTTTGTGTTGTAGATGACACGTGTCTTATGTTGTAGATGACATGTGTCCTATGTTGTAGATGACATCTGCCCTACGATTAATTCCTTGCTGCCCATTTTAATTCACATGTTCACGTTATACTGTGTACAATTTAGCAAATGTCAGAATCGAACCATTATGTGTGTGACTTCTTTCTCTGTCATTGATCTCGGTATATGACAATGTGAAATGTCAAATGTCATTTCGATTTTTTTACCTGATCGCTGCATTCTACGTAAAATTTTTTTTTTAAATAGGATTAAAAAAATACAACACACAAACACACTGAGACATAAAACAAATGTGACAGCAACATTGATAGACAGCAAGTTTAATATATATATATATATATATATATATATATATATATATATATATATCAATTATGTATAATGTAAAAATTTTACAAAGCAAACATTCACAAATGTAAATCGAAAACAAAATATCCACTTAAAAAGATAATTCGTTATCTTACAGCTCATCAATTATTGATATCGGAAATTAAATTTTGGAAAAAAATTTTAACTTTTATCTTTACGTTAAACAATGAAAATTTTTTTAATGGAAAAAATAAAAATTTTCAGCATGGATGACATCAAAATGACATTTATGTCATTCGTCATTTTATTTTATCATTATTCAACATTTCGTGTCATATTTTTAATCAAATGACATGTACATAACCTATTTTTTAACATCATTTCTACCATTTCCATTTATTTATTCATTTTTGTTCATGTTGTCTACATGCATCATTTTTTTTTTCAATGAAAATAACATGGATATATTGGAAGTTGTGTGGCATCAGTTTTTAATGGATTATTTCTGTAAGATTAAATTAATTATGTAAAATTATTCAACGAAGAATGAGAATAAATTGAAATAATTACGTCTGAGTTTTTTTCACTGGTTTATGTTTTGTTTACCTTTGTATTTTACATTTTCACTTGTGAAACTCTCGCCCCTTCCTCCCTCCCTTCCCCCCCCCCACCCCGCGCCGTGTATAATTTGACAAATGGGTGATGAATAGGGTTGACAACTGGATGGACAATAAAATTAAATAAATACATTGACCAGGTGGTCAATAGATAGATTTGTCTTAAATCTTGTTAGTTTATACATATCAAATCATACATTTGATATTATTCTTTTCATTATACCAGTAAGCTTCATGTGCTTTACTTTTAAATATTGTCAGATATCAATCACGCATGTAACTTTTTTCGAGCTGTATCAAAGCAGGTATGGGATACACACAACATGCGCGCAAATCTACAATCAATCAATATATATATATATATATATATATATATATATACACACACACACACAATAGGTGTCAGCACACAGCCACTATGCTTAAAACTTGCGAATGCATACCTCTATACCAAAACACTAAGGGGACGGATGGTCGTGCGGTACAGCACTCGACTGTCGACCTGAAGATACCTGGTTCGATCTCCGGTGAGGACCAAGGAAGTTTTTCAGGTCATGGCTCAAGTTCCCGATATATCTCCCGTGGTACCTCCATGGCCCTTGCAGTATCGGCTATGGTGGGGATGAAAGAAGGGCACCATAAAAACCGTCCCATTAGTAGTTTATAGGATCTAAGAGATTTCATCTCATCCTTACATGGACTTTACACATACCAGAACACTTTACAGACTTGTATACTTCCATACCTTCAAATACTATCTAGTTTGGTGATATCAATTTATAGTTATGCTAGGGTTACAGACCGTTGGTTATGGCTTTAGACAAACTTTATAATTTCAAATACACGTTTATAGATTCAAACACTAATGTTCTAGTCCCAGACACTCATGTGTGGTTCCGGACACTCACGTTAGTTTCAGACACAATTTTTACTAGTCAAAGATTTCCAGACATAGCTGATATTTTTGCACATACATTTTCGCTTCCTGACACACTTGATAGATTCGGACACTTTTGTTAGTCTAAGACACATATTTGTGGCACCAGACACTTTTGATAGTCTAAGACACATATTTGTGGCACCAGACACTCTTGATAGTCTAAGACACACATTTGTGGCTTCAGACACTCTTGATAGTCTAAGACACACATCTGTGGCTCCAGACACTCTTGATAGTCTTAGACACACACTTGTGGCACCAGACACTCTTGATAGTCTAAGACACGCATCGGTGGCTTCAGACACTCTTGATAGTCTAAGACACACATTTGTGGCTCCAGACACTCTTGATAGTTTAAGACACACACATGTGTGGTTCTAGACACACTTTAGAGTTCCAATAGTTGTGTCAGTACGTTGTCGCACGAGGAGTTAGTCTGATAACCAGTTCACTTATTCAACTCAGAAACGATTCTCCCCGACTCCCAGGAGGGTACTACCTCCGCATCCCCTCCCCTCCCCCCCCCACCAACCCTTACCCCCGTCCCCCACCCTCTCATCACAATTTCCCCTACTGACGGTGCTGTGTATAAAACCCCGTGGGTTGCTCCCCTGGGAAATCTGGACTTTTTTTTTTTATTTTATTTTTTTTTTATTTTTGTTGTAGAGTGACAATCAATTTTCTTGTAAAAGTATGTTACAGTAAAGCTATGTTACAGTAACAGGTATTGAAGTATGTTACAGTAATGTTACCTTGATCCAACAATGGATTGTGGTCTGCGCTGCCGTGGTCGTTGATTACGCGAACAACATACGTCGGTTAGCAATGTGTTGTTTTCTTATACACTCAGCCAACAACTCAGCCAACAACTCAGCCAAATCAGTCAACTCAGCCAACAACTCAGCCAACAATACAGGCAAATCAGCCAACTCAACCAACTCACCCAAAAACTCAGCCAACAATACAGCCAAATCAGCCAACACTCAGCGAACTCAGCCATTTTGTAAAATAAGATCACACCCAGTAAGTATATGCTGCACTGAAATATATATCATAATTATAATAAGTGGCAATCGTGAAAGCGGTTTTTAAAAATCACAGAGAACGGGTTGTTTATGATCTCAGCAATTTAATAGTATACACATTTAGTTTTTCTTTTTTTATTTTCGTAAAAAGAAAGATTCAACTCTATTACAGTACAACAAAAAAAAACATACAACAATGAAATATATACAACATAAACATGTTTTTAAATGGAACAACCAATACATTAAAATGCTCAACATTAACTTTGTTAAAAACACAACATTACAATTCACTTGTTTATATTCAGCAAACAAGTCTGTAAAAAGAAACAAACAATCTGAATAAACAAATACTTGGTCGAAAGTGCAACATCCAATACAATGTACAATACAACACAAAACTGGGATATAAATTCAACAGACAATATTAATTTTACGAATTGTTATTTCTTAGATCCTGATGGAAGCCAACGGATTGCTGTGTAACTGTAAGGTACTCATTTCAAGTAATTTATGTGTCTTCCGTTGACTCATCTCTCCTGAAATACATTTGGGGACCTACCATTAGTCATTACACAGAAAGTACTCATTGAAATTAACCAATACATTCAGTTACAAGCTCCAGTCATTTCACCACCAAGACATAAAACCTTGATGATAAAACCGGAATGCAATGAACCAAACATAAAGCAAACAAACAAAGCCATGCCACCAGTCTTAGCAGTAAAAAAAAAATAATTAATCATGGCGTCGATTTGTATTCTTAATTGTCCATTAGTTCATTTGATTGCTTTCACTTTCATGTATTTATTTATTTTTAATATATATATTTTTTTTTGTTCGACTGTATTAACGTGAGTACAAGCACAGAAAAACTCTCCGGGCCAAAACGCAGTAATCAAAACTCTCCGGGCCAAAACGCAGTAATCAAAACTCTCCGGGCCAAAACGCAGTAATCAAAACTCTCCGGGCCAAAACGCAGTAATCAAAATTCTCCAGGCAAAAACGCAATAATCAAAACTCTCCGGGCCAAAACGCAGTAATCAAAACTCTCCGGGCCAAATCTCTAAGAGGGAATACTGTACCGAGTGTTTTGGGCGGCTGGAGTTAGAGATAGAGAGAGGGTGGTGGGGGGGGGGTGCTGCTGTATCACCCGGCCGGTGGGGGGGGGGGGGGTGGGGGGGGTTACTGTACCACTTGATGCCGGCGGCTTGAGAAGGAAGGGGGGTTGGTGGTGTGTGTGTGTGTGTGGGGTAGGGTGGGGTGGGTAGGTTAGAACGGTGCTGTAGCCTGGCCTGCGGTATTGATTTGTGTCACAAACAGTTAAGTGTTAACCTTTTGCCACCCCCGTGGTAATAATATTTGGGCTCGTTCTTGTCCAGTGCTCTGTCACACGCAGAGAGAGAGAGAGATATGGGAGGAGGAGGGGGAGAAGGGAGGGAGGATATTTGAGTTCAGGGAGGTGTGGGAGGAGGACGAATAGTAGGAGTGAGGGAGAGAGTGAAGTGGAAGAAAGAGAGCCGATTGAGAAAGGAGAGGGGTACGGGGATGTACTAAGACGTGTGAGGCTGGGGAGGGGTACAGGAGGGTTGGGATATTCAGATGATCTTAATTCTCCCAATAAGACCCTGGACTTTTCAGTGTTGTAGTAGGGAGTCAGTAGTTCTCTCATTGTTTAAGTCACAAAAATCAAGTGGAATATTGCACGAGAATTTTACACAATTTACCTCTTTTAAAAATAACGATAAAATATTGAAATCTTGTATACATAGGTCAATGACAATATAAATATTTGCTTATTTAAAAAAAAATACTTTTTTTGTAAAGACATAATTAAACAAAGAACGTTATTAATACACATAGATTCACAGAGGAGTCCATCGAAACAAAACATCATCAACTCAATGTGTAAATGTATATCAATAGGAACATATAGTTATTTAATACATTACAAGAACAGTTACAAAAGTACATTTAGTTTTAATTGTTTGAGTGACGAGAACCAGTGCTAAGTGTACGCGCAACTGTGACGACCATACACAGATAGAAACAGAAAGATATAAAGATGATGATGTTTAAATAGATAGATAGATAGATAGATAGATAGATAGATAGATAGATAGATAGATAGATAGATAGATAGATAGATAGATAGATAGATAGATAGATAGATAGATAGATAGATAGATAGATAGATAGATAGATAGATAGATAGATAGACTTTCAGTCTCGTTAAAAAAAAACTGCGTTCAAAAATAACACTTTAACGAATTTATTTTAACAATTTCAATAAATATTCCGATGCCACCCTCGATAAACAGGTCAGTTTCCAACGATCAAAATTTAAATTTTAAAATGAAATAATGTAATCCAGTCCATGTTTTAGAAGAAAGATATATATTAGGCCTGTTCAAGCAACAAATTTAATGTGGTTTTTTACACCAATTTAGAAAACAGGCTTAACTTAAGGGGGAGATAATTTTTTGTTTTAAATATGTTTATTTTTAAACCAAGGATTATTCTTGTTAACTCTTTTTTTCCAATTCACTTTTTGGCGTTTTTTGTATGTATAGATATTTTTTTAAAGTTATAAACATCAATAAGTTACTTCTAAGCATATCACCACCTCCTCGCCATCTCAACTCTTTAAACCGGAAGTTCTTAAAAGTTCCACTTCTGCAAGCAAAAATCATCTCACTTTGTAATTAGGACAACATAAAGTTTCAATGTACAACTTAAAATAACTGAAAAAATAAAAGACATGCAGTCAAACAAAAATTGTTTCTGCACAGGATTGATGCTTTCTGTAATTTTTCCATCTTCTTTATTTTTTTAATTTTTTTATATTGATTTATTGATATCGATTGTTGACAATCCGGAGAAGATCGATCGAGGCGTTTAACCGTTCATCTCATACTTATATTTAAGAGTTAGAGAACATGTCATTAATCGCCAGACTGTTTATGGGCTAAACGTTTGCTGTTATTTTTTTTTTTTTTGTCTTTTGGGTTAATTGGAAAATCGGTGGAAGCCAAAATTGTTTTTTTCCCCCCGTCTGAGTTTCCTGAATGTTATTTTCTTATTTTGGCAACACTTTTCCTTTTATTTTTTTTTTAGGTTCACTCCTGGCCAACATGACCCGAGGAGGAGTCGCAGTTTGGCCACAAATCGCTTGAAAAAAAAAACTGGCATACAAGTAATTTCTTCTGCTGAAATTACAGCCCGGCCAGAAGATTCGTAGCTATCAAATATTTGGATCTTCACTTCTGGAGAGCTGGCGAAGGGTAAGGCAAGGAGGGCAGAGGGGTTGGGGGGGGGGCTGAATATTTGGATTAATTGCTTACGTTTGTATTTTTAAACCCCTTTCCAAACACACACACACACACACACACACACACTTACTAAATATATCGTAGATATGAGGGTGTTTTCGCCGTGTATCCCATAACGTCAATTTATTTTCAGAGACAAACTGGCAAAAAAGAATGAAGGTTATACTCTTGATCAATATATAAATCATTTTTTTTTTGGTTTCTGTTTTGTGATTATTTTTAGTTTTCGTCATGATCAACAATGTTTTATTTATTACCAGTGTTATTCTTATTGTTTTTTTTTTTTTTTTTTTTTTTTTTTGTAAATTAAATGTCTTTAACGAATTGATAACATGCTGTTTATTATATTTTAATTTTAGAATTGATTCGACAAAGAGAGAACTCCTCGAGCAGCAGTTTTTTTTTAAAAGTACAACACATTTAGTACAGTACAATTTTGCTAAAGACCCAAGTCCACCCAGCTATAAATGGGCACCTGGCTTAATTTAGGGAAGTGAGGGTGGCCAGGCGTTGTCCTATTCACCCAACCCCTACACACAAGCACAGGTTACAGAAACAGATAAATTCTACACTTCATCTGCCCCTGTGACTCATGTAGGGATAAGGGAACCTGTTTTTCCTTATTTACTCTACTACCAGAATATCACATCTGAAAGTTAATTCTTTCTGTGAATAAAATTTAAGTGCATACCTTGTAACCAACTGGCGCCTTGAAACGCAGTGTACTCATGGCATGGTGCTTATGACATAGTACTTATTGCATGGTACTTATTGCATGGTACGTTTTTCATGGTACTTTATTGCAAGTTACGTATTGCATGGTACTTATTGCATACTACTTATTGCATGGTACTTATTGCATGGTACTTATTGCATGGTACCCATTTTCTATTTATACCTTACCGATGCTAGTTATTATTTGTTTTTTAAGAAGGGAAATAAAACAAGGGAGAAAGCTATTATTAGTAACCAGAAACCATAACCCAGAGTTAAAGATCAGAAGAAATAGAAGGCCAGGGGCTGTAACTCTCATGGGAAACATCGCGTGTGTCCAACGCTTGTTCTAGTGGTCAGCTTTGACGTGGTCAATGGTTGTCTCCCCGACGACACTTCGGACGGCGATTAGACGATTAACAGATGCCCGGGTGTGTAAACTTGGACAGCTTTGGTTGGGGTTCCGGGAAGATAAGAGATGCACACTCTTCGAGTACTATGTTTGTTGATCAAGGCTGTAGGAGAAGGGGGTGGGTGGGAGTAGGGATAGTAGAACTGATTAATGACGGCAGTAACACAAACACACACCCAACGCATACTCCATGCATCCAAATGTCACCGGACATAACAATGTCGTATCTCACCATGCAACCAGATGTCGTATCTCAACGGACATAACAATGTCGTATATCCCCGGGCATAAAAGTTTCGTATCTCACCAGGCTACAAAATGTCGTATTTCATCACGCATAACAATGTCGCAACTGATATACTCACAAGTATCCTAAAGTAGCCCTACGTTGGGTTGGGTGCAGTCGAGGGTAAAAAGAAGTTCATGCACATCGTACACGTCATTTGATATCGACTTGATATGGAGAAAATATACTCACTTCGTTAAGGGTCAAGAATTAGTGTGACGCCCTGTAAGGATGAATGGGACCGTTTCCATGGGTCCCCTACTTGCGTCTCCACCATAACAGATAAGCGCGATCGCGGGGTAGAGGCACCACGAGGGATTGAGATGGATTTTTTTTAACAAGACCGGATATATCCATTGGTCGTTAACAGAGATTGAGCTAGAGATCCCCAAGTCGACAGTCGAGTGCTTTACCGCACGACCATCTAACCCCACACATCACCCAATGTAAACAGCTTTTGTTTCACTTAATCTCATTAAACTGACTATGGATAGGCTGTATATAGTAAATTATAATGTGTCTAATAAACTCAAAATAAAAAGTTTCTCATATACTTCATGCGTGGTCACCAACGCGCACCCCCCATGTCTATATGCACTGGCTCTCAAAGTGCTGGAAACAAAATGTCAATAATTACTTCTTGAGAATATATTCAAATAATTACATTTTTTTTCCTCACAGCTGGCGGTGGTGGCGGATGTGGTCGGCACACAACACCCTTCCACTACGTCCCACTCAAGCACACCTGCGCAGCCTGTCATTTCGGGCAGAGGGTACAGGCACACTACACCCTCCCCTCTGTCCGAGTGGCAGGAAAAACCCCTTTCCTTGCCATTCTGACCGATCGGCAGTACACACACCCTGCTGGTCTGGCCAGTTTGAGTAAGGATTAAAAGCCATCTTTCTGCCATCCCTGCAGATAATAGCGGGCACACATACCCCGTCGCTCTGTAGGGATGGCAGACGTGCATCAGCGCCGTCAACAATGCTGGTGTGGTAGGCACACTACACCCTACCATGCTGGCAATGGCGGCGTTAAAAAAAATAATTACATATTTTCTTCCCTACTGTCGTCTCTGTCTCGGTCTGAAAATTTGACGATTTTTCTAAGTGGGTCACGAATCGTAAAAGATTGAGAGCCACTGGTCTTCAGCATACAAAGCACCAGTAGAGTGTTGTGATAATGAGCGTATGTTATTACTACATATAATGTAAGTGTGTATTGCTTCTGAGTATTGCATTGCTTGCTTCAGTTGTTAGTTTGTAAAGGTCAGTTCAATCTTTAGATTTACTGACCTCCTCATCGTGCATTATTTATTTATGAATGTTTGAATTATTTCCCCGCTCAGTTCTTCCATTTTTCTTTCTGACCAGTATCTTCAAAAAAAAAAAAAAATCTGCAAACAAAAGTCTAGTTTCAGTATTAGCCAAGATGTCTAAGCACGTCTTTGTGTAACTCATACACTCGATAATTTCTGAAGCTCGATGGAACTCCCAATAGATAATAAATACTGTTTGCTGGTACCGAGGACTCGTGTAGTCAGTAGTGGTGGTGGGTCGGGGATGGGGAGTTAAAAGGAGGAGGGGGGATAAAAAGTAGTCCGTGCCAAGGCAAAAAAAAAACTCACATATTATCGAACGGGCTGATATAATACAATGAGTGAAGCCCCTTGGATGCAAGGCAAAAGGGTGGGGGGGGGGAGGAGAAAAAGAAGGAGTAAAGGGAGACTAGTCTCGCGAGATGAGACCACAAAGGGAGATAATTTGTCTTGGAAAGACAATTACTTGAACCGCCGGGGTCACATCACACGCGCGGATGAATTTCGGATTTGCCAATGGTCCCATCTGACGGATTGATTTCATGGCAGAACTGTATGACTGTGAAGGCGCGAAAAAGTAAAAAAAATCGAGTCCCAGAAAAAAAAAATGGAAGGAAAAATTAAATTTTGGAGAGGCTGTTATACATAACTGAACATTTGGGTTAAAAGTTGGGGAGGATGTGGTAATTATGTTCACAGTCGCGTTAGAAATATTGGATTGTAAATTTAAAAAAAAAATGAAATATATTGGCTTAATTGCTTTAGAGATATTGTATTGTATTGTGGTCGGTGATGTGGAATCTTGTTATAAATATTAGATTGGAGATAATTTGTGGGTGCAAGGGAGTTGGAAATGTTTCATGATAATACAATTACTTTGTAGATGAAGAAAAACACAGCTAACAACAACGAAAAACTTTTAAAAAAAAAATAGATTTATTCGGGGAAATTATTCGAAATTAATCTCAAATGTAAAAACACGTATCATCTTAATTAGGTTACAGAGAATAGAAAAATTTACCGCCAAAAATGATGTCATTTTTCTATTTTATAAATAATTATTGTATTATTTCAGTATACTGAAACTCGGTAATCCGACCGTTTTGAAAAATAATTAATGAAATTAATTTGAGATATGTTCACTTCAAAACTGTATAATGTTATAATGTAAATTTCAACATAAAATATTTTCATGACATTTAATTAACTAATCGCATTTCCAAATATATAGAAACCTAACTGTTGTTCGCGGAGTTTATTCATAAAGTTTACTATTAATGGCACGATACTTTGAAATTTGGAATAGGAAATATCGGGAATATTTTCCGTATCGGAATAGAAGAATTTCAGTTCGCTTTTTTTTTTCTATGCCTAATCGTTTTCATTTGAATAGTCTGTCCTAGTTTCCACCCAGTTCACAAACAATGTATCAAGTCAGTTAGTTATTATAATCGTAATCGATACTCATATGGGTATCGGAAATGTAGATATCGATTGTATGGAGATCGGTAAATGGGTTAATATCGTCCCATCATAAAAACTAATTAATAATTGTATTTTTGGATTATATAATTTGGACAATCCTGATGTAGTCGCTTTACTCTTGGCTGTGTGAATTGTTGTTTCCTCTTGGCTGTGTGAATTGTTGTTTACTCTTGGATGTGTGATCTGTTGTTTCCTCTTGGTTGTGTGATCTGTTGTTTCCTCTTGGTTGTGTGATCTGTTGTTTCCTCTTGGTTGTGTGATCTGTTGTTTCCTCTTGGTTGTGTGATCTGTTCTTTCCTCTTGGTTGTGTGATCTGTTGTTTCCTCTTGGTTGTGTGATCTGTTGTTTCCTCTTGGTTGTGTGATCTGTTCTTTCCTCTTGGTTGTGTGATCTGTTGTTTCCTCTTGGTTGTGTGATCTGTTGTTTCCTCTTGGTTGTGTGATCTGTTGTTTCCTCTTGGTTGTGCGATCTGTTGTTTCCTGTGAGTGATGATGACGTATGCTTGCGTATATGTGTGTCTGTGTGTGTGTGTGTGTGTATGTTAGTCTGGACATGTGATATTTCTAAGGATTCGGTTTCTCGTCCACACCAACTGGGAAATAAATTGACTTGTCTCCCTTGTACAAAGTATTTACTAAGTTTGTGTTTAGTTTGTTTTGGTGTTTGTTAGTCTGTTTGTTTGTTTGTTTTGTTTAGTCTAGATATTCTGTTATTTTTCTTTAAATTTGTCTGTCTGGTTGTCTCCTGTCTGTCTGGTTATCTCCTGTCCGTCTGGTTATCTCCTGTCCGTCTGGTTGTCTCCTGTCCGTCTGGTTGTCTCCTGTCTGTCTGGTTATCTCCTGTCCGTCTGGTTGCCTCCTGTCCGTCTGGTTGCCTCCTGTCAGTCTGGTTGTCTCCTGTCCGTCTGGTTATCTCCTGTCCGTCTGGTTGTCTCCTGTCTGTCTGGTTGTCTCCTGTCCGTCTGGTTATCTCCTGTCCGTCTGGTTGTCTCCTGTCCGTCTGGTTATCTCCTGTCCGTCTGGTTATCTCCTGTCCGTCTGGTTGTCTCCTGTCCGTCTGGTTGTCTCCTGTCTATCTGGTTGTCTCCTGTCCGTCTGGTTGTCTCCTGTCTGTCTATCATAATCCCTATTCACAGACACACACAAATATGTTGAAGAAAAGAGAGAAAAACAGAAAAAGGCAGAGTTTGTTCCTATATGTTTATATGTGTGTGTTTGTGTGTATGTGTGTATGTGAGAAAGAGAGAGACAGAGAGAGAGAGAGACAGAGAGAGAGAGAGAGAGAGAGAGAGAGAGAGAGAGAGGAGTGGTTTAATTAAGATAGACAAATCAAAATTGCAGATCAATAACTTTATTTTGATCAAAGGCATTACCCTGTATGTTGATCTCGACGGTTTCCTTTATTTTTGGATTTCTGATCATTATTTATTTATTTATCATTTTGTTTTTTATGTTTGAGAGTTTGTATTTAATAACCACATGTACCAAACATGTAATGAAATAAACAATATATGAAGAAATCTGTTGAAAAATTAAAAAAATGAAAAACAAAATAAATAGTCGACTAAAGTTCGATGTAACACATTTTGTGAGTGGTTCAGTTAGTCCTATGTTGGTACCTGACCTGTTGTATAACGCCAAACATTTCAAAGCCGTCATCATACATTTGTTCGCCCTAGATCTGTGAGGCCCATGTCAGGATGAAATGTTTATATGTTGGATCCTATTACACTAATGAGACGGTTTTCTTTGCAGTGCCATTGTTTCATCTCCACCATACCCGATAGTGCACTGAGCATGGGGGCGCCACGTGAGACACGGATAGAGATTTTTCAAAGACATTTTCAGACTCAAGGCAAAAGTACTTAATGGGGCAATTTTAGACTACAATGTAATAGAAATGGTAAAGGCCCCCCCCCCCTTTGAGAGTGGGGGTGGGGGGGTTAAAGCGATTGTCAAGTTGGCCTTCACTACGAACTGCTCTGTAGATTTATTTACCCTATTAGCTTGGACAATGGTCGGTCTTACGGCTTTCGGGGCCCTAGGCAGAGAATTCAGTTACGGGGCAAAATTACCTGACGGGGTCCCCCCCTATTAGCACCAGATCTAGTAGAAATAGATCCCTGGGCAGATACCTAAAATGCCTATCCATAAGCTCGGCCGTATAGATGTATTAACGCTATTTTCTTGGAGGCAAATTCCTCAATGTGTAAAAAGCCTCACCGAAGCTAAGGCCTTTCAAACCATAGTTGACCTACTTTACCTTATGTATTTGTTCAATTTCGCGCCATCTTTTAAATGAAGTCTTCGGTTTAAAATAAAAAAAATAGAAGTTATAATAAATGTTAGTTACTAAAGTCAATGTCTTAAAATTAATTTTGCACTAACCAATTCTGATGACTGACAGCTTCACTAGCACAAAATACTTTCCCAGAACTTTCGACTTCTACCTGCCACGTGACTTTGGACAGTCGTCTGCTAATTTTTCGTCCGATTTCTCCTAGTTCTCTTGCCTTACAGACACGTTCTTAAACACCCGAATACAGTACATAATCACACACACACACACACACACACACAAAGTGGCAACACTCGCATACAGTTCACAAACATACACACACACACACACACACACACAAAATTGTGGAGAGGTTTTATCTCATTTGTTAATTAGTGTTTGCCCACAAGATATCGCCCTAAAGGCAGAGCAAGTAATGGGTCAATGGGTCAAATGGGTTGCAAAATTGGATGGGTCACATGGGTCATGGGTCAATGTTCCCTGACCCACGACCCATCCTTAGCCTCCGCCCGACCCTAAAAAAAACCCGTCGTCGCGCAATTTTTTTTTTTAATTTCAAAATGGTTTCTATGGCGACGGCCGCCATCTTGAAAATAACATCATTCAATGGGTCATGGGTCATGATGGGTCTGGGTCAAGAACTTGATGGGTCATATGGGTCATGGGTCAAGCTCAGTGACCCATGACTTGCTCTGCCTAAAGGTGCAAGTGTCGGTTTGAACATTAAAATATATACATATAAATCATCTCCAGAAATTAAGAGATTTATTTTAATGACCGTTAAAGTCGAAGTTGTAGACCTTTGTTTATATATATATATATACATACTGTGTACACAGTTGTATGGATGTCCAATCAAGCTGTCATGTGCCTGTCATTAGCGTTTGTGATTGACAACGTCACATGATGAGAATTAAAATGACTTAAGTCACAAATATGTCAAAATTGTCAACTTGTTGGATTGTTTGACCAATTCACTAAATTGTTAAGTATACTTGTGGGAATGTCCACGTCATATAATGTCAACCTGTAAGACTGATCCAGTCATTTAAAGTCAACCTGTAAGACTGACCCAGTCATTTAGTGTCAACTTGTAAGACTGACCCAGTCATTTAATGTCAACTTGTGGGACTGACCCAGTCATTTAATGTCAACTTGTGGAACTGACCCAGTCATTTAACGTCAACTTTTATCACTGACCACGTTAGATGAATTTCAGCTTGTGTGTGCAGCCACAACATACTCACCCCATCCCTTTCAATTGACCACTATATATAATGCATGACCCCTGACCCCATGTTATGTTTAGTGCAGGGTTTACGTATAACCTACACAAACTATACCTTAGGGCCCTCACTTTGTTGGGGACACTCTTAAAAATTGTCCGAGTGGGCGATGGTCATATATACTTAAATATTTGACACTGACTTATAATATCCGGAATTTATAACGGGCTCCATGTCTCAAATAGCTAAGGGCCTTCTCAAGTCTACATCCGGCCCTGGTTATATTGAACTTTTAAAGGTGTTAAACAAAGTAAACCATATCTTTGTCAGTCATAAACATACATGTCACATACTGCAAACAAAATATCACAAACAACATACCACATACCGCATACAACATACCACAAACAACATACCACATACCACATACCACATGCCACATACAACATACCACATACCGCATACAACATACCACATATCACGTATGTCAATCTATGTGTCCGAGCACATCGCAATTAGTCCGATTCTCTTACTGACCACAACTTTCTCTTCGTATGAAAAACGTCATACGCCAAAACTATTTATACATTCAGCTAGCCATATAGTACAAACATGTCCAGTTCAACGGAACTATTTTTTTTGTGCATTTTACCAGTACATAGAAGTATTTTTGTTATGAAAGTCAGTATTATTTTTTTTAATTCTATGGGACTTATCTGTTTACATGGACATACCTTCCCAGCAAGGTCTCTGAATTGACCACAAGCTAAATCTCTGAAATAATCAAAGCAAGATCTCTGAAATGACCACAAGCAAGATCTCTGAAATGACCACAAGCTAAATCTCTGAAATAATCAAAAGCAAGATCTCTAAAATGACCACAAGCAAGATCTCTGAAATGACCACAAGCTAGATCTCAGAAATGACCACAAGCAAGATCTCAGAAATGACCACAAGCAAGATCTCTGAAATGACCACATGTAGGTCAGGTTTATCTTTAGTACTTCTGATAACATGCTTATCTATAATTTGGTATTTTAATTTCATTTTGTTTACCTATGGTGTAATTTTTTTTTCAAAGAAAACAGATTTCGACACGATTAAGAAACCTTCTCCAATCCCTTTGCCCCTCCCCCCCCCCCCCCGCACTGACTTCGAGAGCCACTGTTCACAAACCACCTAAAGGCAGGTGGTCTTGTGGTTAAGCGCTCGACTATCAACCTTAGGGTTGACCAATGGGTATTTCAGGTTCCCGCTAAATCTCCCGTGGTGCCTACATGGCACATTTGCACAATTGGATATGGTGGGGATGAAATAACCGTCATTAGTGGTTGATATATAATCTTTGAGAGATTTCATCTCAGCTCATCTTTACAGGGACTTGACAAATAACTGTCCCTGTATCATTTTAATATAGGTATTTGAATAGATGGTTGCAGTGTCTTAGACACAGAGAACTATGATTCATAGCTAAATCAGAACTGTTCAACTGGTGTTCGTTTAATAGCATTGACCCGATATTTGAACACATTAAAACAAATACAGTTATACGTTTTTGTTGTTAATTTTAAACTGAACCCTCCGTTAGAGATAACACGGTGAAAGGCGACGGGTGGTGGCGGATGGACGGGGGTGGGGGGTCAGGTGGGGGGGGGGTCGGGGGGCGGGAAAGGTGCTCGGGTGTCAGCTAATTCATCTGGATGACGATGATGGAGGGGATTAAAAAAAAAAAAGAGAGAAGTAGGGTGGGGCAATGGAGGAGGAGGAGAGCTGATATAGAAGTATGGATGGATGGGTTGGGTTCGGGGGATGGATTGTCTGATGGAACTGGGGGGGGGGGTAGGGGTAGGTGCCGGGGAGTGGGGTGGTAGGGAGTTATGCATTGAAAGGATTCATCTTTGAAAGCTGAAAACAAATACATCCTTGAAATAACATCAGGATTGTGGGCGGGGGGGGGGACGATGGTAAAAATTGTCTTAAACACTATATGTGTATGTATGTGTGTGTGTGTGTGTGCGTGTGTGAATGAGTGAGATTTATCGTCAAATATTAAAAAAAAAAATAAGCGAGTAAGATGAACAGAAGTTAGGGGGTGGGGTAGAGATGATGTTCAACATTAGAGTTGAGTTATCTTAAATCCTGAACTCACACCGTACATTGTCTTGCATGTGTGTTGTGTGTTGGTGGGAGTAATATTGCATGTCTCTCTCTCTCTCTTTCTCTTTCAGTGTTCGTGTGTGCATGTGTGTGAGGGAGAGAGAGA